>OZ012659.1:58832584-58986649 GCA_963942545.1 Oxycera nigricornis | reverse complement strand
TAACAATTCTCGCTTACGTAAAGTCATTTCGCATAGATGGACTGTATAATGAACTTGAATGATTCTTAAGTAATTAATGAATTAGAAATATTCATTTATTGTTTTTAAATAAATATCACTCATTCATTATAAATATTAATAATTAATTGGTTTTGTTTTAACGTTTTAAAATAAACTATTTCCATAAAAATACATTTGATATTCCAAAGCTTTGTTTACAAGTGCAAATTGAATTGAAAAAAAGTTGATTTTTCAATCTTAATCATTTTGTTTTATTCAAATAGCAAAATACGGTACTAAAATTGTTAAAAATAAAATCATATAAATGTTAAAATGTTTAATCGACACCACAAAAACGCAGTTAGAATACGTAAAATTAATAATATTATGCGTTTCACAATGACTCTTAATTGGTTATTGGTTTTATATTAATTTTTTTGTAATCCTGAAAAACAAACTTTAATAATTTTTTAACAAGAACTGGTTACAGCATCTGATTTTTAGAAATACGAGTGCTAAAAGTGCACGAATTCTTTTAAAATAATATGACTCTTATTTCAATTAAATTAAAAAGACGACTACTGAGTTTATTTAATACTGACCCCACAATACTGTAATACAATGTTTTGTTCTTGGAACATCATTGAAGAAAAAATGACACATATACGTACTTCGTCCCTAAAATAATTTGCCAATACTCCAGAGACCCTGAAACATAAATATATTTTTTTAAAATTTCGATTTTGATATTCAGATCAATTAGAATAACTTTCCTATACGTTGGTAAATTAATAATGTTTTTTTTTCTGATTGACGTATCATAGTTAGTAATTATGTTTTTCTTATGTTCCTAAAGTGTTGGCCAACGTATAGGTTTCAACATTCGATACCTATCAGCAAACTGTATAATATCTCTTGTAGCGCGTGTTTTTTAGAGATATCTGTCATCCATCTGAGCAGCTCATACGCAATACCATAGAAAGATTTATGTACACGTATATTCTATGTGACAATGTTCATCCAGCGCGAGCTCGTACAGTGTGTACCGAGGCATGTATCCCTGATGTAGACGGTAGTGTGATTGAGGGTCCAAATTTATCGATACGACGTCGTTATCAACAACTTGACCTTTTTCCATCCACTACGTGAAAATTTTTGAGGAAAGATCTTGGACTAAATCCCTATAAGATCCAACTAGTGCAGCAATTGAAGCCATTGGACCATCGTTATGTCGTACTTTCGATGAATATCGAGAATGAGTTGGAGGTTGAACATATCTACCGTCAAATCATTTTCAGCGATGAGGCTCATTTCTGGCTTAGTGGGTTCGTAAGTTATCGTTAATGGCGATCGCTACCGACAAATAATTCGTAAATTTCCGATTCCCAACATCAATGCCTATCGTCTGAGGGACAAAAGGTTCCAACAGGACCTTACCATTTTGGGCTGGTTACCGAATCATCTTAATAATGGACCTTTGAATGATCGCCCAGGTTAGGTGATGTGACTTCATTGGACTATTTTTTGAAGGAATGTAGTATATTTCATTTGTCTATGCAAGTAACAACTACTGATGACTTGGAAGTCAAAATTCAACGCGTTATTCGCGAAATAAAGCCGACTATACTTGAAAAAATCGTTCAAAATTAGCCTGAGAGGACGGCCTTCCTAAGACGGCGATGGTCATATGTCAGAAATTATTTTTAAATACTAAATGCCATAAAAAACGCACTATATTATTTGGATGCGATACACTCTCTGCTTTAACTATTTCATTAATATTTCTCGTTGTTTTTCTTAAATATAAGTTCACTCTCGATAAATATGTTTAAAAAAACAAACAATTAACACATTAACAATTTGTAAATGCTCTTGCTCGGTGATATTGATATTCTTACCTAGTAATAGAACTTCATCATTATTTATTTGCTTAAAAATATTCTGCTAGTGAATTAACAATTTGATTGCCAACAGTTAGCATCTTTACTGTGATTTTCAGATACTTGCAAATTATTCTTGGGCTGATTGTTTCAAACATATACGGCGTCCAAGCGTTTGGTTCACGGCACACAAAATTATAACTATTGAGTTATATACAGTGCCTGGTTTCTAAGTTATAGTTGCTACACAAAATGTAGCAATTGACAATAAAAACAATTGTTATACTAGAATTTCAGTTGACTGATAGTTCCCGAACTGTAAACATCGTAATACCTGATATCCTTATTGACAAATAAAGTTTGGTCTCTTTACATATAATAAATTTTGTAGTGGACATGTCTTTTTAATTTTTTTATTGTCTGCTATCATTAAACTTACGTGCAGCATATCGTTGACTTCGATTTGAATCTTACCCTTTACTAATTGCAAATTCAATGTATTCGGTATTTATGCTCGAATTTGCATAAAATTTAATACAGGCGCTACTATCATTTCTTCAAGGTTAGCTGCCTTCCGAAATTTTTTTGGTACTAGAACGAATTTCAAGCCGTGACATGTGGATAGCTTGTATATTTTACCATTATGTGCGTATTTTTTACATGTACTGCAAATATAGTCGGATGGAAAACTATTTATTTGCATTAGAAACTAGCACCGCTATTATTAATGATTGTTTTTTATTTCATGTTCCAACAGAATTTTTGGAAAACAGACCTTCACAACAACAGCAAATGAATGAAGGTGTTTCGTTAACTTCAAAATTAGATTATTATCTCTTATTTTAATATGTCTGTGTGTGATTTGTTACGAAAACACCATTATCTTTTTTTTCGATTTTCGTATTTGCACTATAATTTAATTTATGATTTCGTTACTTGCTATTTTGGCGTTTTGCTTAAATGTTGTTGCTCATGACCGAACATTGTATGCGATGTACATTGAACTCAAACATTGTGGTTCAATGTACATCAATTTGATTAAGTTAACAATTGTATCATTTTCACGTACATTGAACTTAGCTAATTGCAGTCATTGCAGTCATCTAAAATAATGCATTTGTGATGACATCATATTTTCCTCGAATGCACTAAGTTCAATGTACGTATTTCATGTCAACAAATATTGTACTCACTGCAAAGAATTGTAAAAATATTTAATTGGCCTAATCAATGTATTGTAAATAGTATATAAGCAGCTTTTGGTTCAATAAAATTCATTCCCAATTGGAACTTCACCAGAGTTTTCTTCAACTATCCTCTTCTCTTCAATATTCTTCACCTACAACCATTGGTGTAAGGAGATTTTCTTTATATGGCAAGATCGTCGTCTGGAGTGGACGGCCTTTAAGCAGTATCCTTACTTGTCAATTAGAGTTTGTTAAGGACTTGATAATTGGGTTGCTATAACTTAAAAGTTACATTTGTTTATTGTTGAAATTTTTTTCATGCTTACAATCTTCAAGATTTTTAATTTTATGATTTCTTGTTTTATATACTTATGTTCACAATTTCTTCTTAATTTGTCCATTCGTAGGATATTTTTTATCTCTTTCAAGGCGTTCATTAACGAATCGTTTTCACTCTGTAATTAGTTTTATGGTAAATCAACAATTTGCTAATACAAATACATTTCTGTTCAGAAATCAGTTTGCTGTTCGTTTATTAACTTCCCAGTATATGGGAAGTTCTTGTAATCGCCTCGAAAATCGAAATTGAAATTTTCAACTTTTCTTTACGTTTTGAGGTCTATAGAGTATATATAAAGTGTTTTTAGAAAGGGAGACGTATGTGTGTGTGTGTGTGTGTACGTCTGTACGTTCGTGGACAGTTTTTTCTACGAGCATAACTCACGTAAACAAAGTCCGATAGACTTGGTTGAGGTGTCAATCGAAGCGTCTTTGCAATCTTAAGAGCTGATTAGTTTTTGGGACACTTCGGTCGGGGGGTTTGCTGTTTTTCCCGTTTGAAGGTCATTTCTGTCATGCGCTATATCTCGCGAACCAAACATACGATTTTTATAAGCAAGGTGTCAATCGACGCGTATTGACGTTTTTGTGATTCTATTAAATTTTCAAAAAAATTCTTGCAGCGGTTTTCAAATTTTTTAAAAAATAGTGCAAAAAATTAGGTGTTTTTTCAGAAACAATAAATTTTTAACCTTATTGTCAAGTCTTAGTAATCAATGTTTATAAAATTTATATACTCCAAACAATGTTCGCAAAAACGTCATCAAAACTTTTTCTCATGATTACGTAAAAAAATAAATTAAAAATAAAAAATCATTAAAAGTCATCATGATTTTCAAGGTCATTTTTATCATTTACTATATCTCACGAACCAGATATAATATTTGCATCATTATGGTGACAGTTGACGTATATTAACCTCTTTGTGAAGTTTTAAACATTATACAAATTGGTTTCAGCCGTTTTTTTAATTTAACAGAAGAAAATGCGAAAAATTGGGGTTTTTTTCATAAAAAATATTTTTTTAACCTGATTTGCACAGCACAGTGATATCTGTTTATAAAATTTATACATTCTTATCAGTTTTGAAGAGAAACCGGCAAATTTTTTTTCCATGATTATGAAAAAAAAATCAATTAAAAATAAAAAAATCAATCAAAGTTACCATGTAAAGAGGGTTCAAACGAATGATATTACCTTATATCTTTTTTTCTAAGAAAATCGTTGTAAATTCAATCAAAGTTTTAAAATATTTGCATAATTTGAGCAGATTTTTAATAGTTTTTATAGTCTTTTAATTAAAAAAAATTGCTTAAATTTTGAAAACCAACAAAATTTTTCAACACCAAAAAGGCCCACACCGATTGATCCGCGTGAATAATCAATCTGTCCTCATCGACCAAAAATCTTACATAATCAAAGGACCCTCCCGTAGACCATATGATTCATATTAACTCATTCCTGTTACTATCACCTCTCATTGTTGTAATGTTGTTGATGTTTGTGTAGATATTACTAGGAAGTTGACCGTGTGGACCTCAAGGGTCGCACATCGCGGCTTGTTTAGATATGTAAATTAAACAAAAAACTCATTGTTGAATAGTTAGATTTTTGAAAACTGTTGTAATCGAAGCAAAATCATAGTTGAGGGTGGGATCATCCTTTGTTCCCAGAATCAACTTCTTCGTGTCTCATAGCCAATTTCGCAAAAATCAATAAACCAGGGTGGCTCCCATCGTTTCTAGCTATAAATGCTATGGTGCTGAGTAATTGTAATACTAGGGACGTAATTGTTTGGCATTTGTATAATTTTGGATTGGTGTAGTTGAGGCGAAATCCTTGCCGGATAGTCATATAGTTTTTCGTTTCTAGAATCCAGTCTTTGTCGTAGCCTTGCCTCAGTGTCAAATTGGGCAATCGGGCAACAATAAGAGGAAAAAACGAAGATAACAGAATAAAATAGCTGTTTATTTGCATAATAGCATCGAAGAATAATACATCTTATATAGTTATAAATTATATTGACTTTTTATTATACAATTTAATTTATTTTAAGTTTCAAATTTTCCTTTATTTGAATAAACATGTCAATAAAGTCACACACCACATCAAAAATAAATTTCTTTAAGCATCCCTGTACAGTCAAGAAATCGAATGAGAAACAATTCTCATGATCTATCACGGCAAGAATTGTGCTTTGTATTTTGGTTCCGGAGCTTCCTATCCCAAGAGTAAACGGCGAAATAATTGGTTTCTGGACTGCAGTGCCCGACCAAAACATAATCTCATCTTAAAAAAATCATGAAAACTACTGCCAAATATGTATGTGAAATCAATCTAATATAAAAAAAATTACTGCCAAATATGCAAATCAGTCCAATCAATAATTTTGCTCTTTATCGAGTTTAGAAGTTTCACATCATTACTGCAAGACTTACTATTTTTTTTTTTTATTTAGACAAATTTCGTTCGTAGTTTTGAAAATTGATAAACGCAGCGTTTTTTACAACGGCTTTCAAAAGACAACGATTGTTCAACATAACGACTATTATTGCTTGTAGACAATTGAATGCCATACGGTTAATAGCGTGCTCAGTGTTGTGCTTGCATATGCGTTTAGTTAAATTGTTCATTGCCATTTTGTCCCTGCGAACTATTTTCCTACTTTCAATTCCCTCTGCTGTACCTATAAAGAACACCGTATAGAGCCCTCAGCGCTGTCTAGTTTCTAGTCATTCTAGAAATAGTAATTTTGAATTTTTGTAGCCTTTGTTTCAGGTAGTATCAGAATTTACGTTCCATTCAGCAAAATAAATGTAATGTATGAAGATAGATTCATTTTTGATAATTTTCAGCTTATGATATGTATTTAATTTATATTTGTGTTGAGCGTTTGATTCTTATTCCTGTTTAAAGCAATCGTTTTGTGTTTTTTTTTTAATTTTCTAGCAAGCGTTTTACACGACCGCCTAACAAAACCGTTGTCTAGACACAATTATTGTGACAGAACCGTTCGTACATTTTTGGCGGTACTCACTTCTTAATTCAAAAAATTAGATGCTTTAAATGGTGTTATCGAACAAAAATTAGTTTTTAGTAAAAGCAACAATATATGTCCTAAAAACAACTGTAATCAATTTGTTTGTTTCTCTTGCTTGTGGTGTTTTCGAAGAAACCAAAACCGATTAGCCGTCGTAGATAACGATTCTTACACTACATCAGGAAATAGTTCTGTCTGTTATATGATACCTCATTTGGTAATCTAACTTCGTCTTGCAAAAAAAAACGGTCGTGGGTGGTATTTTCGAAACACAATTCCTCCGAGTTCTATTACCTGAAAAAAATTTCACTTCTTTATTAACTTCTTCAGATATCAATTGTAAAATATCAAAGCTTATAAATATTTTTATTTCACCTTAAAATTTCGTCATAAAAAAATTGATTTCAATTCAACAATTCTTTTATATAGGTGTAAGGAAAACTTTGATGGGATTCGAGGTGTTCTCTTCCCCCAGGAACTATGTTTTCATTTTGAGAGGAGGATTTATCGATGAATTAATCCGGGTCAAGAGGATAGCATCAATATTATTATACTCAAGATATAACTGGCGCTTTGAAATGTCATTTTTATTAGATATTTTTGCCAATCCACAATTTACAAACTCACATTTAAGCATGAAAGAGTTTGCATTGCTGTCAAATAGTAATATCATTTCGACTAGTGAAATTGCGAAGGATGGTAAGCAATTTTTCCTAATTGGAAGTATACTATGATTTAAGCTATAATCTTACACTATTTCAGGTTCACTTGTCGATTTAAATGACGAAAAACTATCAGATTTAAAAGGTAAACTGAAACACAAAAGTATAATGTATTGGAAAAGGGTTTGTTTCGAAAATTTATCGGTTTTCATTTGTTTAGAGATGTATGAAAATGACGAAGGTGGTAAAAGCCAGCAAGATATGTCCGTACTGTTGTTTGGAGAGAAAATTATACCAAATGTCCGAGATAGTTACCAATATCATCCAAAAGATATAGAATCAAAAACATGTAAAGGAAGTCGAGATATCCATATAATTTTAGCAGATTTCCGTGCGTTTGGTAAAAAGAAATTAAGCAACGTTGCACGTGAGTAAAATGATTTTAAAAAAGTAAAGAATGGAATGGACACTATAAATGGAAATATTTTAGTATTCGAAACTAGTATATTTTATTGTATACCTGTTATGTTCATGGTGGTAAATGTCTAACTAACTGTATGGATTTTATGGCACTACATCATGAATGTGAACCGCATTAACCGCTTCACAATTAAAATTCCACTTCATACCAGTGTTGAAATTGACAGCCGTATCTTGTGGTGTAAGACTGACACGACCACTTCTGGTTGTTATTAACTGCTGTTGCACTGGTGAATTTGGCTGCATAGTATTGTTCATTTCATATTTCATGAAATGTAAGCAGGAATGCATATTGCAAAGGTCTTCATCATAGCAACACTTGTGAGCGATGTTTTTGGGCTCTTCTGTAAAATGTATTTTTCATTATTTTTTGTTTTACTTGAGGGGCCCTCCCCCATGTTACACTTAGTAACATATCCAAATGCCCCCCTATGTTACGTAACAAATTCATTGTACCCTCTTCAGACTTTTAAATATTTTAATTACAAACTATTAAAAATGCATCTAAATTTTGTTTACCGCGTCTAGCGTCTGCTGACTTGACTTTATGATTTAGTGTTACAAAATAACTATTTGAATTAATTTTAAATTTTGTTGCATTTTAATTTGCAAGAACCCCTCCCTCTATGCAACACTTAGTAACATCTTCAAATATCCCCTCTCCCTCTCCCCTGGAGTGTTACGTAATATATAGCTGGCCCCTAACGGTAATTTGAATTTTAGACCGCCGATACGTATATTAGTGTATGTATATCCATACGTGGATACATACACACACCAACACACATATATATACATCTCATATTTGATGAATGAATATGTGTATATATATATGTGTGTGTGTTTGCGTGTTTGTGTGTGTGTGTGTGTATCCTCGAACAGTTTTTCTCTACATGATCCAGTCATGTTTGCAGCAAACAACACGGTAATTTGTGTTTTAGACAACTTCCCATCCTTTTTGACGACTTCCCATTCAACTTTCTCACCTTTGAATTTAGGAGTTTTGTTAGGCGTCAAATTAAAAAACATTCGCGTTAAAGGTTCTCTCTGGCTTGTAACCTTCATTACAGTTACGAGCCACTCTTCCGTTATACCTTCAAGAATGCCAGCAGCATCACCATAAACTTTTCTAGCCACAATATTTAACGCGTACGAAAACGTTATACCTAAGATGATAAGCACTCGAAATTTTATTTCCCCATAAAACGAGCGAAAATTTTTGCTTTTTGCTGAAAGATTGGACCACTTATTGGCACGCTGTTTGCCCTCTGGGGTCTAAACCACATAGGTAAAGCCTCTTCTAGAACTTTATGATGAGACGCTCTCGATCGTTTCATTTTCAAAGAATTGTTTTCAAGAAGAGATTTTATTTTGTCCTTACTGTTTCAAATAGGTCAAATGGCAAAGAACGCGCAAGAGACGCCGGCGGGGTGGGAAAAAATGCTTAGGTGATAATAAGACACAATAATCCTTCATGAATTAGAATAAGGTTGAAATTAATGTTTTGTTTTACTGGGAAAAGTCTGGTGATTGGTCGTTAAATCACGATAAAGTTCCGTGGCTTTAGGCAATATGTCGCTTTACTCGGTGTTGTTATAGGCGTTATGTTTACATAGGGTATGCTTCGGCTGGGACCTTGCCGTAAAGTCATATTAACTGATCTATCGTTGTAAACGATGTTGCTTTAGACCGTTTCGACTGGGAGGGATAAACTGCAGTCGAGATTAATGAAAAATAGAATAATCTGCCAGACAAGCACTTGAAAAGAAAGCTGAAATAAATACTGAAGAACTCTGGCATGCGTTCGACGTTCGAGCGCTCCGTCAGTTGCCCGCTGCCACTGTGATATACGTGTGGCGTTAGGCGTACTAAACAAGAAGAAGATCGTATTAAGCGTTAAGAAATGTATGAAAACATGTCTCAAGTTGCAGGGACTGGCGTATTATGCGACAAATCATATCAAATCATATCAAGCCGGAATTCGATGGGACCCGGAAAAATTTTCCGTTTCGGCAGGTTTGTATGGGGCCTTTTTGAAACATTTTTTAACACACTCTGATGAAATTTTCACAACAGCTGCTTGGCTCCAGTATATCGCATCCAGACAGCTTATTGATTTAGCCAAATCGTGAAGACTGTTGCAAGGATCCATTTTAGAAATAAGATGTGTAAGAACTTGCTTGCTTTTGATATAAAATCTTGAAATTTTGGATAATTCCTGCATCTAATGTTTGGCACACGCTAGTCACGTTTGGTGGGAAGAATATTAACTTTATGTTGGACAGAATCATTTTTGCATGTGAAGTGGCGTTTTCAAGAAATAGGCAGATTTGGCGACCTTGTGCATTCATTTTTTCATTGAATTCAATAAGCCACTCCCTCCATTATAGTAGATGTCATCCACGTCTTCTTATTTGATTTCCATGTGACTGGTAAATTTCTTGTGTTTATATGTCGGAAACAACGTGGCTTCTTAGCTATGCCGACAATCAAGGGCTTTTCATAAGATTCGTCAGCAAAGGCACACAAAAGAAGAGTTAGTCTTTTCTTCGAATGATTTTCACCATAACATATTTCTGCTTGCAACTGAGGGTTTTGTCTGGTAAAACACGAAAAAATAGCGCAGTCTCACCTACATTGGCAATCTCTTTTATGTCATAATCCTTTATCAACTTTTAATTTCCAATCATTTGCTTCAACTTCCAACACATCTCTTGATTCTCCGCAAGTTTTAGAGACTATAAGTGAGTGTCGTTTTCGGAAGCTCTGCAGCCATCCGTTAGAGGCTTTAAATGAATGGAGATTCGATGAATTTTCTATATCTCTTGCCTTTTGCTGGAGGATTGGTCCCGAAATAGGCAGATTTTTTGCCCTAGCTGCAACCAACCACCTATACACACGTGTGTTTACCTCTTCATTTCTTATCTCTTTAAGACGCCTTCCTGCGTACTAGCACCCGTCAACCATTGGCCTTTAAATTTGGCTGCGTTCTTAAGAGTTTCGTAAGCCTGTGTCTTACCGCAGCCGTACTTCTGCTGCAATGTCTTCACAGCGACACCTTTTTCCTACTTTTCTCTAAAATTATTCTCGCGCGCGCATCGAAAAAAAAACAATCGCGAATACAACGCCAACCCGAGAGATAAATTACAATCTACGTTAACAGCGACGGACCCGTAGAAAATCAACAGAAAGCGAGCGATAGAGAAACCGCGCGAGCAAACTAACTCTCGGGCGGCTGAGTCACTACTCGAGGAAAGGAGACGTCACCGGAGGCGCGCCGGACATCGGTGTTAATGTCCGGGCCCTCCCTGCCTTAGCTTAGCGCTTGCCAAGTAGGCATGTGTAGCGCGCTAAACCCGTTTTATACTTACCCCTGCCGAAACGACGCCCTGTTTCCTAAGACCGGACGGAGGAAGAATCTTAGGGAAACTCTCTGTTGATGTTTATTACTCCATGTTTATTTTTAAGTACGTGCAATTAATAATTATTTAATTTTCTTCTCTTTACACATATATTTCAATCTTATCATATAACATTAGTATTATTAAAAATTTAACTATGTACGTGTCAAAAAAAATTATCTACGCCCTTCGAGTTTTTATATTTTTTTTGCATGTTTTTTTTTCTATTATAATAAGAGCAAATTTAGCAATAATAATCATAATTCGATAAATTGTCTTACATCATAGTTTATATAAGATAAAATCAATGTTTTATAGAACTGGTTTTAGTTTTCATAATTTTTTTTTTTTTGTTTGTACTGTAAATTTTCATTTCGATTTAAAAGATATTAACAATTTCATTTATTTTGCCATACGTGTACAAAATTTGATGAAACTTTCTTTCAAGGCCTTGAGGGGAGGCTTTTAACAATACAAGAAAAATAACATTGCAGCAACTTAGTTGATAAAATATTCTTAAATCTGCATTAGAGCGCTTCCAAAATAACCTAACCTTAGAATTATTTGCTCGAATCAATAAGATAGCGAATTTTACGAATTAAATAGAAACTGTTTCAAGATTGTATATATATGTGTGTATTTAAATGTGTTTGTAATCTAATCATTTATCTAATTTTTTTTTCCCAAAGTTCTCAATGTAATTTGAATTCGGACATTTACCACACGTTAAAACTTCATTCTCTAGTCGTAACTGGACCTTGCGTTTCTAGGTTAAGATTTGAGCACGTTAAAATTTAGTATTTCTTCGAGTTCACGTGGTCGTAGATCGGGATGTAAATTTTTTTTTGAAAATACTAACAGTTATACTCACTACTTGCACTGTGGAGAGGTATAACGAGAACCGTCGATACTAAAACAGTACTGCGAGCCTCATCCCTTTCGATTTTATCGACTTTTACCTGCGAATTATTCCCGGAAGCTTTCAAATTTGCAGATTCTTGTAGACATTTCAATGGTCCGCTACTGTCCTCATCATTACAGATACCGCTATGATTATCTCGTGGCTTACTTGCTTGGACGATTTTTGCTGCTAACCATAATTCCTTGACGTTGGCTTGCTTAATCCTTTTTTCCAGGCTACTAATTCCGGTTCGGTTCCGGGGACGTCAGACTCGCACTCGCGACGCTCGCTATATTTTCTTTTTTTTTTTCTTTTTTTTTTGTTTGCCGCCGCGGCCACCACCGACATTTGTCCGCGGAATCAGCGCTCAACTTCTTTTCGTTTGATTTTTAATTTTTTCATTTAATTGCTCGTCGCGAAAGCGGCCGTCCGCCGAAAGTCCCTCGGAATCGCCTCTACTCTCAACTCAACACGTGTTCCATCCAATCCGATTCACCTCCCATCGAAAAAAGAAAGCTCTCCCTTTTCGCCAGCGATCCAACACGCGAGACCGGACCCGACAACGGTTCTTTCCAGAGAACCGGTCGGGTAGCTGGTGTTCGAGACGGCTTGAGGTGCGGGGTTGCCGCTTCTGGGGTTGCCCAAGATTACTAAAACTCTACGATATTACAAAATGTGTCCGAGAATTGGAAACTATTATACAATAAATCGGTCCTTGTAACTGAGAGGCATGCTTCCTTTGTAATGTGAATAGAACCTAAGCTTTCACCTCTCATACCTAAGCTAGGTACGACTATCTCTGTCTTCATTTTTATGGTTATCATTATCTGTCTTCTTATATGGATATTTATAACTGAAATTCAATGTGACCATAGAAAATGTGTAGAGGGAGAGATACTTCGCCATGACGTACGACCTTACACCGTAGCTCACACACACTTGTCTCGTTTTGGGACGCTAGAACTCTCGCCAGCGTGTATCGATTGACCCAAACGATACTGCAAACAACTTGTGACAAACAATTGACTAAAAAATAAGTTGTGGCGCCCGTGACAGCATCTTTCTCCCTATTTTCTTGAGGTTTTTTGCTTAAACCATTCTTTTTATTACAACTAAATGAAAATAATGTATTTAAAAGTTGTTGTTACAACTTTTTCCAAGAAGGTGGTTACTGCGAAATAGAGAGATCTAATTTTCTCTTTCTTTTCAGGACGGCAGCATGGTGGAGGGTGAGGCCCCAGAAAATTGAAATTGAACTAACTGTTAGATTGCTTGTACATCAGAAAAAAGCATCAGATGCATTTTCTCCTTTTGGCACGTTATAACTCCTGTCAGAGGACTGTGATTTTAACAATCGATACCGCAAACGGTGTGTGACAGAATTGTCTCAAGTAATCTAGAAATGCGTTTTGCGATGAAAGTCAAAGCAAAGAAGTTAAAGGGCCGGTAATATGATTTAAAATGGATTCTAGATTGCGATTGTTTAAATATTGCCACCACACGAGAACAATCTGTGTACAAGATGCTAGAAATTTAATTTTACCCAATTTCGTCGTACACAACACTTTCTGTGCAAACCACGGTTCTCGAGATACAAATGTATTTAATTTTCGCCTTTTCAAAATTGCACAAAGCCGACCAACTTTTTTTATATCTACTTATAGTATACAACCACAAAAAATATAAATTTTCTTATCATATGGTCATGATAACGAGTTCTAGCTTTTAGACCAACTTTCGAAAATTGAATCGCTATTTTCCGTGCATTTTAAGACGTTACATTGACGTTAGTAGCATATAGCCTTATGTCAGTTTCTGGAATATCATAAACTTTTTTCATTTCTCTAGATTTAATTAATTGGAAATCATTTTTCAAGTGCCCAATTGTTTAAGGCATTTGTGAAAGACAAATCATCTTTCTATCGCATTACCTCAGTGAGTTAGTATAAATCCAATCACATCAATAAAATTCGTTGTGTCCTGAAACTTGATAAACAGGCCTATCACGGAAGATTACCAACCGCTAGTACAGATATGTCACCAAATGTTTCATTTCTTCCAGTTACTTGCCGTAATCGCGTATTTACATGACCAAACATAGTACAGTTCACCATTGAAAATTCATCAATGAACAACAGTTTAACCTTTCTTAACTTTTCTTGTATGAATTTGCTAAATCACTAGATAATTGCGCTCTATTCACCCCAAATTGGTTGCATGGTAAAACCAAAGCAGAATGTAGTGCGATACCATTTATTAACAAGCCGCGAGGTGCGACCCTTGAGGTCCACACGGTCAACTTCGTTAAATAATAATAATTAAAGATATTCATAAAAATAATTGGAATGAGTTAATATTAACCGTATCATCTACGGGAGCATCCATTGATTACGTAGGTGATTGAATATTCACGCGAATTAACCGTGGGCGGCGGCGGGGGGGGGGCTAGGTTACAAAGCCTTTTCTACGTTTTTTCATATCGATTCTTGAAGGACAAAAGAGTGCTAACAAAAATGAATGGAGTTTTTGTTATAACGCCCACTGAATAGATTTTGTCGCATGGTGGCCATTTTGAATAGTTGTGTTCATTGTGTTGTGACCTTGAAGGTCATGATGACGTAATGAATTTTTATATTTAATTTATTTTATTTCATAATCATTAGAAAAAGTTTTGCTGGTTTTTTTCAAGAACTATTTGGTGTTTATAAATTTTATAAACATTGATCACTGGGTTTTTCAAATCAGGCAAAAAAAATTATTTAGAAAAAAATCCTAATTTTTTGCACTTTTTTTGATTCATGAAATAACGGCTGTAACAATTTTTTTTTAAAAATTTGATAAAGTCACACCAATGTTAATACGCGTCGATTAGCACCTTATTGATGCAAAGGCTATGTTTGGTTCGTGAGATATAGCGCATGACAGAGATGACATTCAAGGGGTCAAAACAGCAAACCCCCCGACCGAAGTTTCCCAAAAACTAATCAGCTCCTAAGATTGCGAAGGCGCTTCGATTGACACCATAACGAAGTCGATACGACTTTGTTTACGTGAGTCATGCTCGTTGAAAAACTGTCCGCGAACGCACGTCCGTACGTACGTACATACACAAACATACATATCTGTGGCAATAAATAATAATGACTTAAGTCGACATAAGTGTTTTTTGATTTTATTACATATTTTAACTCTCTTCTTTAATATCTATCACTCAGCTAAATTTCAATTATAAAATGTAATTATTGATGAAGTTATACCCATTTATATTTTAACTTTATTTTTTTGGAAAGTAATACATGTGGGTTTAGGGAATGAAAGATGCGAATGTAATGAAAATAATGAATATATTAAAAGTTTAGAATCCAATTGATACAATGAAACGTGACTATTTAATGCGAAAACTCATCTCGTTCACTTGCGCGTCGGACAGTGGTTCGTGAGAGACTGCCCTTTCCACACGGCCATCCTACTCGTCATCGGTCTCCGATGAATCATTACACCAGGGCTTCATATAATCCGCTTACGTTGATGTGCGATTAGGACCTTCTCCATGTCCTCGTTCCTCGACCTCATAACGCTCGTTGCGTTTAATTTTAGTAGCTACGTAGGGTCCTAAAAATTTTCCGCGTAGCTTCAATCCGGTGCCAAACTGCGTTCTTTTTATGGCGACGAGATCACCAACTGCATACGTAGTAGCTTCTTTTCGTCCACGGTTAAACGAACGCTGTTGTTCTTCTTGAATCTCTAGAATTTTCTGCTTGGCGTGCGATCGAAGTTCATCTCGCGACATTTCGAATTGTTCTAGTTGTTCCTGTGCAATTGCCTCGAGTATCCGGGGATCTGCTTTGTTTTTCATCTTTACTCCTAGCATCAACTCAGTCGGTGTAGTATTGACGCTGCGCTGGTATGTAGAATTTAAGGCTCTCTGTACACTTTGTACAAATCGAAACCACTTCGAGGGGTCGTCGATGGCTAACTTCGTTAAGACTGCTATGATGGTTTGATGTAATCTTTCTACCTGCCCATTTCCTCTAGGCACTCCAGTCGTGATTGTGTGATGGTCTATCTGTCGTTCTTCGCAGTATTTGACGAACTCCAGAGAGGTAAATGCTGATCCTCGATCGGTAATCATCCTCCGTGGATCGCCGAATGTTGTCGCTTGCAGTTCCAACTTTTGCAATACTTCTTTTGCGCCCGTAGACTTCGTTGGGTATATCCAGTTGACTTACTCATGTACTGAACCGGATGAAAATAATTTTCATGTGCTTCCTTTTGCATTAATATTGCTCCTAAGCCGTCCTTGCTTGCATCAGTGTGAAGCTCCGTTTCGCTGTTTTCGTTAAACATTCTCAGTATCGGCTCTTTCATCAAAATATCTTTTAAATGTTGAAATGCTGCGACTTCTTTGTAACCAAAGTTAAACTTAACATCTTTTTTCAAAAAAGACGTAAGAGGTGCTGAAATTTTGGCATATCCCTCAATGAACTTGCGGAAGTATCCAGTCAAGCCTAAGAAACTGCAGTTGCTTGATTTTCGTTGGGGTTGGAAAGTTTACTACGGCTTGCACCTTACGCGGCGATGGTTTAAGTGTTGAATCTTCGATGACATGTCCTGAGTATTCTACACGTGACTTAAGGAATTGACACTTACTCCAGTTAATATCCAGTCCACTTGCCGCAGCCACCTCTAAAACATTGTTCAATTTTGCGAGTGCTGTGGTTTCCTCCGATGCTGGAATGATTAGATCATCTACGTAATTAACAACAACTTTCTGCCGGATTAGGTCTCGAAAAACGTCTTGAACGTATCGCAAAAAACTGGCAGGGCTATTGCATAAACCGAATGTTGTCTTCAGAAATTCATAGTGGTTGTCGTGGGTTAAAAATGCTGTGTATTTGCGGCTGTCCTTATCCATCGGTACATGGAAGAATCCGTTGCGAAGGTCCAATGTTGAAAACCATTTTGCTCCCATCAAAGCATCGAGTTGCTCTTCAATATTCGGCATAGGAAAACGATCTTTTACAACAATCCTATTGAGGCGACGAAAATCAATACACACTCGATAATCCTCCTTTCTTGCGAACTATTACTATCGGGCTAGCGTATTCCGAATTGCAGGGTTGGATCACTCCTTCTTCAAGCAACTCGTTCACCTGCTTGTCTAACACGCGCTTCTCCAAGATTGATAACCGCCGCTGTTTTTGGTGTATGGGATAATCGTCTCGCACTACTATTCGGGTTTTGACGTTGCTTTCGATGTTCCTGTTCGGGACGTAATCACGAATCAACGATCTTATCTCATCAGCTGTGGCCCCGACTACGCCCATGTTTATGTCTTCCTCGCAGATGTTAACCTTGAAAACCTCTTCTTTTATTGGTTCAACTGAATTTTGTTGCTTTAAAGATGTCAGTTTCTCGATTACAACTCTATTTGTCTCGACCGTCAGTTTCGCTTGTTCCAGGAATTCACTTCCCAGTATCATTTTCATGGCTATGTTGCGACTTGGGATGACATAAAATGGAGTTCTGTAGGTTTCGTCATTCACGGTAATCGTTGTATCTAATCTTCCGATAGGACGTACTTTAGCTCCACCTAGTCCGGTGAAAATTTTTGTCGTACACTTGCAAAGCGGCATATTCTTGCTGTCATATGACAACTCATCCAAGAGGTTAACTGAACTTCCGGTATCTACTAACGCTTTAATCTTACTTCCACCCATCTCTACCACGGTCGTCATTTCATCGGATGATGTAACGCAGTTGGCGCTTTCTCTGCTAGTTCCGGCGTTGGTACAGTTCTTCGATAAGTGTCCGAACTTTTGACATTTAAAGCATTTCGGTCCTTTTGCAGCTTCTGGACAGTTTTTTGATTCGTGACCGGCCACGCCGCAATTGTAGCATCTATTTCGCTTAGGCTCCTTTTCGTTTGTCTTAATCTTACTAAAGCTTGTCTTTTTATTTACATTCGATGCCCTCTTGATCCGCTCGTATTCTTCCAATCTGAACTTGAGATCGCTTAAACTCCTTGCGCCCCTAAGCACTAATTTGTCCACACTGAAGTCTTCGATTCACTCGATTATGTATCCAATGAGCGCTTCAGTTTCTAGATTAATTTGGGATGCAATCAGCTGCATGTCGTACAAGTATTCCTTTAAGGACTCGTCGTTACTCTTTCGTCGCCTTCTCAGTTGGTCGTGTACGTCACGGCTGTTGACACGAACCTTGAATTCGCCTATTAACCTTTTTTTGAATAGGCGCCAAGTGATGATGCCGCGTTCGCTCTGTATGAACTTTTTCGCAGCACCTCTTAAGAGCTTCTTGGCATACACGAGCAATTCGTCGTTGCTCCACTTGGCGACTTCACTTAATTCCTCTACTTCTTCGACCCACCGTTCAACTGCGATGGTGCCGTCACCGCTAAATGTTTCGATGGCGTCTTCGACATCACGAAATGTCAAACTTGGGAATCTAGTTCGTCGTTGATCGTCGTCTTCACGTTTGTCGTCATTGCAATCGTCGTCTTCGCGATCGTCGTCTTTACGATCTTCGTCTTTACGATCGTCGTCTTCATCTTCGTCTCGATCTGATTCCGTCTCATTATCGGACTTAGTTGATGAGTCAATTAATTTCATCAGCCGGAGCTTCATGACTGCTTTGCTACCGGTTGTTTCTGCACCACGTTTTGCGAGTACTCTCTCTATGTCATTCACTGTCATACGATCAACGCGGCCAAGGTCAATAATGTCTTTTTCGCTACCCGACACACTCATTTTCGGTATCACGATTTTATTTTCACTTCGAGCACAATGATCACAATAATTGAGTTTTTATACGACGCGCGCGTCTCGTATTTTTCTATCAGCTTCCATTCGCAATGTCTACTGTAGCGGACTCGGCTATCACTACTACTAATACACTGCCAACACCAAAACTGTTTTTTCGTTACTGTTCGATATCGCACACCGTCTCGAAAGTTCTTCTTTTGTCTCGTGAAAATCACGCCACTTTTCAAATTTGATTCTTGATTCCCGAATCCCGGTTGAGCCCCCAAATTTTGTGGGTTTAGGGAATGAAAGATGCGAATGTAATGAAAATAATGAATATATTAAAAGTTTAGAATCCAATTGATACAATGAAACGTGACTATTTAATGCGAAAACTCATCTCGTTCACTTGCGCGTCGGACAGTGGTTCGTGAGAGACTGCCCTTTCCACATACATTAGTCATAACATCTTAATTCAACTTAATTTTTTTTAAAGCTAGCCACATCAATATTAAAATGTTTGAGCATTAAAACTTGTATACACTTAAGTTGAATAACTAACAGCCGATTCAAAATATTGTTAAAAAAAATCTTATATTTTACTAAGCTCTTATATTACAAAGACCTCCTTTAATTTTGTCTACTTAAGTGAACATAAGTTCTTATAACAGAATTGAATTTTTACGATGCTTGACATCTTTATTTTTGCAAAACATCTTAACTCTACTTAGGCTATTATGTCAAAATGCCGTTGAAAGATAAGGGTACCGTAAGTGCTTGTAGTTTTTTTTTTGCAAACATAAGCTGTTGAGTTCAGTTTGCAGACAGTGCTGGCGCGAGTAACATCGTAGAGAAATGGATGATATTTTTATGGAAAGTGTATCTCCTACTTCAGAGTTACTGAATGCTATATTAAATGATAATACATGTGCTGATAATAATACTATACGAATATCGTTAATGCTAATAATACGGAAAATGAAGATGATGCTAATAATACGGAAAATGAAGATGATGCTAATAATACGGAAAATGAAGATGCTGCTAATAATACGGAAAATGAAGATGATGCTGATTATAGGGAAAATGAAGATGATGCTGATTATACGGAAAATGAAGATGATGCTGTTGATGATACTGTAAATATTCTTGTGATCGTACACATTTATTGTTTGAAATTATGTATTAAAAATTAAAATTTAGGGAAACACATCAAGCGTTGCAGATAATGCAGTTTTGTCAAGGAAACATGCAAAGAAATTGTGAAACGAGGGAAAATCTTATATTTCAAAGTCCGGCAAAATAGTTCCCGAGCGTGCATTGCGTAAGTTGGAACCGTGCAGGAAAAAATGCGCTGATAAAATATCTTACGACCAGCAAAAAGAAATACATAAGACTTATTGGGCACACGGGTCATATCGGTTGCGCAGAGCAGCTGTTGCTGCATTGATTGAAGTGCAGAATACTAAAACTATTAAGAAGTTTAATCCGATGTAAATTCAAGAATAATGGATTAATCTTACAACTACTTTTTAGAAATTAATACTGAAAAATATCGGTATGCCAAAAATGTTTTAGATGAATCTTTGTGTGAGTCAGAACAATTTATAAAATCAGTTGTTGAAGCCAAAATTTTGGGAGCTGGATTTTCAGATATGCGTGGGAAACACAAAAATGCCAGAAAATTATCATCTGATAAAGAAAACGAAATTTATGAATTCATAAAGAGTTTTCCATCATATGAGTCACACTATATTCGTCGTGATACATCGTTACGTTACCTTCCAAGTGATCTATCGGTGGCAGCAATGCATCATTTATATTGCGAAAAATACGACCATTCTCTGGCGTTAACAACGTTTTCAAAGCTGTTTAATAAAATGGGATTGAAATTTAAAAAACCCAAGGTGGATACCTACCATAAGTGCGACTTACTTGAACATAAGATAAGAGTTGGTACACCTGAAGAGGTTGATTCTCTAAAAGCAGAACAAGCACATCATCACAATGAAGCACAACAAGCATATGACTCGAAGAAAGCTGATAAAGCAAAAGCTATGGATGATGCTTCACTTAAGTTGTTTTGTTTTGATCTTCAGCAATGTCTGCCAACCCCAATGTTGAGGACTTCCTTATCGTTTTACAAACGACCATTATGGACATTCAATTTAACTGTCCATGATCTTGAGACCAATCAAGCAATATGTTATATGTGGCATGAAGCTTTAGCAAAAAGAGGTGGAAATGAGATTGCTTCTTGTGTTCTTTTTCTTTGGCTAAATATTTTATGTAAAAACCAAACACAATTTATTTTACACAAAACCTTTAATATCTCAAAACACGATTTTTCGACTTAAGCTGTTATTTTTTGTTGCCACAGATATCTACATACTTCTTTCTAAAAACACTTAAAATATACTCTAAAGACCTCAAAACGTAAAGATATGTTGAAAATTTCAATTTCGATTTTCGAGGCGATTACAAGAACTTCCCATATACTGGGACGTTAAAAATGCTGCTTTACCGGATGGAGCACATAAAAGTACAATTATTGTACGTTTATCCCCGGCTGGTAATTTATCAAAATAGTTTTATCAACTGACATAACGTATTCATACTTTCACCAACACCAGTCGGACCACTTAGGAATATCTTGAATGGTGTTTTCGCTTTTTTTTGCAAAGAAAATTCCGTTTGCTTTGTGTTTACAAGACTTTTTAGTGTTTTCCCACGGAACCCAGAGAATTTGTGATGATTAGTATTAATTGCACGAACGAACGATCCCTTCCGATTTCCATGTTTGCCACATCTAGACCCACCATATTTAAACCAGTAGAGGTGGTCTCTAATTGCTAATTAAATCGGAGGGAAGACTCAAGTAATTTCTCGTGTTTAAATTTCAATTCATTTTTTTGTTTCTCTCTCAAAAAGAAAAGTTATAAAATAAAACAAAACAAATAATAAACAAAGTCCGGATCTTAATTTTCCCAAATATCGTGGTTTGTAGCTTAAAAATCAAATATTAGCCTGCGATAATTTAAAACAATCGTTTCCTTTTTATTTCAGTCAATTCAGTTATTTCTAATTATCAATTATTGATGGTCAAAACTGAACAAAACTATACCATATATTTAGTGCAAATTTTCAAATAATGGTCATCTACGTAGGCTGGATTGGATATGTAACTTCCAAATTGCAAATTTGTAAGAAAATGCTTCTCATTATAAATGATACATGTACAGAAAAGTCTCGTTAAGATGAACACGTAAGAACAGACCGTGTACAGAGTTCGACTTATGGAAAATCGTTATAGTGAAACTTCAATATGGCAAATTTGGCTTGATTGGTTGTAGTGGCAGCCCACTTTGTCAAAAGGTGACTCACTTAGACCACTATAGGCCCATTGTGATACCACAAAAGATTGAGACGGCACTAGAACCTACAGGATGACGAGAACCATTTAGATTCTCGTATGAAGTTGGCTATGCAGCTAATATTTAAATCAGCTACTTCCGTGAGGCTGTCCAGGAAAGGTGAGCCTAAGGTTTGCATGCGTTTCCTGGATAGTGCTGGGCATTCACACAGAAAGTGTTGGATTGTCTCTTCCTCGTCTTCCGATCTGCAACTTCGGCAGAAATCGTTGAAAGGAACACCCAATCTTTCTGCGTGTCTGCCAATCATACAGTGCCCCGTCAGTACGGATACGATGGAGCTCAAGGTTTCGCGGCTCGTGTCAAGAGCCGCTTGGTGCGTTTGGAGCACAGTGCGTGCCAAGTTTGCCTGGTTGTCCTACAGGTTTCTTCGAGTAACCAGGCCCTGTTTGCAGTCTCCATGTAATTAACAAAAACGAATTTGGTTTAACGGAAAAAATATTGTTTATTGAAGCAAGTGCTCTTAATGACTAATTTATTCTACTACATCCACTGGCTTTTATTACTTCTGCTGGACCATCAATTGCATTATTGTTTCATGAGATCAAATGATTTTATTTTGCAGGTATCTTCAAGATCAGAGTAAGCAAATTTAGTGTGGGACTCATAACATTCTCATCATAGCCGCTTGGACCATTTATTAAGAAATTAGCAATGTGATCTTATTGTGATGATGGGAAGATTTTCCCATCGATCTTCTATCTTTGGTTAGGCAAAGACAGTGGGATATGTAACCTGTATTACTGCTTGAATTCTAGCTTAATGGAGGCCAGTGGATGGCCAGCTTGGGGTGGAGCTCAGTGCCAGCTCTCGCTAGGGCATCTGCTTCGTAATTTCCCGGTGTACCACTATGCCTCGGTACCCAGCAAAGAATCACTTCACAATGAAGCGATATCATGTTTAGTTGTGAGCGGCATTCCATTGCAATTTTGGATGGGGTATGCACGCTGGATAGTGATTGGATAGCAGCTTGACTGTCAGAGAAAATGTTTAAATTTCTTATGGAAATTTTCTGATTCCTCAACCAGTCTACTGCCTTGTAAATCGCAATGACCTCTGCCTGAAAAACACTGCAGTGATCTGGTAGCCGGAAGGATAGTTTCAGGCCTAGCTGTTCTGAGAAAACGCCACAGCCAACTTTTCCATCCATTTTTCATCCATCAGTGTAACTGTCGATCAATTCCTGTATTTCACTTCTTTCTATGGTCCAGTCATCCCTACTCGAGGTGATTGACTTGAAACCGTGATGAAAACAGGGAATCGGGGACGCAAGGTGTACTTTCCCTGGCGTTGGTCCATCCCTCCGTAGTATTGTAGAGTGACCATTGTTCCCTTCATGCCAGAGACGTAGAGCTTTCAATCGAATCGCAGAATATTTGGCCTGCTGTCTCGTAAGGAGCTCCGTTGGGAGCCAATTTAATAGCATAAACAATACCTTTGTCGGGGAAGTGCGTAGAGCCCCGGTGATTGTAATAGCTGGAATCCTCCATCCATGCAGGTTTGCATTGGATGTTTTCGCAATAGCTGGTAACCAAACAACTGCGCCGTACAGAAGGATTGGTTCTACTATCGCCGTATAAAGTCATGATACAATTTTGGATTTCAGTCCCACCTTTTCCCAATAGCTCTTTTGCAGCAGTAGATTGCGCATGTCGCTTGACGCGCTCTTTCTGCTATGTTCGCCTTCCATGCGAGTTTGGAATCCAGAAGTAGACCTAGATATTTTACCAGATGAGATGGGTTGAGACTTACGTTATCAAGTTTGGGTGAGACAAATTGCGGAGTTTGCTATCTTTTTGTGAAGAGCACAAGTTACGTTTTTGCGGATTAATCTTTAGACAATAATCTTCGCTTCATTTGGTGAGAATACATACGGCAAAGTTTTGTGTTTCCGATAATATATTGATAAGGTTTCCTTTTATTGCTTTTGCAACTTCGTTGGCATAGGCTACGACTTTGCAGCCGGTCGCTTCTATTTTTGACAGCAGCTTGTCCACCACTAAGTTCTATAGAACGAGTGATAGCACCCCACCTTGCGGGGTGCCTCTGTCAGTCGGATTCCCCAAGTCCGTGCCAGTTCTGAATTAATTGTTAATTGATAGCAGTTATAAATTTCTATTAGAACCAGAAGTTCTATTTAATTATAAGGAAAAAAGTTTCGTAATTGGTTATGTAAACATCCGGAGACTAGATATAATCTATTTGATAATATCATATATCGTAATGTCTCTAGAACGAGTACATAATCCATAATATTACTTACCTATCAAGCCCGATTATCTTAACTTTCAGAGCCAATCCTTATCCCGAAGTTACGGATATAATTTGTCGACTTTTCTTACTTACATTATTCTATCGACTAGAGACTCTTATCCTTGGAGACCAGTTGTGGATATCGATACGATAAATTTTCACGGTCCGAGGAGAAGATTTCGACACAGCAGTAAATGCCATGCTCTTCTAGACCATCTACCATATCCTTCATCGAAAGACTTCCTTTGTAGTACGATTATAAAACAGAAAAGAAAACTCTTTCGATATCTCTCGAAGGCTTCTTTGTGGTTGTTTCTGTTACCAGGATGAACATTAAAGCCCGTTTATAATAACAAACGTATGCTCAACAGGTACTTACTAGGAGAGGACCAGGTTAAGGAATCACAGATTTGGACGAAATTTGGCACATAAGTAGAAGACGTGAAGGATATTCGATCCTTAAAATATTAGAGCGCAACACTCGTCCTTTTTTGAGAAAAACGTCCTTAAAGTTTTTTGCGTTGCTATTCTATTATTAAGTTTTCACAACTGACAGGAACTGAGCAGTCTAGGTAAAACAGCGGTATATCGGAGTTCCAGCTCAAGCGAGTCTCACCCGAAAAAGTAGTTTTGAAGGTGAACAATCTAAAGGACTACGAGGCTGCAAAAGGAGCGTTGGATCAAGTGAATGCTCCATACTACACCTTCACCCCGAAGGAATTAAAAACACAGACCTTCGTACTTAAAGGACTGGGATGCGAAGAAAGCCCCGAAGAAGTGCTCAAGATGCTGAAAACAGCCAACACCAGCATCGAATTTTTGTCGGTTACCCGCTTTGCGACAAGGAGGTCTACAATAGAAAAACGGATACTACCAATGTTCATCGTGCAACTACCACATACAGCACAGGCCAGCGAGCTCAACAATATGAAGTTTTTAAACTTTCAAACTATCCGCTGGGAACGGCTTCAGCGGAAAGAAATAATGCAATGCTATCGCTGTCAACGGTTCGGCCATTCATCTGCCAACTGTCGCATGCAGTTCCGCTGCGTAAAATGTAGCCAAAACCACGAGCCACAGCAGTGTCAGCTCCAACCAACCGATGGCAAAGACAAAGTATACTGCATAAATTGTGCGCAGTATGGGCATCCAGCGTCATTTCGAGGCTGCCCGGCATTCAAGAAGGCAGAAAGCGCTACAAAAAAAGCAACATCACAAACAGCTGCACCACACCAGTCAACCAACAGGCAACCATCCATAAGCGTAAGGCCAGGCGTCTCTTTCGCAGATATGGCAAGAGGAGGATCAACGACTCCCGCAACCACAATAGCGCTAGCAGAGACTAATCAGCAGTCGTCAACTAGCATCACAGGCATGTTACTGCAAATAGTCAGTAAGCTGGATATATTGAATAACGTAGTTAAGACAA
This sequence comes from Oxycera nigricornis, assembly GCA_963942545.1. NCBI lineage: Eukaryota > Metazoa > Arthropoda > Insecta > Diptera > Stratiomyidae > Oxycera > Oxycera nigricornis. Next base: position 58,960,882 of record OZ012659.1, on the reverse strand, counting down.
ATACAAATAACATAAACTTACTTTTCAGCAGCGCAGGTCTGAATCATGTCGGACACTAATTGCGGCGCGACGTTCTTAGCGATTGATGAGCTAAAGCTCATTTCGATCAACGTCAATTCCATCGCGACAATTCACCGCCGGTCGAATCTGCTCGATTTTGTTGTCAGGCAACAGCCTGATCTCGTGTTACTCACAGAAACCCGCCTCAATTCGAGACATTCTGTGACATTCAAAGATTTTGAATTCGTGAGAAACGATAGGGCCAAGTGTGATGGGGGAGGCGGTACCGGGATTCTGGTCAGAAGGCCTTATCGTTTCACGGTGGTGGAAAGAGCCGAATTCAAAGTCTTTGAATGCCTGGAAGTCTCAGTCATCAAGTTTCCCCTGCTGGGCGGCGATAACTTGTTTGTTATCTCCGCTTATGCAGCCGGAAACAATAAACCCAAGTTCCGCGACGAATTCCATTCCCTGTTCCAGATACTCGAACTGGATAGGCTGCACAATTTCTATGTGCTTGCCGGCGATTTGAACGCCAAGCACAAATCGTGGCTGAACGCCACCAACAACCCGAGAGGTGTATTCCTGGAATCATGGGTAACACAGAGCCAGATGGAGTACAGGTGTCGACTCTACGGGCCGGAGAGTGCGACCCTTCCGAGGGCGAACTCCTATCTGGATCTGTGCATAGCTGATGCGCGACTATGCTTCAAGAAACTGAGTCCTCAACGGAGGCTGCAAACACTTCCTTATGACAGCGATCATAACGCTATCGTAATGGAAGTGCAGCATGAGAAAGATGAGGTTTTCCTCCTTCCGGCGCAAGCTGGAGGTCACAGGTTGAATCTCAAGAAAACGGATTGGAAGAAATTCCAAACGAGATTTGATCGGGAGTATCTGAAGGAATGCCCTCCTTCAGGTGATAGCCCGCGCTGCATGGTGCCTACTGACAGAAATCTGACTATTGAGGAGATAGAGAGCTATCTCTCAAAGTTGGACAATCTGACGCTGGACACTATGGAACGAGTGGTGCCGAAGATCAAGCCTCGGAACAACATGGAGGGATACGATACCCCAGTCATCAAACGACTGAAAAAGTTGAAAAGCCTCCTTCTAACGCGTATCAACACGATTTATCGGCGATTCCAGGACTACAACCATCCGACTTTAGGCTTGTTGAAATCGCTCTTGAGGAATGTCCGGAACTTAGTCCGACAGAACTACAGGAACGAGGTCAACAGCCAATGGTCGGATAAACTGCGGGGTATCTCGCACAAGGACCCGGACCAGATGTACGCACAGGTCAACAGCCTGTTTCGGAAGAAGTCTCGCGCTACAGTGCCGACTCTCGACGTCACGGCAGATGAAGTTGATCTCCTGGTTGGTGCAGGAATCGACACGCAAGCAGCGGTTGTGGACGCGCAAGGCAACCGCGTTGTGAGTGACGACACTAAGAAGCTGGAGCTGATCGGAGCACATTTTGAATCGGTCCATAAGCCACACCCGGAACGTGGAAGCAAACGACTCTCTGAAGTCGTCGAAGCCAAGGTTTCTGACTTCAAGGCAAGCCTGAACGGCACGCCACTTCTCCATTTCGATGACACACTTCAGGCCGACTCGATACCGGAAGATGTCTTGGACGGATACTTCATCTCTTATGATGACTTACTCATCATATTCAGATCGGTAAACACCAAGAGATCATCGGGCCTCGATGGCATTCCCAATGTTGTTCTTCGACACATGTCCAACGTCGCAATCCGAAGTTATTGCATCTTGTTCAACAATATGCTGAACAGGTCGTACTTCCCTGAGAGGTGGAAGCGAGCCAAAGTCTTTCCGATTTTGAAGAAAGGCAAGGCCGCTTCCAGCGCGAAGAGCTATCGCCCAATCAGTTTGCTGCCGAATGTCAGCAAGGTGTTTGAGGTGGTGCTCAATCGAGCACTAAATGTGCATCTCAGGAGGAACGACTTGATGGCGAATTGCCAGTTCGGTTTTAGAACTGGTCATTCGACCATCCATGCGATAGCCAAGGTCACGTCGGACGTGTGCTGGAGGCTCAACGGCGGAGAATGTGTCGGAGCGTGTCTCATCGACATGGAGAAGGCTTTCGATTCCGTGTGGCTAGATGGACTGATTTTTAGGCTCCTTCAGGCCAAGTTTCCGCGCCCACTCGTTGCTACGATGTGCAGTATGTTGTATGGCAAATCATTTGTCATCACAGACGGAAACCTGACAACAACGCGCGACTTTAAGGTCTTGAATGGTCTGCAGCAGGGAACAGTCACTGCGCCCACATTGTTCTCGATCTTTATCAGCCCCCTTCTGAGCTTATTTGACTTCAATCAGTCACCCAAGAGGTCGTTAGTAGCTTTCGCTGACGATCTCATAGCCTACACGGCAGACAGGAAAGCCTCAGTAGTTCAGGAGAATCTTCAAGGGATTTTCAACGACATCCAGTTCTACACGAACAACTGGCGAATGAAGATCAACGCGCAGAAGTGCGAAACAATTTTGTTTCGACGTACCCTGCAGCATGCCAGTCGAGACCTGAAGCGCAATTGGGAGGGTTTCCACATCGTGGCGAACGAGGGCGAGGAAAGTTCTGAGTGCGTTCCTCACACATCTGGGTGTGCACCTGGATCAGCACCTGTACTTCAACCAGCACGTGAATATCACGCTGAAGCGGGCCCGAAGAGTGTTCATGTCTCTGCGACGGCTCTTCTTCTCCAAACACATCGACGCTGATGTCAAGTTGACTTGCTATAAGACTCTGGTCAGACCAATTCTGACATATGGATGTCCGATTTGGTACAACCTGAGTCCAAGCACTATGGAGAAGCTAAGAGTCTTCGAGAGACGGATTGTTCGCGCCTGTATTGGAGTGTATAGGAAAGCTGAAACAGGATACTTGCACCATGTCTCCAACCAGGAGATCTATGATATCGCTGAGATATCGAGAGTCGATACGGTGATCGTGAAATTGATCCGGAATCACGTCGCGAGGTCCGTGTCCCTGCGTGAGAACCCCTGGGTTTGGCAGCCATACTATTCCAGCGATTTATATTTCGAGCATTGTCTCACCACAGGCTTCATTCCCCCCGAAGCGTTCGTGTATCTGGATGGGAATGGATACATTCTTGATTCTCTTGGTTACCCGATTATATACCATGTATATAGGCGGGCAACTGACAAGAAGATTGAATACGTCGCGGAAATGGATTCGAGCAGATCGAGCGCACTGTGGCGTTACTCATTCGCAAGATTTGACGTTCATCGAAGTGACCGCGACCGTTATCGCTATTGGTGGTTGAAAGAATAATATTAGTGTCCGACATGGTTCAGACCTGAAATGAATTGTAAATATACCTAGTATTAACAAACGATGTTACGTTTAAAGACTTTGTCAATAGAATTAAGTAACTTTTACAACGTGGGTCTATGTCTGCTGGCAGACATGGACTCACACTTAGTCTATAAGGTAGAGTTAGTTGCACGCGGGGACGTATCTGCTGGCAGATACAACCTCGTATAGGTTAAGTTAGATTAAGTTGTGAAGTGTAAATTGTTTTTCTAGTTTTCAATTTTTGTTAATTTTTACCGAAACTAATAAGTTAAAATATAAGTGAAATATGTAATATGCATTAAATAAAGACGATTAAACTTTGAGTGCCCTAGTGGCCATTTAGTTTGTAAGATAGATGGTAATTCTCTAGCTTTAAGGATTGACATGTAGATATAATTTTCGGAAAATAAAGCTATTTTAAAACTAAAACTAAAACTGAGCAGTCTAGATAGCAAAGGCACTAGCACGCGATCAAGGGGTCGTGTGTTCGATCCCCGGTCGGGGTATTGATTTTCTTTTTGAATTATTGTCGTCGTCGTCGGCGTCGTGTGTTCGATTACCGGGGTGAGTATTGTTTTTTTGAATAATTGTGAATGTAATTTTTTTATGGTGAATCAGCAATGTTCACTTACAAATACATTTATTTTTCCAAAACAGCAAACTGTTCGATTATTTAGATATGTAAATTATACTGAAAACTCATTGTTGAACGGATAGAGTCTTAAAAGCTGTTGTAATCGAAGCAAAATCATAGCTAATGGTAAGATCATCCTTGATTTCTCGAATCAATCCTGCGCCCTCTTCGTGCCTCAAAGCAAAGTCGGCAAAAGCCAATAAACCACGGTGACGCCCATTGTATCGAGTCATAAATGTTATGGTGGTCAATTATTCAACATCATAGCATTCATGGCCACGTTGGGCGCCACCCTGGTTTATTGCTTTTTGCCGAGTTGGCTATGAGGCATGAAAAGGGCGCAGGATTGATTCTAGGAACAAGGGATGATCCTACCGCCAACTATGATATTGCTCGATTACAACCGTTGTTTGTTACCTAGACTGCTCAGTTTTAGTTTTAAAATGGCTTTATTGGTCTTTTTGATTTTTAACAATTAAAAAAATTCTTAAGCCTACGAATTATCCTCTAACTTAAAAAAAAACTAAATGGCCACTAGGGCACTCAAAGTTTATTCGTTCTCATAGTTTAATAATTAAATATATACATCTCATTCTTACTTTGGTCAAAACAATCGTTTAAACAATTGAAAAAATATAAAAAAACAATTGAATAATCATAACTTAACCTAGCCTACTTAATTCTAAACTAACCTATATGGATTTGTGTCTGCCTGCAGACACTCCTCCGAATAAACTTAATACTAGCTTACAGACTAAGTGTGAGTCCATGTCTGCCAGCAGACATAGACCCACGTTGTAAAAATACTTAACTCTATTGACAAAAGTCCTTAAAACTAACATCGTTTGTTAATACTAGGTATATTTACAATTCATTTCAGGCCTGAACCATGTCGGACACTAATATTATTCTTTCAACCACCAATAGCGATAACGGTCGCGGTCACTTCGATCAACGTCAAACCTCGCGAATGAGTAACGCCACAGCGCGCTCGATCTGCTCGAATCCATTTCCGCAACGTACTCTATTTTCTTGTCGGTTGCCCGCCTATATACATGGTATATAATCGGGCAACCAAGAGAATCAAGAATGTATCCATTCCCGTCCAGATACACGAATGCTTCGGGGGGGGGGGGGGATGAAGCCCGTAGTGAGACATTGCTCGAAGTAAACATCGTTTGGATAGTATGGCTGCCAAACCCAGGGGTTCTCACGCAAGGACGCGGACCTGACGACGTGATTCCGGATCAATCTCACGACTACTGTGTCGACTCTCGGTACCTCAGCGATGTCATAGATCTCCTGATTGGAGACGTGGTGCAAGTAGCCTGTCTCAGCTTTTCTGTACACTCCGATGCAGGCACGAAGGATCCGTCTCTCGAAGACTCTTAGCTTCTCCATTGTGCTGGGACTCTGGTTATACCAAATCGGACATCCATATGTCAGAATTGGTCTGACCAGAGTCTTATAGCAAGTCAACTTGACATCAGCGTCGATGTGTTTGGAGAAGAAGAGCCGTCGCAGAGACATGAACATCCTTCGCGCCCGCTCCAACATGATATCTACATGGTGGTAGAGGTACAGGTGCTGATCCAGGTACACACCTAGGTATCGCACGCACGTGCCGTGAGGGACACGCTCAGCGCTCGCCTCGCCCTCGTTCGCCGTGATGTGAAAATCTCTCCAACAACGCTTCAGGTCTCGATTGGCGTGCTGCAGGGTACGGCGAAACAAAATTGTTTCGCATTTCTGCGCATTAATCTTCATCCGCCAATTGTTCGTGAAGAACTGAATGTCGTTGAACATCCCTTGAAGTTCCTTCTGAACGACTGACGCTTTTGCGTCCGCCGTGTAGGCTATGAGGTCGTCGGCAAAAGCTACCAACGACCTTTTCGGTGACCGATTAAAGTCAAACGTGTTCAGAAGGGGGCTGATGAAGATCGAGAACAGCGTGGGTGCAGTAACTGTACCCTGCTGCAAGCCATTCAAGACCTTGAAATCGCGAGTTGTGGTAAGCTTTCCGTCTGTTATGACAAATGATTTGCCATACAACATACTGCACATCGTGGCGACGAGTTGTCGAGGGAAATTGAGCTTAAGGAGCCTGAAAATCAGCCCATCCAGCCACACGGAGTCAAAAGCCTTCTCCATATCGATGAGACACGCTCCGACGCATTCTCCGCCGTTGATCCTCCAACACACGTCCGACGTGACCTTAGCTATCGCATGGATGGTCGAGTGGCCAGTTCTAAAGCCGAACTGGCAATTCGCTATCAGGTCGTTCCTTCTGAGATGCACATTTAGTGCTCGATTGAGCACCACCTCAAACACCTTGCTGACATTCGGCAGCAAACTGATTGGGCGGTAGCTCTTCGCGCTGGAGGCGGCCTTGCCTTTCTTCAAAATCGGAAAGACTTTGGCTCGCTTCCACCTCTCAGGAAAGTACGATCTGTTCAACATATTGTTGAACAAGATGCAATAACTTCGGATTGCGACGTCGGGCATGTGTCGAAGAACAACATTGGGAATGCCATCGAGGCCTGATGATCTCTTGGTGTTTACCGATCTGAATATGATGAGTAAGTCATCATAAGAGATGAAGTATCCGTCCAAGACATCATCCGGTATCGAGTCGGCCTGAAGTGTGTCATCGAAATGGAGAAGTGGCGTGCCGTTCAGGCTTGCCTTGAAGTCAGAAACCTTGGCTTCGACGACTTCGGAGAGTCGTTTGCTCCCACGTTCCGGGTGTGGCTGATGGACCGATTCAAAATGGGCTCCGATCAGCTCCAGCTTCTGAGCATCGTCACTCACAACGCGGTTGCCTTGCGCGTCCACAACCGCTGCTTGCGTGTCGATTCCTGCACCAGCCAGGAGATCCAATTCATCTGCCGATACGTTGAGATTCGGTACGGTAGCGCGAGATTTTTTCCGAAACAGGCTGTTGACCTGCGCGTACATCTGGTCCGGATCCTTGTGCGAGATGCCCCGCAGTTTATCCGACCATTGGCTGTTGACCTCGTTCCTGTAGTTCTGTCGGACTAAATTCCGGACATTCCTCAGGAGCGATTTCAACAATCCTAAAGTCGGATGGTTGTAGTCCTGGAATCGCCGATAAATCGTGTTGATGCGCGTTAGGAGGAGGCTTTTCAACTTTTTCAGTCGTTTGATGACTGGGGTATCGTATCCCTCCATGTTGTTCCGAGGCTTGATCTTCGGCACCACTCGTTCCATAGTGTCCAGCGTCAGATTGTCCAACTTTGAGAGATAGCTCTCTATCTCCTCAATAGTCAGATTTCTGTCAGTAGGCACCATGCAGCGCGGGTTATCACCTGAAGGAGGGCATTCCTTCAGATACTCCCGATCAAACCTCGTTTGGAATTTCTTCCAATCCGTTTTCTTGAGATTCAACCTGTGACCTCCAGCTTGCGCCGGAAGGAGGAAAACCTCATCTTTCTCATGCTGCACTTCCATTACGATAGCGTTATGATCGCTGTCATAAGGAAGTGTTTGCAGCCTCCGTTGAGGACTCAGTTTCTTGAAGCATAGTCGCGCATCAGCTATGCACAGATCCAGATAGGAGTTCGCCCTCGGAAGGGTCGCACTCTCCGGCCCGTAGAGTCGACACCTGTACTCCATCTGGCTCTGTGTTACCCACGATTCCAGGAATACACCTCTCGGGTTGTTTGTGGCGTTCAGCTACGATTGTGCCTAGCGTTCAAATCGCCGGCAAGCACATAGAAATTTTGCAGCCTATCCAGTTCGAGTATCTGGAACAGGGAATGGAATTCGTCGCGGAACTTGGATTTATTGTTTCCGGCTGCATAAGCGGAGATAACAAACAAGTTATCGCCGCCCAGCAGGGGAAACTTGATGACTGAGACTTCCAGGCATTCAAAGACCTTGAATTCGGCTCTTTCCACCACCGTGAAACGATAAGGCCTTCTGACCAGAATCCCGGTACCGCCTCCCCCATCACACTTGGCCCTATCGTTTCTCAAGAATTCAAAATCTTTGAATGTCACAGAATGTCTCGGATTGAGGCGGGTTTCTGTGAGTAACACGAGATCAGGCTTTTGCCTGACAACAAAATCGAGCAGATTCGACCGGCGGTGAATCGTCGCGATGGAATTGACGTTGATCGAAATGAGTTTCAGCTCATCAATCGCTAAGAACGGCGCGCCGCGATTAGTGTCCGACATGGTTCAGACCTGCGCTGCTGAAAAGTAAGTTTATGTTATTTGTATTTGTCTTAACTACGTTATTCAATATATCCAGCTTACTGACTATTTGCAGTAACATGCCTGTGATGCTAGTTGACGACTGCTGATTAGTCTCTGCTGGCGTTATTGGGGTTGCGGGAGTCGTTGATCCTCCTCTTGCCATTGCTGCGAAAGAGACGCCTGGCCTTACGCTGATGGATGGTTGCCTGTTGGTTGACTGGTGTGGTGCAGCTGTCTGTGATGTTGCTTTTTTTGTAGCGCTTTCTGCCTTCTTGAATGCTGGGCAGCCTCGAAATGACGCTGGATGCCCATACTGCGCACAATTTATGCAGTATACTTTTTCTTTGCCGTCGGTTGGTTGGAGCTGACACTGCTATGGCTCATGATTTTGGCTGCATTTCACGCATCGGAACTGCATGCGACAGTTGACAGATGAATGGCCGAACCGTTGGCAACGATAGCATTGCATTAATTCTTTCCGCTGGAGCCGTTCCCAGCGGATAGCTTGAAAGTTTAAAAACTTTATATTGTTGAGCTCGCTGGCCTGTGCCGTATGTGGTAGTTGCACGATGAACATTGGCAATATCCTTTTTTCTATCGTAGACTTCCTTGTCGCAAAGCGGGTAACCGACAGAAATTCGATGCTGGTGTTGGCTGCTTTCAGCATCTCTAGCACTTCTTCGGGGCTTTCTTCGCATCCTAACCCTTTAAGTAAGAAGGTCTGCGTTTTTAATTCCCTCGGAGTGAAGGTGTAGTAGGGAGCATTCACTTGGTCCAACGCTCCTTTTGCAGCCTCGTAGTCCTTTAAGGTGTTAACCTTCAAAACTACTTTTTCGGGTGAAACTCGCTCGAGCTGAAACTCCGTTATACCGCTGTTTTTGTTTAGCAGCTTTACTAGGTCACTTCCATTTTGACCGAAAGTATTAATGGGTGGCATCTTACTTGCTTTTTTTGGTGGTGCTTGCAAGGGTTGTGATGGTACTTCAGGAATCTTCGCTGGCTTAGCATCGCTTTGCTTCGTTGCTGCTTTCCGATTTTTCTTTTTCATCACTTCGATGAACTCGTCACCATGTCCAACTTCGCACTCCATTTCATTTGATGGAGTGAATTTTAGCGCTTCCGTTGACGTATTCGCGGGCAAGGACTCAGTGCGCATTGTTGATGTACTTGCTACTGGATTCGTCTGAGCATTTAGTCGCAGTGTTAAAATGTTCACTTGGTTTGTGAGTTCTTCGATCTTTTTGCGAAGCATCACTTTTTCGGCATTAGACCGCTCTAATCGTACCTGCAAAGGCCGGGAAACTAGGTTAGCCCGCGGGTTCTCACGTTTTCGACGGATCTTCACTGAGGCACTATTGGATGCCATGTTGAGAATTTTTTTAATGAGAGTCAGTACTAATTATAAACAAAAATTATGAAAAGAGTCACTGTCTCCATATAGATACAAAGGTATTATTATTATGTGAATCACTGTTTTTCGCGTAGAAAATAAAAGTCACTATCTTTATTTTTCATTCAGGGGCCACTTTTCCCACGTTTCTAAGTTCAAAAGTCACTATCTCACTTTTCTGCATTGAACATTCACTATTTCAAGATTTACATATTCATTTTCAAATGTTTCACTAATCTTTTTCCAATTCACCGCACGAACGAAATTATCCAATTCTATGAATCTATAAATAGATTTCATATCTGGCGAGGTTTCTTCACACAGCACAAACAAGTGAATTGCTCGCTTGCTTTCAGCGCACATGTGCACGTGCACACACGCCACACACGACGCGATAGAACAGAAATCACTATCCAAGCACTCCCGTAAACGACGTCCACACACGATGAGAGCTCACAGCGAAGTCCATACCTAGACTGCTCAGTTCCTGTCAGCTGTGAAAACTTAATAATACAATAGCAACGCAAAGAACTTTAAGGACGTTTTTCTCAAAAAAGGACGAGTGTTGCGCTGTAATATTTTAAGAATCGAATATCCTTGACGTCTTCTACTTATGTGCCAAATTTCGTCCAAATCTGTGATTCCTTAACCTGGTCCTCTCCTAGTAAGTGTTGTATATACAGTGCCTACTTGGTTGATCATGGTTGCTACATGAAATGTAGCAAATGTCATAAAAATAATATAATAGAAATTTTCAGTTGACTTATAATTACGGAGCTGCGAACATTGTAATACAATTTACTATTAAATAAATTCAATCTGTTAATTTACTTTTAACTAAAATTCAATATCTTAATTTGGGTTGTGAACATCTACTATCCCCATAATTGGTGACCCCGATGTGATCTGAACAATGGTCATTACCCGCGACGAGGCAAGGCGTGCCACCGCGCAACAGCACCAGCTCGAAGAATTACAACCAGTTAACCATCCACAATCGGGCGAAATCAACGGACTGGCACAGCTGCATGATGCCGTGCGAGATTTACTAACCATAACTCAGCAACAGCAAGCAGCCATTAACATTCTACAGGATAAACACAATCAGCAGCAACGACCTAATCAAGTCACAATCAAACTGCCCCCATTTTCGAGAAGCAGTCCAAAACTTTGGTTCTCTCAAGTTGAGGCCCAATTTCGGCTCTATAATATTACTGACGAAGAATCCAGGTATTCGCACGTCGTCGGACAACTCGATGCACACGGAGCTAGGGAGATTGAAGACATCATTCGAGCGCCGCCAACTAATACACCGTACACAACCCTCAAGGAAGAGCTTATCAGACGAGTCGCCGTGTCTGAGCAACAAAACATTCGACAGCTCCTAACCGGGGAAGAACTAGGGGACCGCACACCATCGCAGTTCCTCCGACATCTCCGCTCCTTATCCAGTGCTGTGCCAGACCAACTTCTATGTACACTTTGGACGCAGCGTCTACCGTCCCATGTCCAGGCGATCATTCAATCACATGCAATCGATCCAGCCGTAACTGTAGACCGGCTTGCCTCCATCGCTGACAACATTAAGGAAGTGTCATCCACCAGTCCTGCCATTTTCGCTTCCGTCAGTTATTAAGTTATTCTCATAGCCACTTTTACACCGGTCGTCAATTCTGTTGATCCAACATCGTCACGCCTGAACGACCTAGCCCGCCAGTTTGCCTCCATGCAATCTATACTTCAGGATTTATCTGGTCGTTCGCAACGTCGTAGCACGACACCACCTCCATGTAGAAGTTCGTCCACCGACTCTACGAGATCTAATAATTCCTGTGAGTGCTGGTACCACCGCAATTTCGGTCAGGTGCAAGCAAAGTATTGGATGACGACATAAGAAATGCCATTCTTAGGTCATCAGAAGATGTTCCTCGAATTTCCGCTAGAGATGGGATCGACTGGAAGTTCGTCCCAGTTGCCGCGCCGCACTTTGGAGGCCTCTGGGAAGCAGGTGTCAAATCCGTTTAACATCAGATTGAACGAACCTTCTATGAAAACGATATATCACCGACCTTCGAAGAGTTTAATACAGTGCTCATTCAGATCTTAGTCTGTCTTAACTCCAGGCCCATAACTCCACTCTCTAGTGACCCCAGAGATTATCAAGCACTTTCTCCAGGACACTTTTTAATCGGTAGGCCTCTTTTTGCCGTGGCAGAACCCGATCGGACAATCAAAACTCTACATGATCGTTGAAAGAAGCTGACCGCACTATATCAGACGTTTTGGAGAAGATGGTCTACGGAATATTTGCACACACTCCAGCGTAAATCAAAATGGACTAAGCAATCTGATAAGCCTACACTTGGTCAACTCGTCCTTCTCAAGCAATCCAATTTACCACCTTCAAAATGGGCTTTGGCACGTATTCACAAACTCAAACCTGGCCCAGACAACAAGGTACGGATAGTCACTCTAAGGCACGACGGAAACAGACTGAAAGATGACATATCACGATTCCAATACAAATACTGGTAGCAATCAATCAGTAAACAACCCAAGAAATTCGAGACGAATACTAGTGTCGGATTTACACACAATGGTAGAGTTCCGCTTAAAACTAACAAGGGTCAATATTCTGCAGTGGACAATCGTAAACGCCAAATACCCCAACAACAACCATCAGAACGACAAAAGAAGAAGAAACGTCGTATCGCACTTTGCACCTGGGCAAGAGCGCTACTAACAACTATTGTAACGATTCTGGCGTATGCAACCACCCTAGCTAACAATCACTCTCACCATGAATATTAAATATTCAAGCCGCCTACAGGGTATTATATAGAAAATCTAGGAAAGACATGTTCTTCGAGGGAATCTTAGAATATTAAATATTCAAGCCGCCTACAGGGTATTATATAGAAAATCTAGGAAAGACAGGTTCTTCGAGGGGATCTTAGAATGGAAATTCTTTCCCCATATGACGACATTTTGGCTGATGAAAACAACATTTTGCATACTTTCAAGCAAACAGAGAAAATATGCCAAGACACGAAATCATTGATACAGACAACTGCAACGCACTAGTGCAGTACCTTAAAACCAGGGGAATTGATATATTCTGACAAATTAAACAGGTCAAAATGTGGCACCGTCAAGAGTCAAAAGAGGGGTTTTGGAAAATTACCACTGTATTCGGCGTAAACGATGAAGTATATGAAAATATAGACAACCTAGACAAAAACCAAAGGATGCTACTTCATCTAACGAATCAACAGCACTTACAGCTTTTTACCAGCATGCAACAGCTCAACACTGCGACCAACGAAAAATTCCAACAGTTTGGTAAAAGAGTCAACGAACTCATAGAAGCTATGAATGGAATGAAATCCTGGTACAGACAAATTGATGAGAACAAGCTAAGCATTTAAGTAGTTTCAACTTATCTCGCAGCCTCTGACTATTTCGATGAAATCGGATTGAAATATGGAAATTTAGTCAAATGCATGCATGCATGCATGCATGGGCATATTAGCATTACTAGTATTCTTCCTTCAAGTACTATAGCAGAAACAATCGATCGAGTTTCGAAAAACCTAGGACCACTATTTTCAATACCAGAGGTTCCGCAAAATCGAATTGTTGTTAAAAAACGAAGCAATCACTGCTAGTCAATTGATGTTTTCATATCATAATCCTAGAACCTACAACTTAATTCATGTAAGCGCCATTCCAATCAAAGTCAGACCACTGCGTAATAGACGAAATCTATGGCAGACACAAAAGAAGCTCTTGTCTTATGACCGCAGTGAATAACTTCCAATTATTGTGGAAACAACTCATGATGCCCAACACTTGGTTTTTTGCAACTGACGATCCCAAAACAGCATCAATAACATGCAACGGCAAACGTGAAGAGATAATATTGACCGAAGTTGGAGTCATCCAACTTAAAGGTAATTGCCTAGTCCAAACCGAACATTATACCCTGCGTACAACATTGGATCAACAAAGGAGGGTCATTGGTGCATACACCAAGAACATCTCACTACCCAAGCTGGAAGAAATAAGTTACCAGAAATTGCACATTTCGGAAATTTCCAAAATTTCTGAACAGATGTTTAAACTACCCCCATCTCAATCGCTAGACAACAATGTACTGCATTTTCAACCACTGGTCATCCATGCATTAGCCTGGTCCACGATTACCGCTGCTATCGTCATCGCCTTTGCTATTTTCTTCGCTATAAGAAAATGTAGGCTAGCATCTAGAAGTTCAAGCAGGGACCCCAGTGAAGAAACGACCCTTAACGAAAGGTTTAGGAAAGTCTTTGTCAACCGCCAACCATCTTCAAGCAAGCTTTACGTGACAACAGATGGACAAACAACAATTAGTTCAACTGTGGCGCCCAACCGGTTCATGATCGAACATTGTATGGGATGTACATTGAACTCAATCATTGTGGTTCAATGCACATCAATTTGATTAAGTCAACAATTGTATCATTTTCACGTACATTGAACTTAGCTAATTGCAGTCATTGCATGTCATCTAAAATAATGCATTTGTGATGACATCATATTTTCCTCGAATGCACTAAGTTCAATGTACGTATTTCATGTCAACAAATATTGTGCTCACTGCAAAGAGTTGTAAAAATGTTTGATTTGATTAATTAATGTTTTGTAAATAGTATATAAGCAGCATTAAGGTTCAAAGAAATTCACTTCCCAATTGGAAATTCACCAGAGTTTTTTTTAATCAACCGAATTCTCTCCAATCTTCTTTACCTACAACCATTGGTGTAAGAAGATTTTCTTTATATGGCAAGATCGTCGTCTGGAGTGGACGGCCTTTAAGCAATATCCCTACCCATTTATTAGAGTTTTACAAGTTCTTGATATTAATTAGGTTTCTGTAGCTTAAAAGTAACAGCTTTGATTACCACAAATGCAAATTTGATAATTTTTTTGGTTTTCAAAATAAGCAGTTTAAGCAGTAAAGCAGTTAATCAGTTGTTTTATTAAAATAAAAACATGGTGCTGTAAAAACTTTAAAATTTGCTCAAATTATGCAAACATTTATAAACTTTGATTGACTTAAGAACAATGTCCTAAGAATAATAGATATAAGGTAATTTTCATTCGTATGAACCATTTTATATGGTGACTTTGATTTTTTTTTTGTGTACATGGAAACAAGTTTTGCTGGTTTTTCTACAAAAACTGATGAGTTTTTAAATTTTATAAACATTGATTACTGTGTTGTGCAAAACAGGTTAAAAATTTATTTTTTATGAAAAACCCCAATTTTTTGCACTTTTTTAATAAATTAAAAAACGGCTCCAATATTTTTTTAAAAATTTGATAGGATAACAAATGTTAATACGCTTGGATTGACACCTTTACGACGCAAATCCTAGGTTTGTTACGCGAGATGTAGTGAATGACATAAATGACTTTGAAGGTCATGATGACTAGGTTTTTTAACGTTTTTTTGTAATCATGAAAAAAAGTTTTGCTTGTTTTTTTACAATAATATAGAAATTTTATAATCATGGATTATTGTGTTTTGCAAATCAAGTTAAAAATTTATTGTTTAAGAAAAAACCCTATTTTTTTGTACTTCTGTCTTTAATAAATTAAAAAAACGGCTCCAACAAATTTGACAGAATCACACAAATGTTGATACGCGTTGATTGACATCTTAACCATGCAAATCCTATATTTGGTTCGCGAGATATAGTGCATGGCAATAATGACCTTCAAGGGGTCAAAAAAACCGGAACCGAAGTCTCCCAAAAACTAATCAGCTCTTAAGATACCAAAGACGCTTCGATTGACACCTCAACAAAGTCGATACAACTTTGTTTACGTGAGTTATGCTCGTAGAAAAAACTGTCCACGAACGTACGCATACACACAATCTCTCTTTCTAAAAACATTTTAAATATACTCTAAAGACCTCAAAACGTAAAGATATGTTGAAAATTTCAATTTCGTTTTTCGAGGCGATTACAAGAACTTCCCATATACTGGGAAGTTAAAAACAAAGTTCTCCAATTACTGTTCCGCGTAGAACTTGAATCTAATGTAACTAAAATGAAAAAGTGGACTTATCCAGTCTGGAGTTTCTTCTATATAAGAAGATCGCAGTGAAAGAACAGGACAAAAGAACAGATCGCCTCAACGGTATACATCCAGCTGCCGAGCATGGCAAAGAATGAACCGTTCTGGATAAAATCAATCCACTTGCTGAATATCATTAAGTGTACTCAGAACTGATTACTTCCCACATCAATGGAAGCTTGCCACGATCAATATGGTGCCAAAGTCTGAGAAGGATCTAACCATCGTCGAATCATATAGGCTAATAAGTTTCCATCGGATGTGAGGGCTTCGCTGGAAAAAAAACTATCATCCTAGCTCACCAATCTGAATTCAGATCGATACACAGCACTATCGACTAAATCCATCGTCTGGCGAAATACAACCTATGAAGAAGGCAAGTATTGCTCTGCTATTTTCTTGTATGCTGCTCATACATTCGGCAAAGTCTGGCATGAAGATTTAATATTCAAATCCGCTCCCCAATACCTAAACTTTCTTATTAACTGCTGATCTCTTACCTGGAAAACAGAAAATCCACAGTTTAAAAATCACAATAAACCGATCTACGAAACATCAAAACCGAAGTTCCCTAGGTGATATTTTTGCACACCATATCCGTTTAACAATCAATGTGTAAGCGGCCATATTATTTCTTAAGATATGCTTTTATAAAGGGCTGGTATACACACAACGGGGTGATGAAAAATGTTACACTAGCTAAAAAAATGCTGTTAATCTCACCCCCTTTGTTTGAAAAGTATGGCGTAGTTTTTTAAGGAAACTGTAATTACATAAGAGTATATTGAGTTAATTGAGATATGACTCAATTGAATTTCAACAACTATGTTGTCGCACACAACAGTATTCAAACGACTATGTCTTATTTCAGCACTGACTGACGGTATTATTACATCACAAGACTGGTAAAATAACGTCCAAGTTTTCGACTGAAAAATACCAACGACATGAGAGAGGAAATCGAATCCTCCACAAAACACCAAAAAATCAGTTGCTATATAATTAATTGGTTTGTTGTTTAGAAAGCGTTTTATTTGTGAACCCACGTTTAATACAATTTTGCTATATAAGAAACGTTTATTTTTGATTTTCTTTCCTTCTTTTCGTGATTTTCTTGGTCGCTCACGGCTTTAAATTAAATGTTCATGTACTTACATAGATTACTATTACTATTATTATTACGAATACTACTTCCGGATACCATAGCACTTTCACCCTCAAAAGTACGCTATAAACTATTTCTATTATATTTTATAAGATTTTGAAACTGTTTGAAGAATAAAATTTCTAACAAAAGAGAGAAGAATTTACTTGCGCTGTGTTATTCAGCGAATATGAAATTGACGAAAAGTAGATTGAAATGTAATAATATGTTTTTTTTATAGTGTTACAGGAATCGTTGTCGTGGGCAAAAAGTTCGAAACTTACCGCTGTTGGAAGTCCCTACTTTGATATACAAGACTATCAGCACATTCCTGTCCTATTCTGTTGCTTCTACTGCAGCCCAAAGGCAGCATCGTCATTTTGTGTGGAACCAGCATTAATTGATATGGATTTTTATGGAAAAAACGATATCATGTTGGGTTTATTTTTGGAAAAATACTGTTTTAGAAGTTATATTTGTCACAGCTGTAGCCTTCCAATGACAGACCATATACGAAGGTACGTAAATAATTTTGCTCT
This sequence comes from Oxycera nigricornis, assembly GCA_963942545.1. Classification (NCBI taxonomy): domain Eukaryota; kingdom Metazoa; phylum Arthropoda; class Insecta; order Diptera; family Stratiomyidae; genus Oxycera; species Oxycera nigricornis. The sequence continues at coordinate 58,943,486 of OZ012659.1, read as the reverse complement.
ACATATTAAATATCATTTAAGTTGATTCAAATTTTTGATTTCGAAGTGATCACAGTGTCTGTTTAGGTATCACAACAATTATCAATGAAAATTTCTTAGTTACTTAAATGAAAGAAAGGTGCAAGTAGATTTAGCACGTTCAAATATGGAAGCAAATGTAAACACTATGACTATTTTTTAAATTTTTTAGTTGCGTTTATATGCAAACACTATCTGCGCAAATAATTCCAAAAAATGCGAACGAAGAACGTTTAATCAATAAAATCAATATTTTTTATATATATATATATGTGGATATATATTTATATTTATATATATATATATATATATATATATATATATATATATATATATATATATATATATATATATAGTTTCTCCACAAAGTGTCATTTCATTGTTACTGTAAGGATTTCGCGAAATTGTACACGCAAAGACTACATAATTAAAATTTTGTCGCTGAATTCGATTAACAAATCGAATACTTTTTGATTTTTTCAATCTTTTTGGTAAAACTAGAGATCTGATTTGTACGAGCTCTAAAAAAGGTTCTATTGAGAAAAACGCATTTAAAAGTTATTTTTTAATTGTAAAGCATGTATAGAAAATTTATTTGGATTTATTATCTCAAATCAGCCATTTTGGGTGCATACTGAAAGTATGATGTCAAGGAATACTTTTATGTTAAAAAATAAAATCGTTTTTTTTTATTATGAAAGCGATTGCACCCTTAAGACAAGAAAATTAATTGAAAATATGTGGTAATGAAGTATACATTGTTATCAAAAGTTGACGGAACGAATTTTCAAAAGATTCAATCTAACAAGGATAGGGCACGACTCCATCCTCTCAGATCTGTAAAAAAATCGGCACATAAGTAGAAGACGGTAAGGATATTCAATCCCTAAAACATTAGACCGCTTCATCCACCCCCTTCCCCCACTCGCTTTCGAGAAAAAGGCCTTTCAAAGATTTCAGCGTCGTTTATCGATTAGTAAGATTATAGAAGCGGTGCAGTGAAGTGAGCAGTGCGCCTGTTCGTGTGTTCGTTTCCCGGTCAGTGTTGTAGTTTTTTGTGAAAAAAATGTGAATGTAATTAGTTTTAAGGTAAATCAGCAGTTTACAACTACATTTCTTTTTAGAAATCAGCTAACTGTTCGTTCATTTAGATACGTAAATTATAGTAAAAACCCATTGTTGAGGGGATGCATACTTAAAAACTGTTGTAATCTGATATGTCATACCTTGTTCCTAAAAGTAACCCTGCGTTTTATCTGTGTTGCGATACCAATTTGGTAAAAGCAATAAATCAGGTGATGCTATGGTGCTGAGTAATTGTGGCATATACTAGATACAAGGAGCGTAATTGTTGAGCAGTTGCATAATTTTGGATTGCTATGCTCGAAGCGAAATTCTTGCTGGATCAGAAACAAAAAATCAATAATTCAAAAACAATAAACTATTAAAATTTATAAGGAATAAATGGTTGATACGAATAACAGTACCTTATTTCTCTTATTTGAATGGCATTGTGTTGGTATCGTTCAATGCGTATTATCATTTCTATGGTTTGGTAAAAAGAATTAATTTAATAAAAAAGCTGAAAATAGTTTAATTATATTTCTTGAAAAATACTATTTAATTTGCATTTCTTCCAACTTATTCTTTACAAAATCAGATGCTTTTAAAAGTTTTTATCAAATAAAAAACCAAAATTCGTTTATATTCATATAAACGCAATCAGCAATGAATTTTTAAATGAATAAGCGAGCGTCCATTGATTTTTTCTTAGATAAAATGACGGAATAGCTCAAACACATTGTATGCAGGATTTATATAATTTCTGGACACAACTAACACAAACGGTCATCACGTGACAAAATCTAGTTAAGTCGGTGTAGAAACAAACTGCACTTTAAATATCGAATCCGCCAAAATTTCCCTTTTTCTTTCAAGCGTCGATACAAAAATATCTATCTAGGAAGAAAAGCTTCGTGAATCACCCCAAATTCCGCGTAGGGATTTCATCACATCCTCTACTCCAAAAGTCTTCTGCAATTAATGGACGCTCAATAAGATGATTGGATTTCTGATGAGCTATCATTATTATTTAAGATATTATTTTTATTATTATTTTTTATTATTTATGTAGATATTGTTGGAAAGTTATTTGCGTTGAAAACAAGAATAGTACCTCGTGGATTATTTTTTTTTATTATGCTGATATTTCGTATGTTGTAATCAAGCATAATGGTGGCTGAATTTCAGGTAATGAGATTCGGGCCAAAATTAGAGAAGCGACCCACGATAAAACTCGCCGCATCTCTAGTTTTAAAGAACTCGAACCAAAAATTTGTCTGCATGACTATAAAGTAAACGTCGTGAGGTCAGTGATGTAAAAGTCTTGTTAAGTTCCCAAAGTGAGATTTAAATTAAATAATGTTCCAAGTAAGCCGATGTTCTCAAATATAACAGACTTTTTGTCAAGTTTACTAACAGTGTTCCTACTGTTGAATGAATTCTTGCCAAGCTCATTTACCCAAAAAATGAAATTCAAAGAGAAATTAACACATTGCTTAGTGTTATTCATTTTTTACTTAAAATATCTTCAGTCGGATTTTTTGCGTATATATACCTACTTTAGAATTTTTATACATGTTGCTAGAATATCATTGAGAATATTATTACAAACGTTACATACATATATCTGCATTCGCTAAACTTGCCTATTGATAGTAGTGTATTTACTCAAATAAACCATCTCTATTGTATAAGTGACTTGCTTTAATTTAAGTTATTGTAAAACTTCCGAGTTTCCTACACTCATTTTCATTATTCCTCTTTTGAGGATGTAAGGCGCTTCAACTAGAAAAGTATATGCAGAGTCTAGCTGTGCATATCATGCGGTAACGCACGCGGTAGATCGCGAAAGAGTGAGCACATGCATCACCAGCCTGTTTTGGATTATCCACGACGAAGCAAAAGCTTGTGTTTCACATGCAAGAATAATTATGGATTGTACACCGTAAAAGAATCTTAATAAGATGACGTTCCTCATAAGAATATTATATAGATACAAAATATTTGACTCGCTAAATGTTTTTTTTTAGTTTAGTCAAACGTTTTAGTGCGATAGTGTTACCGTATCTCCCGGGAAAAGATCTAAATAGTCTCTTTTATGGTCGGCTGAAGCCTTTGGGTGCCGGCCAGCCGGTCGTAGATGGGTCGAAAAAACTCTACTCGTCCACCCCAATGGGCTCCTCTGAGCCTTCGGACGAGAATCCGGGTCATCGATACTACGTTGAGGAAATTCTACCGAACTGAAACACTACTTGTTGACTTCAACTTACGGTTCTAATTACAGAACCACTCACTCACTTTTACAAAATGAAATCTATCTAACAAGAAAAATGTACTAATGTTTAAATGATAGTAATTGATTTCATCTTCACAAAATACGACGTGTTTTTTTTAAAGAAAAACTTCCTTTTAATTTTGTGTATCTTTATTTGGATTCGTAATCGATTTTCGACCGTGATCGTTCGATCTTCCTCACGCTGAGGAAGACCGAACGATTATGAATCCAAATAAAGATACACAAAATTAAAAGGAAGTTTTTCTTAAAAACAACAACATTTAAATGATTTTTTTCTGTTTTCGTTTTTTTTTTCTTAACTATTAGCGTAAGTTCTCTGCTTTCTTGCTGGTTTGCTCAGACCTTAGCTCGGCTGCCTTTTGAAGAAGTGCGGCTCGGCCAACTCCTCTGCGGGGCGTTCCTTCTTATTCAGCTGCGTGCCTTCTTGGCGGTCTGTCGGGGTTTCTTGAGTTGCACTCCATTTCTTGCGTCGCACTCCACTGGTTGGGTTGTCTTGCATCGTATTCTACTTCACACTGATTCTTTACACCACGTCATTCAACTGATCCACACTCCGTGAATCGCAAAGAAAAAAACTATAACAAAAACTATCATCAGGATTTAAAATGGCTGTACTTCAGGCAATATTGTCATAAAACTAAAATGCCCCTTTATAGCATTTTATGTAATATTCGATCGGGCCAATCATATTGTGTGTGATGTCAATTGATAATTGTACAATTTAATTTTTCTCCTTTTTGTGTATTTAATAAAGTTAAACAACTGCCAATTTCCATGACTGGCAAAAATTTATAAATTTCGTACGATAGTGAAATGTCTAAAGGTTATTGAAATAAAATAGAAAATTTGCAATGGAGCACCATTATAAAATATATCAGTTCTGCATTCAACATTATTTTGGATCTTGATAAGTGAATTTCAGACTTTTCTGAAAAATAATCTCAAAATGTCAAGCAAAATAGCAACTAAAAGTATGAACTCAGCTGTCTTAAATGCGATTAAAAAATTTACTAGTATTAAGTTTTTCCATTTCAAACGGAAGAAGAATCTGTATGACCCAAGTAAGCCTATGAATGGTGCTGTCGTATTCAAATAAGGTAAATGAGATAATTGAAACATTTCAATAATTACAAATTATATATTCACAGGTTAAAGTTGTGGAAAATCGCAGACGCGTAAAAGCAGACACTGTGCTAAGTATTGAAGAGTTTTCACTTGTTATAAGCAATCTGCTATGTGCTCTAAAGCTTGGGTCAAGAATTCACAAACACTCGATTTCTACTTGAAAAGCTGATCATAACATTGGATTTACCACTTAAAATAAAGGGAGATGAATACTTTGTACGTTCAGGAATTAAAAGCAAATGAATATAAAAACTGTTTGATCACCAAAATGATGTTGAAAGTGTCAGTGAATGCACAAAATTTTTGGAATTAGGTTCCACATCCAAATGGGAAAAAGTGCGTTATTTTAATTTATGCAAAACGTGTCCAACACTTCATGCATTTAAGAAGCGATTTACTTGTCAACGGCCTATAAAATGCAATAAGTGTCCAGAAAGACACCATCCAGCAATGCACAGCGATATCGCTAGTGTAAGTGATGCTTCTTACACAATTTTAAATCCCTCATTTGCGCAGAAACAGCACAGCCATGTTATAAATACGTTGATTTTCAAATTTAGATACGTGCTAGTTCGTTTTTCGACAATAAATTGGCAAAAACATATGCAATTCTGGACAAGGGTTCAACGTAAACATTCTTTCATATTTAAACTGGGAATACAGCATGGGAAAAAATTAAATCAGTATTTAAGTTGAAATAAAGGGAGATAATCGAACCAAAACATTCAAGATGAATGTCACAATCATTGAACGTCTATAGATATTAATGCAAAGCCTAAACTATAGAGAACTTGCATACTAGAAAGCCTAACATAAATATCGTGCCTCAAATATTAATTGGACATCTGGCTTGTGGGGATTAAAAAAAATTAAAGCCAGAAAAATCTACGAACCGATAACATCAAAACTGCAACTAAGCTGGACCATTTTTTGCGAGCTTCATTGAACTGAAAAGTATTGAAAGGTTCAATATCCATTTTAACATCGGACGCCCTCTAGAAACATTGCAGTCAGACAACTTCTATAATTGTATACAATGACATAAAACACCATGATATCCACCTAGAAAAGAAAATATCAATGCGTCAAAATGATGAACGAGCATTAAAAATAATAGTAGAAACAAAAAATGAGAGCTAATTACAAAATCGGCGTCCTCTGGAGATCAAATATTTGTCTTACTTGATAATTATATAATGATTACTAGATGAAACACAATACATTGGAGAGCTTTCAACAGAAAATGTTAAAAAACAATATCCCAGAACCTGGTTTTACTGCTGTTTTGTGTGACAAAAAAAAAAAAAATCAAACACATGTATCGCGGTTACCTAAAACAAATAAATGTGAACTATAGGGTGTAATGATATCGCAGAAATGTTCTAATGAATGAAGTCAGAAGAAGAGTCAGTTACGCATTCACCAATAACCACGTACTCGCCGCTCACCAAACTTAATTCACAATTTGATCACATAGCTCCCGCATGATATTATTTCTATATTTAGATATGCAGTCGCCGGATATCAAAGATGAAGTTAACCAAAAAACTATAAAAGCCACTGCATAGAAACAATTAGGCTTTGAGTATTATATCCATATATCGGAACGTAGCATTTAGTTTAGCTCTTGTAACTTCCACAATTCAATAAAGTCTTTTGAATAATTAAATCCATATTTTTTTATTCCCAACGTTTAGTTAAAACTTAATTAGTCTGGAAGTCCAGTAGTATTTAATAATGCTGGTAGCTTGTATTTGGTGATTCCTCGAATTTCTTGGATGTAATATATGTAGACAAAATACGGGAAAAGTTATGTGTCTTACATTCTTTGCAGACAGCCTGTTACGTACCATAAAGTAAATTCAAATCATCTTCGCGCCTTTTCTGCCCGAAATAACTAAAGCGTATAACTACCTACCTGGCAATGATTATTTGACAGTGTAAAGCTCGCCAAGTTCCGAAAAAAGCTATTCAAACGCGTAATCTCGCTCCAACCCTCGGATCGTGCTCAATCTTTCGCGAATACGAGGATCGATCACGCTACGCTACGCGAAAATTAGCTTTTGGATGTTGGAGATGCCGGAAATGAAGGTGAGAGTGAGTGTGAGAGTTGGATGTAGACCTTCGAGAGAAAAGGTTGTGACCCGACTTCGAACGGGTGTAGTGAATTTTGTCAAATTTATTGAGATTGCTGAGTAGCCAGGACTAAACGGAAAACGGAAGAACAAGGCGGCCTGCATGAAGAGAAGCGAAAACTAAACATCTTGCAGAAAACAGTTTCGTAGCGTTCGCGTCGTTCAACGTGAGTTAATTCAGAGTTTTGCGAAAAAGGCAGAACGCACCGCGTCCCAGTCACGAAATTAGCCAAATTGCATCAAGGCGCTGTTATAATCGGTGTCGGCGTCACGATTTTCGGAACGTGCCTATTAGGAATGCGAGTCTACAGGAATTTCACGGTTATGCAGCCGGCTATCAAGGAGGCCGAACTAAGGGAGCTCGAGGAGAAAGCGATCTGGATGAAACAACGAAATGTAGCGCCCAAATTGCGCGCCCCCATGATGTAGGTGTCTGGTTAGTTTTGATAAGGCGCAGTAAGTTAAGGTCCAATTGAATAAATTAAAATACATTGAATATTAGAGAAAAAAATCGTTAATAAATAATGGAATAATTAAATAACAAAAGGTGATGTGATGGTTTTTTCCGCAATGGTGATGCGGGTAGTGATGCATTCGGTGTTTCTCTTTGTCCATCAAAACCCACGACTCGGTGAGTTAGTCGAGGAAATAAAACAATGTTAAATCGGGACCGCCACTATGCGGTCGACTTGGTAACAGTCCCGGCGGCGCGTGTACGCACGAGGCATCCGGGGTCGAGGAGCGTCCAAGATGGTGGGGCACTCGATCTCGGATCCTCAGGTTTGTGCGCGTGGTCGGGATTGTGACAAGCCAAACTGCAGAGAACGATTCGAATGCCTCAACGATTTGAGCGTTTTTCAACTGGAAGTCCACGAGATGATCTATCCTGTAAAGACTGCCACAACGTGAATCGGGTAGTGGCGGTCCGGATTAGAAGTTTCGTTGACCCAATTAGCTCACCAAGTGGTGAGTGAGACGAAAGAAAGTGAAACTCAATCGAGAATGTCTCTAAGGCCAGCCGTCGTTCTGCAAAGGAGATGAAACAAAAAACATAAACTACTTCTTTGCACTATGTAATTCACGGCATTTGCACTAAATTAATGTATTTAGATAGTAAAATCTAAATATTAAAAATCAAATCTTCCTTTCTTTCTAACGCGATTATAATTAAAGGTATTTATTAAACAACACGTTATTCTGAAAAGAAAGTAGCTTTGAAATCAATTGCATTCGAATTCATTCTGCACAAAATTTGTTTAACTATTGAATTTCATCATGTCCGTTATACAGTTTACGACTTTAAGTTTTAATGTTTCAATTGCAACACCCGCAAATGCTATTCAATTTTCAATTTTGGTTTGAAAATACAAAAATACAATTGTTCATTTACATGATATTTGCATAACCCAGTTTCCCTCAGCTTGATTAAATACATTTATGAGCACCTAACCGGTAAATTACTTAATTTTAACTTAGTATATAAGCAAAAATACCATCAATTTTACTGTTTATCTATATTATAAAAATTAAACATTATTTTACGTTTTCAAAACAAATAATGATGGGAAATTAAGTGCAATTATAGTTTATAAACGCTACTTCAAGCAAAAATATTCAATATCATACTATGACATCTGAAATGGAAATATTACTTTATCCGTCCGAAAATATTGCAAAAGTTTTACATATTTTGCACAGCGGCAATGAATTATCGTATAAATGGCATCGAGTCATCATTTCCAAAGCTGTTCCGAGTGTTCGCTTGTCGCCGGCAAGATGATCCCCACACGCACAGCATTGAAATTCGGTTTAAAATATTAGTTACAGACCGCCACAAGCTAATGGATCATACTTTTGGAACACGAAAGGCGATCAGCCATGAACAAAAACATAAATTGACAACCCGAGAAATGTGAAGACGACAAATGCCGGGTAGCGTCAGAGTTAGATAATATTTGACCACCAGGTGATCACGATTCAGCAATTTAGGAGCATTCACAACCTGCAGCTGAGGCCATTCAGTCAGAAAGAGAAACTTTATCCATAAAAGTTATTCCAAAGAAATACAAGTGAGGACGAGCCACCCGCCCTCTTTGCCATTTAGAAACAGGAACAGGTGAGCGATGCCGGGAGTTTTCGTTTCGCTGTTTGCATTGAAAAAATGTGAAACAGAACGACGAACAGCTCTTGGATTTTTAGCGAAACGACGAAGAGCGATGATCGTTTCCCTTTCGATTGTGAAAGAACGACGAGCCGGTTTTGGAAAAGCGACAAACGACGAGAAAACCCATTTTTTCCGAACAACAGTGAGATAATTATCGAAATTTCAAACTGAATGACGAAGATTTGTGGAGGCATTTCGGTGTTGGTCGCAACTAATACCGAAAGAAAAAGTGAGATTGTAAGTAGATTAAATTTTTGCTTTGTTGTAAGGCCGCAATTGAGCGAGCGTTCCCTTTTCTTTAGTAAAATTGTGTCACCACCTTTTTTTCATTTTATGGGGCTGTTGGTGGCGAGCTCGTATTTGCGTTACGCGGGACGGAGATTTCTATAGACCATAAATACGGTTCCGAAACCTTTCGCAGTTTGGGTTCTGTGTCGCCCGAATAACGAAATTCGCGTTCTGTGCATCAGCCTTCGTCCAATTTATGGTGCTCATAATCGTCCATGTGGATGAAAAATTGAACAATGTTCATCCAACACCGATAGTTTTTCTGCAGCCCAGTCAGTAATTCCGGAAGTTTTATTTGGTTTCAGCTGTGGTCGAACTGCTTCTACTTCTTCGGCAGATGGTATTTTCGAAACTGAATTTCGTAAACTGATGTCATCCAGAATGGTCATAACAAGGATATTGGTAGGTACTGGTGACGGATTGAGCTGCTCGTGGAAATAGAAAGCTCATCTCGTGTGATGTCGCTGGAATCACTCGTTTTGTTTGTGGCTTATAGCCTTGTCTAAATCTTTTCAGTGCTTAGTATGCGTGTGTGTCATTTCTACAATTTCATTATGATAGTTCCTTTGTTTTTGTCTGTTTGTTTTTTTAGGTAATCGCCGAGACTCGTTATGTTTTTGTTTGTTTATAGCTGAAGGTTGGTCATTCCATGTACTGTAAATAAGGTTCATTTTTCTTTTTGATAGCATCTTCACATTCTTTGTCGAACCAGTTGTTTTGCATTCTAAAATTTAATAATGCACTTCAATAACGCACATACCACAATTCGATTATGATGTTATTTAGAGGTTAGCAAGGGATTAAAGAGCATGACGTTCTTCAAGATTTAGTGGTAAATCAAGTGTAAGATCTGCCAGAGATGGAAGTACAGTATACGGCATCGAACAAGTCGCCGAGTAGACGCTGCCGTAATAAAGGCCACCGAACAAAAAACGCGGCTTCCAGACCCTTCATTCAAATGTGTGACTAGCTCGTTTTCTTCGTCATGGCTGGTAGTGTTGTGGCTGCATCACTAATATTCATATTCTTTGTTGCGACCTCAGCGTATTGACACTGCGGCCACGGAAAATTTATTTGAACCTAGCCTTCCACCCCCTGTATAGCGCAACGATGCCGGCTAAAGCTCAGCGCGTGGGTGTGGTTCTTTAGGAGGAGGAGGTTAGGCTAGGCCCGTGTCGATCCGAATAACATGGACAAGGGATGGGAATCAGGATTGGGTGTTGGTACTGAGCCTGAAGAAAAAAAAACTTAGCACATAATGTGGTTAAACGGAATATATATATTTAAAGTAATTCGAATAAAGCATGACATTATAATAAACTCATAATAATACAAAAATATAATTCAAAATAATAAGAGAAAAAAATAATGTTTTAAACAAAACTATAACAAAGATAATAATCGAAAAAAAATAATTATGATAAAAAGAAAATTATGATACAAAATAATAATCAAAAAAATAATAATTATGATATAAAAAAAATTATGATAATGAAATAATAACCAAAAAAATATATAATTATGATAAAAAAAACTATAATAACAAAAGAAGAAGAAAAAACGGAGGAGTGAAGTGAAGACTACAGAAAATTTCAATTTTCCTCTAAATAACAAATGGAACTAAACTTACTCTGGCTGATGACGAGCGCTCTTCACCGCTGGAAATGTCCTAAAAATCAAAAAAATATATACGGTGGCCTAACTTCACTCACTAGGCGTTCTTCTTTTCTTTTTCATACAGGTCTTACTCAGTTGTTACCAATACCTTTTAAACGCGAATAAATGTTATTCTTCCTTATAGAGAATTACACCGAACAATATGCGAAAAGCTTGCGTTATTGAATATGACTTTTTCCGTTAAAAAAACTGCTCAACAATGATCTGTTGTTCTAATACCTATGGTACTATTATGGTACGACATAAAAGAATTAACTGGATCAGATTAAGTATTTAATTAAAGAACCATAAATCATACCATAAATTAATAATAATTATTTGTGGCATCTTTCAGGCCAAAAATGTTCGTGTAATCGAGCATAGAACCTGTTTAATACTATAACATTTGTCAGGCACTATTTTTTTTTTTTTGATAAATATCGTATAACAACGCATAACATTTTTTTTGTCGTATTACTAATATAAATGACCTTAGAAGGATTGGCAAAATCTTATCATGTCAGGAATGTATGTTGTATTTTTCCACTAGCTTTTCGTTGTAGTAATTTCTATGCATTGCTTATCCTCTGACGACTGGAGCCTCGTTTCTAATTAATTCGATTTTAAATTACAAGAGTGATGATCACCCAATAGTTCTGCGAACGAAACGTCAGAACATATAAGCCGGTCAAATTGAGCTTGGCGAGTATGTTTGCAGGTTACAGTTGAGCACGTGCTGTCCGCACCGATCACTAGTTCATGTATAATTTTTTTCACTTTGAAGCAGTTTCGTAACACATGGCACTAAGGAACATTACACTATTTCAATTATTTTTAATCAAAATCCGTAAGATGTTCGCTATCACAAAGCACTCCCTTTTATCACCATTAATTTTTCGGGACTCTTTTTGTCTTCCGTCAACCTTTTCACCGGTCACCCGACACCAAAAAAGCAGAACCTCCCTTTGCTTCCAAAAACCCGACTTGGTTGATTCACCTTCCAAAATCCACTCTTATTTCACGCGATCTTTCATTTAAAAATCAAAACCCGCTTAACTTCATCTTCCTTCCGAAATCCACTCTTATTTCACGCGATCTTTCTTTTTTCAAAAATCAAAACCCGCCTTACTACATCTTCCTTCCAAAATCAACTCTTATTTCTCGCGATCTTTCTTTTTCTTTTCTTAAAAATCAAAACCCGCCTTCCTTCATCTTCCTTCCACAATCAACTGCCTCGCGGACTTTCCTTGCTCCTCAAATCCATCTCGACACCTTTCCCGTCCACCACCTACTGTCTTCAAGTACCTCAGTTTTTCATCCACTCCATTCCATATTTTTGGGGCCGGGTGCAAAGGGTCCCGCTGGCTTCCAGTTGGATGCGGATTCCAGATCTTTCCTAGTTGCTAGGTCGCATCAGCCCGCTACTTGGCATTGACCTTTCCTCCGCATTCCAACTGAAAGCTGCAGACCAAGCAAGAAAAAAAATGCAAGGAAAAAAATTATAGGCAGCTCTGGGGATCGAACCGACATCCTCATGGTTCTGAGGCGCTCTGACGCTCCCTCAAGGCTACTGTCTAGAGATGACAAAAGGTGTGAAATTATTCAAACTAAATTTAAAAAAGCATGTTGCAATTTATTCGCAACATTTGTGGGGACGACCTCGACCCAGAAGATACGTCTCATTGCCGGGTAGAAATTAGATCTTAAGCACGAAATTCATGCATCCTTGATTAAACGGACTGTAGAACTCATCGTCCGGATCAATCAGGATTGGCATACACGCAAAATGCAGATCTTCCGGCGGAAGAACTTCGGATCCATCTTCTGTGTAACACTGTATTGGCCCGCCATCCTCATTTTTTTATTGATGAAGATTGAGTAAAATCATGCGATATAAATTGCCCGAATTGCATGAAAAGCAAATTTAAGACGTTATGTGGTTGTATCAGTCAATATAGTCGACATATTCTTGAAAATTACGCTTGAAGGCGCATTCGCCACCAAAGACAACTAAAACACTGACTTAATAAATTAAAATCAAAATTTTAGCCATTTTCAACGCATCGAAACTAAATCCTAAACCGCCCGACACCGAGCTTGAATTCCAGAAGAGTCGTCTGACCTACGTACCGTATTTGGCATTGTGCCTATGATAAATGTCCACAAAGATTACTATATACTACAATCTGCTCGGTATTTGCGAGGGACCCAAGAAAAACTAGAAGTCTCTTATCAAATCCAAAAATTATGCTTTTATAGTACACCAAAAATTCCAATAGCCAAAAATTCCAAAATCCAAAAATTCAAATAATTGTAGCCTATTTATGATTAATGATTGTTTCCGACAATATTTTTTTATTTCCGACAATATTTTTTTATTTCCGACAATATTTTTTTTCCGACAATATTTTTTTTTCAGGCTCAGCACCAACATTTACATTGATTGGATGTAATGAAAGGGAAAGGGGTATTAAATGTTAGGACGAAAAAAAACTTGGATATTTATAAAAATTAATTGAAGACAGAGTTCTTTCCATATTAACCCGGGTGAAGAGGAGCTCTCCCAGAATTGTACTTTATTCGCAAAGTCCCCTCATGGGGGGACACGGCTGTGTTGAGATCTGCTAAGGATCTAACAACACACCGGATAAAAGACACTGGGAGGTTGCCTCAACACCACGAAAGGTGGACGAGAAATCAGGAATGTCATCTGATTCGAAGTGCTTAGTCTTTGCTAAGCTATCCCGTGAAAGGAGATACAGTAGACACCCACCTGATAGTAGCACTCGCCACCAGATTATATGTTATGGTTCACCCGTCTGATCGAGCCCTAATATCGGGGCTATTAACTCATTTCGACACAATGGGCGCCACCGCGACCGCAGTGACCAATATTATAAAAATGATTTTTGAAAGAAATAGAAAGTGTAACAAAATTTAAATAGGAATTGACAAAATTTAATAAAAATGAAAGTAATTTCAATAACTAAGATAAAACAAATGCAAAATAAGGAGAAAAAAATAGAACTTATTCGAAAATTTTATGATTTTTTAAGTGAATCCGTACAGTCAAATAAAACGCAAGAAAAATTAAATACTATAAATTAACTTCATCACTATTCAAAGCTAAAAGCCCCACGTTGGGCGCCATTTGTTGCGACCTCAGCGTATTGACACTGCGGCCACGGAAAATTTATTTGAACCTAGCCTTCCACCCCCTGTATAGCGCAACGATGCCGGCTAAAGCTCAGCGCGTGGGTGTGGTTCTTTAGGAGGAGGAGGTTAGGCTAGGCCCGTGTCGATCCGAATAACATGGACAAGGGATGGGAATCAGGATTGGGTGTTGGTACTGAGCCTGAAGAAAAAAAAACTTAGCACATAATGTGGTTAAACGGAATATATATATTTAAAGTAATTCGAATAAAGCATGACATTATAATAAACTCATAATAATACAAAAATATAATTCAAAATAATAAGAGAAAAAAATAATGTTTTAAACAAAACTATAACAAAGATAATAATCGAAAAAAAATAATTATGATAAAAAGAAAATTATGATACAAAATAATAATCAAAAAAATAATAATTATGATATAAAAAAAATTATGATAATGAAATAATAACCAAAAAAATATATAATTATGATAAAAAAAACTATAATAACAAAAGAAGAAGAAAAAACGGAGGAGTGAAGTGAAGACTACAGAAAATTTCAATTTTCCTCTAAATAACAAATGGAACTAAACTTACTCTGGCTGATGACGAGCGCTCTTCACCGCTGGAAATGTCCTAAAAATCAAAAAAATATATACGGTGGCCTAACTTCACTCACTAGGCGTTCTTCTTTTCTTTTTCATACAGGTCTTACTCAGTTGTTACCAATACCTTTTAAACGCGAATAAATGTTATTCTTCCTTATAGAGAATTACACCGAACAATATGCGAAAAGCTTGCGTTATTGAATATGACTTTTTCCGTTAAAAAAACTGCTCAACAATGATCTGTTGTTCTAATACCTATGGTACTATTATGGTACGACATAAAAGAATTAACTGGATCAGATTAAGTATTTAATTAAAGAACCATAAATCATACCATAAATTAATAATAATTATTTGTGGCATCTTTCAGGCCAAAAATGTTCGTGTAATCGAGCATAGAACCTGTTTAATACTATAACATTTGTCAGGCACTATTTTTTTTTTTTTTTGATAAATATCGTATAACAACGCATAACATTTTTTTTGTCGTATTACTAATATAAATGACCTTAGAAGGATTGGCAAAATCTTATCATGTCAGGAATGTATGTTGTATTTTTCCACTAGCTTTTCGTTGTAGTAATTTCTATGCATTGCTTATCCTCTGACGACTGGAGCCTCGTTTCTAATTAATTCGATTTTAAATTACAAGAGTGATGATCACCCAATAGTTCTGCGAACGAAACGTCAGAACATATAAGCCGGTCAAATTGAGCTTGGCGAGTATGTTTGCAGGTTACAGTTGAGCACGTGCTGTCCGCACCGATCACTAGTTCATGTATAATTTTTTTCACTTTGAAGCAGTTTCGTAACACATGGCACTAAGGAACATTACACTATTTCAATTATTTTTAATCAAAATCCGTAAGATGTTCGCTATCACAAAGCACTCCCTTTTATCACCATTAATTTTTCGGGACTCTTTTTGTCTTCCGTCAACCTTTTCACCGGTCGCCCGACACCAAAAAAGCAGAACCTCCCTTTGCTTCCAAAAACCCGACTTGGTTGATTCACCTTCCAAAATCCACTCTTATTTCACGCGATCTTTCATTTAAAAATCAAAACCCGCTTAACTTCATCTTCCTTCCGAAATCCACTCTTATTTCACGCGATCTTTCTTTTTTCAAAAATCAAAACCCGCCTTACTACATCTTCCTTCCAAAATCAACTCTTATTTCTCGCGATCTTTCTTTTTCTTTTCTTAAAAATCAAAACCCGCCTTCCTACATCTTCCTTCCACAATCAACTGCCTCGCGGACTTCCCTTGTTCCTCAAATCCATCTCGACACCTTTCCCGTCCACCACCTACTGTCTTCAAGTACCTCAGTTTTTCATCCACTCCATTCCATATTTTTGGGGCCGGGTGCAAAGGGTCCCGCTGGCTTCCAGTTGGATGCGGATTCCAGATCTTTCCTAGTTGCTAGGTCGCATCAGCCCGCTACTTGGCATTGACCTTTCCTCCGCATTCTAACTGAAAGCTGCAGACCAAGCAAGAAAAAAATGCAAGGAAAAAAATTATAGGCAGCTCTGGGGATCGAACCGACATCCTCATGGTTCTGAGGCATCGACGCTCCCTCAAAGCTACTGTCTAGAGATGACAAAAGGTGTGAAATTATTCAAACTAAATTTAAAAAAGCATGTTGCAATTTATTCGCAACATCTTACCCAGGTTGATGCTGTAGACCATACTGTTGTCACATCCAGATTGGTATATCAACATACAATGCTTACCGCGCAACTATCCTTGCATCATGTGGATGTTTATGATCGACGAAAAGTGTTTCCACGCCATTGACCAATTTGAATTGGCTCTAGTCTTAAGGATTGATGTTTCGAATTTTTTGTAATTGTATACGAGCGAAGTGGTAAAGTACCTTCTGGAAACGATCCGTTGCATTCACTGGGAATAATTGCACGCAAGACCAAAGAACTGGCCGTGTTTTTATTTGAACTTGTTTTTAGAGTTTATAAAAGAAAGAACTTACGTCTTCACATGTTTTGCCCCATTTTCATGCGCGCTACACACGTTAGCCAATGCATTTTTGCTTGGTTTTTGATTGGTTCTAGTGACAGCTCCCTTATCAGAGACCTCACTTTGGCCAAGGTGATACCACAAAGAAATTGGGACGGCACAAAAAAACCATTCTTTGGGGTGCTGATAACTATTTGGTTTTTCTAACCACCGGCTCTGCTGTTGTCATTTATGTTAGCCATTGTCGTGAGGCTATCCAGGTAAAGAAAGTCTTCAACCTTCTTTTGGGAAGTGCCGGGTATTCACACAGAAAGTGCTGAACTGTTTCCCCTTTTCTCTGATCTGCGACTGCGGCAAAACTCGTTGAAGAGATCGCCTAGTCGTTATGCGTGTCTGTTAATTAGACAGTTCCCCCCAATATATCTGTAGTAGAATGTTTTGTTTGACGACATTGGATAATGATTGAACAGCAGCCTGACTATTGGAAAAAAATTCCTAAAGATTTTTCTTTTCATTTTTCAACCATTCTGCTGCTTTATATATTGGCATGACCTATCGAAAGTAGCTCGGACGGAAGCCAATTTAGTGGCATATGAAAGAATTTTGTCGGGATGGTTCAAAAGAACCCAGTGATCGCAATGGCTGCGATTCTTCTCACGTTGTTTATCTGAATTTGATTTGACAGCTTTTTAAAAGCTGGCCACCACATGATTGCACCATAAAGAAGAATGGGTTTTACTAACCCTGTATAGAATCCACGATACGATGTGCTGTAGTAGATTGTGCAGGATGCTTTCCGCATCCGCTCCTCAATGTTTGCTTTTCATGCGAGTCGAGTCCAAAATTAGACCAATGTATTCGACTTTATTAGCCAGATTAGAATTTATGTCTCCTAATTTTGAGAGGATGATCTGTTGGATGTTGTGCTTTCTTGTAAAAAGCACTAGTTCCGTTCTCTTTGGATTCACTCTTAGTCCACAATCGTACTTCACCTGGAGAGAATCTTTAGAGCGAGAATCTTCGTCAGCTCGGTAGTGGAAGTTTTCGGCCTCCCCAGTCTTCTCCTCACTTGCCTTTTTGCTGGCCTTTTTACCTTGCCGATGTAGTCTTTTTGTAAATTCTCAAAATGATTGCCGAAAAACCGTAGCTAATCACCCCATCACTGGCCTTCAACGGAGCTAATGATTCCTCGTTCCTTTGTAGGCCTCGGTAGTTTTTTGGTCCATTAAAGGCATGTTTTGTGGGTCTGAGAAAGACCATCTGAGCGCACATTATTCCATTTCTTTAGGACCGTGAAGGCAGCCCTTCAGTACTTGTAAGCAAGGTGGAGGAATTTTGAGACGCAACATCTGACGAGGAAACATCGTTGGGAGCGCACCGGCAACTATACATGCCTGGTTATTAGATGTATCCTGAGCCTCAGCGTGAGCGCCTACTGGCTTAGCCGAATTGCCGCTTGCTCCTGGTATAGCCGCTTTGATGCAAGTGGCCCTGAAAGAACTGGAGGGTTGGCTGACTGCCGTTCAATTTTGTGGATGGTCCTCTTTAAGGGGCGAACTCATTGCAATCGGTTCCCACTCTATCCCCCGCGATCTCTGCTCGTGTAGTTCTACAGGGACCGCATGGTTGTCTTTGCAAATGCAGGAAAGCCACGCGAAGGTTGGTACACTCTTATGAGTAGCCAGGTCAGAGACTAATCAGGAGTATAAACTCAACTAAATCCATACGGCCAGGCTAGGAAAGACGAGTTTGAACGTAATACGAGGCCTGACAAGGTTTTTTCGGGTTGTAAGCAGCTGTGGAATCTGCCCAGAAGGTATTTCCGCAAGAATTCACTCTTGCATACTGAAGTAAGACAACACCACAGCTGTCAGCTGGATCATTTGGTATTATTCAGGACATAGGTCAGGATAGGTCAATTTTGGACATCAGCTTCTCATACCTGTTCAATACAGAATAGGGTGATTTATCATCAACGTCTTCCGTTTTGAGATCTGCAAATATATCCCTTTAATTATTCCTCCAACGTCCGTAGCACTTTTTAATTGGTAAGTTTATTAGTGCTTATTTCGAGTGTGTGACTATTTAGCAATTTGATAGTAGCACACCTCTTCTGCAATCGTATTTTTTTATATAAACCTGCGTTTTTTGATCAACTATCTAGAATTTGTTTTCGCTTACGAGTATTACTGACTAATTGGATGTTACTAACTTCTCTAACGTAGGCATGTAAATCGTGGGTGGAATTTAATTATGAAGTTTTTGGCGCAAAGTTTTCAGAAACTGTCTCTGTATCATGTTCAAAAAAGTAATTGTAGAAGCATAATTATCTATGGGAATCGTCCTTCCTCTCTGTCTGACGCAAATGCTTTTGGGCTTCGCTTTCTTTTCTTTGTAATAGTAATGTCTCTTTCTAGCTCTGTGTTGAAATACTTACCATTGAGGGACTTTATGCCCATATTTAATGATCAACGAACATAGTCTATGGACTAGTTTTCGTTTATAGTATCGTCATTAATTTGAGCACAATCAGTTTGTTTTTTGTTTGCTTTGTTTGTTTTTGCTTTTCATTGCTGGATACCTTTACTATTTACTTACGCATGGGTAGGTAGAACTCTGGCAAATCGGTTCTGATTTTTTGAATATACACTGACATGCAATCCCTTTTCGCGTTGACAATTTGTGCTTTTCGTCTGACTTTCACTTCGTATTTGTTTCGCACATATCACCAGCGAAATTGTGAAATTAATTATTTATGAAGCAGAAAGTTTATTCACAATTATATTTTTACTCCAAAATATCACATTGCTAAAATTCTACACTTCTATTTTACGCTTTGCTTACATTTGTTTGGATAGTATTTTGCATCTTTAATAAGTACCGTTATGCACTTTGCTTCACGCGCTATGATTAGCTGGGGCTTGCAAACATGTTCGACCACAGCTAATTGAAGTGAAAGCGATTAATAATTTCCATGGTCGTTTTCATGGTAATAATTTGCTGAATTTTTTTTGTTTTGGCTGTTTTTTTTTTGGAATTTCTTGATTCTATCTACACGCTGTCAAGACATGTGCTTATTCTTTTTTGCTGTTGAACATACATATATTAACACTTAATTTTTAGTACTTTCGATGAATTTATTAAAAATGCAATTTTAACATGAATATGTTTGTTGTTGTACACTATTTCTCTTAATAGTAACGCACACACTTCAAAAACGCTTTTTCGTTATGAATCGGAAAATAAAAATGGAAAATTCTTTATTTCGCAATTGAATTTATATAAAACATTTGAAGATAATTACTGCCAGGTTTAACAACTACTTTACAATATCTCATTTTACGCAATTTTCTATAACGGTATTTTTTTATTATACAAGTTTTGCCTCTGTTGCTGACTGAAACCTTGATAAACAAATCTTTTTGCATTGCACCATGGTATCCTTTAATTATATTACCTAGGACATTCATTCTACATATATTGTTTCATACATTTTTTGCAGAAATAATTGCTGTATCCCTTTTAGGATATGTTGCCATGGGTTAGTGACCTTGATAATCTACATCTCTGGGAAAAGTCCAGTAAACAAAGTATGTATCTGCACTCCTGTTCAAATATTCATAATGGATAGGCACAGATTCATGCCGGAGACGTCGTTAATTGTTGTGCATGCCTGCAATCGAAATAGATTCTTTGAATTATTTATACTTGGTTGAATTCCATTCAAACTAGCAGATGCAGCGGTGAACTAAAAAGAATAGACGAGGACATTTCTTCTGCTTGGAGTGAAGAAGGCATTGATGCTATAGTATGCAATGTCCTGTACTCAAAAAAGATTTATCGTTCTCAACAATTGTACAAACTTTAGTAGATTTTCACCGAACAAAAATATTGGTTCCTTTTTCCGAAGGTGTGCCAGTCAGTCTCACTAAAATGCCAAAAAGATAACTTTACTATAATTTTCTCGAAGGAAAACATTCAGTTTCGATAAAGAGAAATATTCACTTTGAGGGGAAATGAAAATAGAATGATATGTTGGATTGTGTGAAGTTAAGTATTACCTATTTTATTTGACGTTCTAAGTCGAAATGACATAAGTTGAAAAGCTATTGAAACGAGATATTACTGTATATAAATGGTAAGGATAATGTAACGTAAGACGTCTATTCATAAAGAGTTTGTCAGATCTACTATATGCAATATATGGCATTAATCTCTTAGAAAATATGTGGCTCTTTTGTTTGAAGTTTTATAATTCGAACTATTTTCCATTAGCATTATTGATACGTGACTCATAAATTTATTCTTTATTTTGACAGATATGTGCATGCAACAGGTTGTATTCAGGTGCTGCTTGCTGCAAATCATAGTACAATTAAATCAGATGAGATACTTGTTTCATTGTGGTGCACTATTTGTAATGAATCAACCTCTGTTGTTCCTCTCTCTCAAGATACTTGGTGTCTATCATTCGGAAAATATTTAGAGTTGCGATTTTATGATCATTTCTACCAGCGAAGCATGTCTGACAGCTTTTGGAATAATTATGAAATAAAAAGAGAAAAAAATATATGCTCACATGCGAAGCAGCACAACTATGTTCAATGTTTTCAAAGAAATGGACTGGCTGTCAAATTTTCATATACAAACATAGAGGTGTGGGAAATAAATTTCCCTCCGTCAAAAGTATACTTTTCAACAGAAAAAAGCAAAATTGCAAAACTCATTGAAAGCAAAAACAATTTTTTATCTAAAGGGAATTCAATATACATGAAAATTCACAGTCGAATCAATGAACATATATCTAGTGATTCCGAATGCAGAACGACACTTTTATTTGCTTTGAACCGCGACTTCTCAATTTTTAAACAAAATATTCAAAACATTGAAAATCTCTTTAAAAACAAACTGCATAAGACTTGTAAAATAAATGATTTAATTGTAAATGCTGAGCGAACGTTGCAAGCTAACGTCAACGCTTGGAATTTGAAACTGGACCTAGAACTACATAGTAATGCTCTACAACAAGTGAAAGTTTTAGGTGTTGAATCGGAAAACGAAATTGACGATTCACGGTACACCAAACAAAATTTAAGTCCAGAAAATATACCGAGTTCATCAGAAGACAGACATGTCATCACATCGTTGAACCAAAAAATGCTAATAAGTACGACTAAAGTTTGTATTCACTCATGTTTTTGCTGTTGTGAGGCTCATGTGTTGCCAATGGAAATTATACCAGTCTCAGTCAATGAACAAGATTTTAGTTCGATTATAGCTTATAGTCTTGCAACTGAGGAATACAGAAAGCACATCGATGGCAAATCAAATTCTCATGAAAATATAAATAATCAATCAAAAGTTACGAAATTGCACGAAAGGTAACTATGTATATAACTTTTTTTTGGAATTCATGGAAATCCGAGTTTATTTATAGATTATTTAACATTGACGACGTGGAAGATAGACGAATAGATGAAGAGAAGAAAAACAAAGCCAAGGCTCACATTGAACTGTGTTTTCAGGTACAAAATTTAATAACAATATTTAGGCTGACATACTTAACGAAATATTTTGCCACGGAAGATTATTTAAGGGCTTAAATAGTTTCAAAACTATGCCAAAGTGATTTGTTTCTTATTGCTTATTATCAATTGTATACTTTTAAGAGACTTTTGGAAAAATTAATTCATTGACAAATTCAACGTGATGACTTAGTTACAGCGATTTTACCTGAACGCTTGCCGGGAATTCTGAGCGAGCGTTGAGAAATATCAAAACTGTAAACCGATATTTCACGTAATAATTTTTCTCAACACGGTCAGCACAATAGCCCCGAAAGTTTTCATTAGTTTTGTTAGTTTGTTTTTAAAAAAAATTACAACCGCTTTTTCAATAGTATGTGAAGCCATTTTTGTCATATAATTTGTTTCAACTTTTGTAAACAATTTAACAGTAATATATTGAAAGCAGGGAATCGGGGGCGCAAGGTCTACTTCCCCTGGCGTTGGTGTATCCCTCCGAAGTATGATGGAGTGGCCAACATTTCCCTCTTGCCAGAGATGTAGTGCTTTTAATCGAATCGCAGAGCACTTGGCCTGCTGTCTCGTAAGGAGCTCCGTCGGGAGCCAATTCAATAGCATAAACAGTGCCTTTGTCGGGGTAGTGCTTAAGGCACCGGTGATTGCAATAGCTGCAATCCTTCTGACCCTGTTTAGCAAGTTTGCATTGGATGTTTTTGCAATAGCTGGCCATCAAACAACTGCGCCATACAGAAGAATTGGTTCCACTATCGCCGTATAGAGCCATGATACGATTTTGGGTTTCAATCCCCACTTTTTCCCAATGGCTCTTTTGCAGCAATAGATTGCGCATGCCGCTTTTCGCGTTCTTTCTTCTATGTTCGCTTTCCACGCGAGCTAGAAGTCCAGAATTAGACCCAAATACTTAACTTGATGAGACGGTATGAGGCTTATCTCATCGAGTTTGGGTGGGAGAAATCGTGGATTTTTGTACCTTTTTGTGAACAGCACAAATTCCGTTTTCTGCGGATTAATCTTCAGACCGCACTCTTTGCCCCACTTGGTAAGAATACTCAGGGCAAAGTCAAGTCTTTCAGATAGGGTGTTTACGAATTTGCCCGATATTGCTATTGCAATATCGTCGGCATAGGCTGCGACTTTGCAGCCAATCGCTTCAATTTTTGACAGGAGCTTGTCCACCATTAAGTGCCATAGTGAGGTGATAGCATCCCACCTTGCGGGGTGCCACTGTACGTCCTCCTTCTTAGGATACTGTCTCCTAGTGTGGAGTTAATGCTCCTGCTGCTTAGCAGTTTTACGATAAACCTAATGAGGTTATCATCCACATTGCTTTCCTCGAGTGCCTTCTTAATAGCCTTGTGGCTGATATTGTTGAAGGCCCTTCGATGTCTATAAAAACCGCCTGCGTGTATTCTTTGACGCTTAGCGACTTTTCAATATAGCTGGTGAGCGAGTGAAGAGCTGTTTCAATCGATCTCCCTTTTGTATATGCGTGCTGCGCATTAGAGAGTGGTTTCAGAGTAGCTCTTAAATGAATCTCTATCAGCATTTCCAGAGTTTTCAGCAGAAAAGAGGTGAGGCTGATAGGCCTATAGTCCTTAGGTGAGGAGTGGGATGTCTTGCCCGCTTTGGGTATGAAGACTATTTTAGCTTCTTTCCTCCGCTGTGGAATGTAAGCCATCTGTAGACATGCTTTAAAGATGGCTCTTAGCCGTGGAAGCGCTATATTGATTCCCTGCTGGATTTCAACGGGTGATATGTTGTCCATTCCAGGGGATTTAAAAGGTTGAAATGAGCTGATTGCCCAGCGTAGGAGCCTGTCATCTACAGGCACAGTGGCTGACAGGCAGTTCAAGGCCGTATGTGGATCAGCTTCATCAGCCACATCCTCACTGCCCGGGAAGTGTGTGTCCATGAGAATGGCTAGCGTCTCAGAGCTGGATTTAGTCCAGACCCATTCGCATCTTTGACAGACCCCAAAAATAAGGGGGAGCCCGTCATAACCTTACGCAGACGACTGACATCCTTGGAGTGTTCTATTTCTGCACAGAAACTTCTCCACGAGGTGCGTTTGGCTTTTTTGATGGAGCATTTAAACTCCTTCAGTTTCAGTTTATAGGAAGACCAGTCATTGGATTCTTTAGCCCGATTGAAGGACTTCCTACATTCCTTCCGCAGCTCCGCAATGTCACTATTCCACCATGGGGGCTTATATTTCCCTCTAGGCTTCGTTGGACTACATGCAGATCTTGCTGCTTCATTGAAGGCAAATGTAAGGGTCCCAACGGCTTTCTCCAGACCACCTATGTCTTCAATCTTTGGAGTTCCACCTTCTAGTGTAGACTCGAATACTGATTGGTATTTGACCGAATCCATCCTCCTTTTGTTGATGAAGGTTGGATTTTTCGGAGGGTCAAAAGCCACATCGAACATTATATATAAATGATCGGAGAACGAGCATTCTTGTGATACATGCCATCCTTTGATAGCGTGATACAAGTGCTCGTTCGTTAGAGTGATATCCAAAACTTTCCTACGGATTGCCGTAATGAAGGTAGGATCCTCACCTTTGTTGGCTAGAGCTAAGTCATGTAATAAGATGAACTCAAATAGTGACTCACCCCGTTTATTCTTGTCGGTGCTACCCCAGATGCGATGATGAGCATTGGCGTCCGCTCCGACTATTAATGGGATGCCTCTTGCAGTGGCTTCCCTTGTAATCCTCTGCAGGCTAGTTGGAGGTGGCAGAACATCATGCGCCATGTAGCAGGAGAAAGCCCAAAGGGGTTTGGACTGCCTTTCCACTGCTATCGCAACGGTGTCCTGGTCACTGAAATTATACAAGGTTAAAAACTTCAAGCCTTCCTTTACAATTATGCAAGCTCTCGGTTTACCTGCTGTGTTGAAGGATATTGTGTTGTATCCCTTCATATTGAGCCCGCAAACCCGGTTTCTAACAACCCAAGGTTCCTGGGCCAGTATTAGCTCCTCTCCTTTTTGAGCCAGGTGGAGGAGCAGCGCGGCGGATGCCGCCTTCGAGTGCTGGAGGTTAATCTGCAGAAACCTCAGCATCGCGACACAATGTTTTATTCGCCTCTTCGTCAGATAAGGACATCTCCTCCACGACCAGGTCGAGGGATCTGAAAAGGTCCCCAGCCAACCCCGCAGTGGAGGTGGTGCTTCTTCCGTCATCGGAGAGAAGATCTGACTCAGAGAGGTCCACGGTCGGGTCTCCTGATGCTTCCACAGTTCCCTCGCTTCCATTCTCCTTGCTCGGTTCCCGTACTGCCTTCCCAGTACGGTCCTTGCGATATACTCGCAGGGTGATAGCCGAGAAACCTTAGCTTATCACCCCGCCCTTCGACTCCAACGGAGCTAGTGCCTCCTCGTTGAGGATAATGAGGGCCTCTCGCTGTCCATTGCTGGGCTCGCTTTTCGCCTTGGCTACCTTCTAGTTGTCCACCGGAAGATCAGCATTGCTGAGCTTGATAAGCTCAACAATTTCCTCCGGTGTGGATGGCTCCGCCGGTATCCAAGCCCTGGACCGAGGCCTATTCGGGATATCTTCCCTGGAGACAGCGTCCAGCTTTGCTCCAGGCCAGACTTATCCCAATCTACCTATAGCCTGCTTGTAAAGATCCGCTGAACGTTGATCTGTGCAGGCTATCAATTTAACGTGACCCTGGTACCAGCCAGCATCACGACAACTTGGTGGAGGGCCTGGGTTTGCCTCCAGTATGGCTTTGTACACCCGAAGAAGAGCGATTTTTACCATCTTCCAGTTTGACGGTGAGATGGTTCCATCGCTGCTACTCCTGTCGATGACAGCCCATACCAGGCTGCCCTTAGCCACTTCGCTAAAACTCCTGCCCTTGGCAGGATTGGGCGCGACCAATCTTGGTCTTTTGGTGACCTGCAGTTGGGCACTCGGTTGACTTTGGGCTGCCTCACTAGACCTACATCTTTTGTGAGTAGCCCCTTGCTTTGCTAAAGAGGCTTTATGAGCCTCTACTGTTGCTGTCGCCCATTCAAGGGAGATTTTGTCCTTGTGGAAAAGCCCCTCAGGGGATAAATCTTTCAGCCTTTTAAGGACTTTGAAGGCAGATCTTCTGTCCCTGTAAGCCGCAACTGATGGGATTTGCTGCTTCTTAACACCTGAAGTGGAAGCGGTGTTGGAGGGCGCAGCGACAACCGTACGGGCCGGCTTATTCGCTGTTGCCTTGGTGCTGCCGCTAGCGCCAATTGGCTTACCTGAGGAGGTGCTTGTCCCTGGCATAGCTGCCTTGGTACATGCACTCCTCGAATAAGTGGGGGGTAGGTTGGTCGTTGTCCGATTGGACGTCACGGTCTTCTTCCCACCATAAGGACGCGTAACCTTTGTCCACTTCCCTTCCGGGCTGAGTGGATCTTCCTTTTTATCATTCTTGTTTGAATTATTATTTGAATTCATTGCAATTGGGTCCCCCTCGCAGCCGCTATCTCCACTCGTTGTGCAGTTTCCCTGAGACCCCATGGTTGTCTATGCCGAAGCAGGGAGGCCATGCGAGGTTTAGCACATTCCCTTATGAGGATATGTGCTCAGAGCCGGGCCAGGAACTAATCACGAGTCTGAACTCAACTGAACCTACACGGCCACACTAGTGGCGACAAGTTTCGAACGTACCGCGAGGCCTGCCAGGGTTTTACCGGGACGGAGGCAGCAGTGGCATTAGCCTGAAAGCTATTTCCGCAAGATGTCACTCTTGCGTACTCAGGTGACAGAATACCACAGCTACCAGCCCAAGGCATCAATAGTAGTCGTTAAGACGAGAGAGTTGTCCAGAAAACATTCTAACTCGTGTCGTGGTAGATCATTTAGCGTTATCCAGGATGCACCGCGAGGAGGCGATCTACCCTACATCCCCAAAAAAAGGAATGATAAAACAGGCGTAATAGTTCGTGCACCACAACTTTTTTATTCTATTCAACTATTCAAAATTTATTCAAGATAATTGTATAACAAGCCGTTTGCAGTGTCTTTTTGTTGCAATCGGCAATATCTGCAACTATGGCTTCGACAGTAACGTCGCCAAATTATATTGTATAAATATACATTTTTCGAGTCACTTATCACCTTTTGAGACACAGCATTTCCCACCAATGTACATCGCTTGCACAAGATAATACCGAAAACGACTCTTGTCAAAATTTTCTTAACGCAAACTTTGAATTTTTTCCGCAATAAAGTGAAAGCAAAGAATTTGTGACCAATGTAAAATGATTGTCACTTTTCGGAACAATTTTAGGTTTTAACTTTTTTCACGTGAAAGTTGCGTATGCAAAAATTACTAAAAATTAGATTCAGTCTTGCATTACGGTGAAAGTGAAAAGATAAAAAGACAAATTACCCCTTTTTCCGTGTTGTTTTATGGCTTTACCTTATTTTTTACTGCCGCGACGGACAGTGCCCTCAAATCCTGACATGCTGGCTAAAATAAGAAGGCATTGATCAATTGTTATGAAAAATACAGTTTTTGGGCTTATTAAGTACGAATTTTATAACAGGTTAAAAAACCAAAATGGCGACTATGAAATGATTGACTTTTGTAAAAAACTATGAAATTTAAATCGATTTAAAAAAAACTTTGTTCTTCACACAAAAATTTGTGGCAAGAGTTTTCTTTGCATCACTGGTTACAAATTTTGCATCCAATTTTCCAAAAATAAAATGGCGGCTACAAAATGGCATGGGATAACGTAGCTTTTCAATTAAAAAATTTGTATCAAAAGTTTCAAAAAACAAAACGGCTACTGCAAAATGGTGAAAAAATTGATAACACATAATGTTTTTCCTTTAAAAATTAGTTTGAAGAGTTTTTGCATTATTAATTTCGAATTTGGGTCAATCTATGAAAAAACAGAATGGTGGTTCCAAAAATTGTTGAATTAACAAAACCAAAATGTTCTCGTTGCGATAGCTCACAAAAATTTAAGAAACACATGTACATGACAATTTTACTATTTATTTGCGGAAATATCCATAAACAAGGTACAATTTTCGATTATGTATTCAAATGAAACATGACAATAATATGAAGAACAAATTTAAACCTATTCACGTCAGTATTAAGACAAATATATTGTTTATTAACTCTTTAAAAAATGTTCCGAACTGTTTTCATTATTACTATCAACGACGCTTGCATGTTATTAGTTAGTTCAACTAACGGTAAAAGTAATAACTTTTTCTTCACACGCACCGATTTGCAACATTTTTTTGGCTATAAATCCTAAATTTCAAACCTGTATGGCGTCCAAGATTCAGCACTAAGTTCAAGGCACTCCATAAACTTACAACTACTGAGTTGTATATAGTGCCTAGTTTTTAAATTTATCATTAAAAATATTTATTATAATAGAATTTCAGTTGACTAATAATAACCAAACAGTCAACATCTTACTTGATATCCTTATTAATTAATAAAGTTCGGCCTCTTTATATTGGTGACCCCAACGTGATTTATACGATGGTCGTTACCCGCGACGACGCAAGGCGTGCCGCCGCGCAACCGCAACAGCACCAGCACGAAAAACCGCAACCACCAGATAAACATTCACAACCGGGCAAAGCCAACTGACTGGTACAGCTTCACGATGCCGTACGAGACTTACTCGCTTTAACCCAACAACAGCACGCAGCAATTAACGTTCTACAGCAAAGGAACAATCAGCATTAACAATCCAACCGCGTCATAATCAAACTGCCCCCATTTTCGAGCAGTAATCCACAAATCTGGTCCTCTCAAGTCGAGGACCAGTTTCAGCTCTACAATGTAACCGACGAAGAATTCAGGTACTCGCACATCGTGGAACAACTTGATGCGCACGGAGCTAGGGAGATTGAAGACATCATTCGCACGCTGCCCACTAATATACTGTACACAACCCTTAAAGATGAGCTAATCAGGCGCGTCGCCGTGTCCGAGCAACAACTTATTCGACAGCTCCTAACCGGGGAAGAACTAGGAGATCGCACACCATCGCAGTTTCCCTTCTTATCCGGCGCTGTGCACGATCAACATCTATGCACACTTCGGACGCAGCGTCTACCGTTCCATGTCCAGGCGATCATTCAACCACATGCAGTCGCAATGTAGCAGTTGCCATTAAAAATATTTATTATAATATTTTTCAGTTGACTAATAATCACCAAACAGTCAACATCTTACTTGATCTCCTTATTAATTAATAAAGTTCGGCTTCTTTACCTGCAATAAAACAGATCAAGTTTGGCAATTAACGTTTTACAATTTCAATGGTTCGTTTTTTGTCATGATACCAATAACTTTTAACTTACTATTTAACGGAAAATATCAGTTTAAATAATAAATGTTAACGCCCCCCAGCTAGAAAACAACAAATTTTACAAAGAAAAACTTTCAGAGAAAAAATTACGGGAAATTTGGTTCTAAACAAAAAGCCCGGAATATTTTTTTCGTAGAAACTATGGTTATTAATTCAAAATAGCAGCTACAAGATCAACTTTTTAATTTCAGACTCAACGTGCACCTTTCTACTAATTTCTTATGCAAAAACCGAGTGTAAAATTTTCTCAAAGAAACTTATTAACTCGATTGAAGTATTGTGATTAACTGTAACTGGCTTATTAACCAATATTATTTTGAATGACGTTCTAATTTTCAATTACTCAATTTGTATATAGCAATCAATAACTGTTTATTCGAAATTGATATTTACATAAAATACACTTTTATGCAATATACGCATTAACAAAAAGGGAGTGTAATTGAAATGCAAATAACAATTCATACATTTCTATACAAATACATTATTTCACATTTCACACTGTTATTGGTAAATTTAGTGTAAAAAGTTGCGCAGAAATCGAATTCGCAGCAAATTTTTGCAGTTTTATCAAAAAATTTACACAAAACATTTTCGTGTAAATCTAGTGGACGAAAAACATAGAACAACCGACTGTTTTTCAAAAAATACTTATTTTTTTTTTTAATTATCAAAATTTGCACAAAATTTATTGTAATTTTACTATTAAGTGCGCTGTTTTCTAGAATTTAAATTGTACATACCTTTACTAGATAGATGAATTTCATTCAATAAAAATCGATGGACTGTCCGCTTTACGATGCACTAACAAACAATACGTTAAATATCACATTTCAAAGTGAATCCTATAAGAACGCAGGGATGCGTTGTCTTGACGGTCGGTATAGTAACCTCAAAAGGTTCACTAACCAATGCAATAGGGAAATATCTTTAAACAGAAACGTTATTTTTAGATATATGGGCAAGTTTTTGAATTTTTGGACCACTGTGTGACGTGATGAGAGTGGTGAATCTATAACGGTTTCCCTGTAAGGCAAGAAGTTTGTATGATGATAATTCAAGGAACGCTAAATACGAAATCCATAACTTCCCGGGCACTAGACCGCACTTCACTATTTTTATACGTCAGAAAATGGAAAACAGTCAATAAGTTCGAAAAAGCCGAGCAAACTTAGTTAAACTTGTCATCAGTTCATTTTAAATTTGGCAGTTAATCCCAACTTAAGCGAGTCAAGTCCGACTTGAGAGGATAATCCATCCAAAATTTGATGGAAGCCATCAAACGTGGAGATCATACATTGATTTCTTTAATTCCATGTTTGACACTAATGACTTTTTGATCTCCTTAGAGCGCATTCAATAGCTTAAAATTCTTTTATTGGAGATGCCTTCAAAGTTATTCAACAAAGGCAACTATAAAGCAGTTAAATAGTTTGTACATAGGCATTTTAAGAACGATCGTGAGATTGCTCATCACAAGAAGAATGCAACACTCCTATCAAAATCGTAGTAGATACAAAGCCAGAGTTTCTTGCCAACATGAAAAGCATGGGATAAACGTTGATCTGTTTGATATATAGATTATCTGCATATAAGCTCAAAAAATTGACCAGGAATCTAGGAAAGCAATGAGTACATCAAATTGGTCATCTCAATTGACTTTGGAATAGAACCTTTTCTAAGGGATCGAATAACCTGGCAATACTTGATGCTTCTAGCCTTTTTGTCACCTTTCTTACCTTAGATTCAGGTAGAGATACTTTAAAAGTAAGGCTGTCTAGTTGAAAATTACATTGACCCAATGTTTTAAATATATTTTCAAAGTTTATTGCGATAGGATCAGGTAGAGCGCAGTCTTCCTTTGATATTGATTCCAGCACCTATAGAAAATTCGAAGACCACTTGTGGATACTAAAGCCTCCTGCTGCCAGTAAATTGGCGATACTCCTTTGTAACGATATTGTATGGCTTGTATTGCAAGAATCGGTAAGAACATCCACATAGAAGTCGTTCAGACTTAAGTTGCTCATCTTGAGATAATCCTTGCAGCACCTTACCTTCTTGATACGGTGCACATGCCGTGCCATAAGTGACGGTATTTAAGCGGTAATGCTTGATTGGCCCTGAAGTGACTGGTCTCCAGACTATTGTCAGACAGTTGAAATCTTCTTTGTACATGCCTGTAAATATTTTCGGTGTCACTTTAGGCAGCCTCCATTTGAGAAGAATCGATGCTATATTCCTTTAAATAGTAGGGACTACCATAAGCAAGTCATTCAAAACTGTTCCCTTGGATATTTGATGTGATTCATCAAACACAACCCACACTTTAGTAGTTTGTAATGAAGACACATTAATCAATGTACACATGCACATATCGTCCCTACCACGTCAAACTATCGAATGTGAAAATCGGTACTTTTCAGGAGAGCAAAAAAACCCCTTTAATGGTGAACCCAAAATCAGCCTATTTCCAAAAAGAAATCTTTTTTAATTTTTTCTATCTGTTCTTTAATCTTCTTTCAGATGGTATTAACAATTGTCAATCAACTGTTTTTTTATTTACCAATAAATCATATTCGTTACTTTGCAACTGAGTGCTAATCATTGATTTATCTTGGTTTGCTGTTTCAAACGTGCGAATGTGGCATTTTAGATAGTTTGCTTTGTAATTATTTTGACACTTACATATTCAACATGGGAAAAATGAAACACTCAAAAGTTTGCTGCATAAGAAAAGCAATTTATTCTTAAAATAATTTGTAGAAACTAAATTTGTAGATACCCTTCATTACTCATGACTCATAAAAAATTAAAATAATGGTGTTAAAAATAACTTTATTAACAACCAAAATTATATTTAAAAAAAATGAAAACGGAATCTGATCTTAGAATCTAACCCCTGCAATTCGGCATTCCGGGTAATAACGGCCAAAGTCGTACTTAATCTTCTTCTTCACTGGCATTAGGCTCCGGAAGACAATCTCTGTGGTCACTGGAAGCAGGTAAATTTTGATAATATGCATGGTATGGCCTTGGGATCAAATTTTGGGCACATAGTGATAATAGATCTTTTTTTTTAAGTCAGTGGGAGCCTCTCTTCATAAGGGGCAATGGGGGTTGATTTTTGTTTTCCCACTTTTTTGTTTCGAAGCAAGTGTAATGAAGACGGCTGCGTCGATCGTTGTCTTCAAGAAGCTCTTCTTGTTTTCGGTTTTGCGGTACTGACACCACACGGCGTTGCTAAATTAAATTTTTATTTGCTGTTCAGTTGTATTAATCTTTTGGTTTCCACTTTTTACTACTTCAAATTTAGCGCCTTTAGTGTTAAAGTTTAAAAAGTCGTCGTGCACTAGCTCATTGATTTCAAATGGACAGGGCTTGCTGCGTGCCATTCTAATAATTGAGAGTGTATACTGGGAAATTTTTCGACTTTACTTCTATTTTGAAGTGAATAGAGTCACACTCTATGTGAGAGTGGCCTGGCTCAAAATAAACGTGATCAATAGTTTTTAAATTCGGGTGAGCATTCACAGCACATTGGAACATAGCCGAAAAATGAAAGTTTTTCTGCTGTCCTCCACAACTGTCGGACATCATTTTAACATGTTCAAAGTTGGGATAGGACATAATGTACTTAAATATACATGTTGCAATTTCAATGCTTCCTCTTTTTCTCTCGGTTTTATCTCATAAGAAACATCGTACACTCGAGTCCCCTAAATTGTAAACTGTTAACTTATAAATTGCAAGTTTTCTAACATAAAAGAAAGGTCCCGCAGCTCCTTTGGGTGTTGACAAAACCGATTGTAATTGATTGAATGCTAATACTTTCTTATCCTCCAGTGCCGACTGTTTATCTTCATTTCTTTTTTCTCGTGCTGTTTCTTTTCTTTTTTGGTGTCTGCCATAGGCGTCGCGGTTTAAATTCTTTTCTGTCTCTGAACTCCCATCAAAATTGACACAAACTTTACAAAGATCCTTTTTGGGCTTGTGAAATTTCCACTTGTACGTTTTAAATGTTTTCCTGTACGTTTCATAACTTTTTTCTCTCTTCCCGTTAGTTTTACACTCTTTCTTATACAATTCATACATTGTTTTAATGTTTAAATTTGAATCTAAATATTTAAAGTCACTTTTTTCGACAATAGTGAGACTCTAATGCAGGAAATGAACAGATGTGCTTTTTAACGGACTCTTCATCATCTTCGACAAGTTGACCGTCAGCTCCAAATTCTTTTTTTGATCTTTTCCCGCCCCTCCTATCAGGCTCTACAACTCCCGTTGGAGATAATTTTTGGAATGCCCCTTTATTAAGCCCTCACTAATCCCAAGAGTGTCAAGAAAAAATTGTTTGCACACGCGGTAGGTTTGGTTGTCACTCGATATTGTATATTTTTTAGTTCCGCCCTTCCTTGATGTCCCATCGACAACCTTTCTTTTAGGGGTTTCTTGCGTAATGTGACGGATGAAGAACTCGCGTTGATTATGCAGGGAATCCAATGAGTGAAAATTGGAAAATATAATTTATCGTTTGTCCTCCGGAATATTTTCATAACATTTATGTTTGCCGTTATTAATACACGGGGGCGGTTTCAAACATTTGGCCGAAACTTCTTTACCACTTACTGTATAGTAAGATTCTCCTTTAAGCCTATGGACTTTGTTGATATTTCTTTTCCAACCAGCAATATTACATTTACGTCTCTTTTTAGGTAAATCATGAGTAAAAGATGTACTACATACAATTTGTCCCTGATCCGTTGATTCTCCACTGTGGCCAGAAACAGCTTGTTGATTTCCAATTTTTTCTTCATAGTTTGATTCCGTTTCAAATGAACCTTTCAGACTATCATCATTGGGCTGCTCTTTCTTTAGTTTGGTGGTTTTACCATATTTCTTGTCAACTGTAAGAAATCAACAAAATAATGTAATAATAATTAAATTAATAACACTTGGCCAACAACAAAAATTATTCCCGTACAAAAAATTAAAAGTTAAAAAAGTTTTACCTTTACCTTTATCAGAAAAATAATAAAGAAAAGGAAATGATAATAGTTATTATTGCAGGTATACATAAAAATTAAAATCTGTGTTCGTAAATTCTTCAGGAACAAATTACCTTGCCCGGGGTTGCTTTTGTTATCACCATCATCAACCGGATGGTGAACAATAATGTTACTCGGTAGCACACAATTATATCCTAAATGATGTGTTATTTCTGCATTTGAAAGAGATGTAGATTCGCAAATGAAAAGCCATAAAATAAAGTTAGGTACCTGTTAGTTATGTTAAATAAGAATACTTACCATTATTGGTGACGGTATCTGTTTCTTCGTTTTCATAGGAAGAAGAATCATGCGGCGCGGGCTTGGACGACGCGGTCCTCCCAAAAGCATCGTCTTGTAACTTTTTCAAAAATAATTCGCGCTTGGAGAACATTCTAATAAAGCATGTAGCTACAAACTGAATAACTAAAGGAAATTAACCCTAAACTGTAGTGGAGATTTAGGAGAAGTTGATTCGAGTATTAGGGTTTCTCGGAATCAAAGCGTTTCCACTTTTTGGAACAGCGCACGTGTCTTTGTTCCTAATTTTTTCAGAACCGTGCGATTTATTTGATAGTTTGATGATTACGTCGGACCAACTGTGTCAATATTAACACTTTCAAACAAGCGAATATGACACATTCGACGTTATGCAATGTACTAATTATGAATTTTGCAAAGCCTGCGTAACGAATATGGCATATTGGATACTATGAAATTGTTCAAATATAATATTTACAGCAAACGAGCGAATGTTAGTATTCGATACTTTGACGGAGTACAATATGAAAAATCATTCATATTCAATAGTTCGTTCCAGGTGTTTCCCGTGTTCCTAATTGGGTTAGACATTCGACGATTTGCCACAAGGCGTGTCGTGCCATATGCAGTAGCATAGTATCGAAACTAAAAAAACGAATTTTTCACATTCGATAGTTTGACGTGGTAGGGACGATATTGCTTCAGATATGCCAGCTCAGAAATATCCGCACATGACCAAACAATTCATTCATTACAAAAAGTACATGACAGAGTACAAAAAAGATAAACAAAAACCGGACATTTTTATTAGTCCCATTTATTGCAACAACCGTTACTATTGGCTAGTTGAGTACGGCATGTGCCACGTTTATAAGGCTAGCGATCATGTGCAACTTTTTGTTCACGTTTTCCAATGTACATTTGAGCACTAGGAAACATTGAAAGCCAATTAAATGTGTTAGTCATAGGGTTGTGCAGGCTGTTGAGTTTGAAATATTCGAAACTTAGGATGTCTCATCAATATTGGAAATTGGGGCAACATCCGAAACTCATGCGGTGAGGGAGATCGAAACATATGTGAAATAAAAAAATAGATTTAGGGTAAGAATAGTATGAAAAGGCTAAGAAGTTTTGTAACGACACAGTCAATATTTAAAATACAAGCTCGAGTGCCGCACATACCTCGCCAATTATTCGGAATATTGTTTGTCATTATTGGAAATTGCGGCGCAGGTGAATAATCGCTGATGCCATTAATTCTAGCGGGTTCTACCTCATCGGGCATTATTCACTCTCCTATTTTCGTAAATTTATATAAAACAATCTTTCCATACCAAGTTGTCCTAATTTCCTTGACAAGAGCATAATGAGGCAAATAACATGACGGCTGATCATGAATTGTCTTTGTTGAAATTTCATCTAGTTCTAGATAGTCTTCTAGGAACTTATAGTATTGCGCCTTCAAGTCGAGGTTTAGGTTCGAGCCTTTTTCTGTCTGCTGACACCTTAATTTGGCATCCCTTATGTTGGGGGCCAATGCCTCACTGGAATTTATCTCTATCTTAAACGGAAGACGCAAGAAATATCTCCTACTATTTGCGTCTCGATGCTTGGCTTGTGAAAAGTTTGCTTCATTGTCGGACTGTTCGGGGCTAAATTGTTCAGTTGAAGCTATTTCTTCTAATTCCCAGAATTCTTTAGGCTGTTATTCAGCTCATGAGTGCTAATCATGGTGACATGAACTCTAGAGATCGTCTTATTCAAACCTTCCTTGTGTTATGAGTAACCAGTTGGATACTGGGCATTCTTTTCTGCCCAGATAAGACTAGGTCTCCGTAGACATCAGCTTCCAATGTATGTCAATGGCGCTTGCTGGTAATAAGTTTGATCAGCTGTTGCTAGAGAGTTATTCACTTCGCACTGAGGAATTCCACAAATTATTTTGGCAAGTATGAGTAGATTGAAATGCATAGAGTTGGCAGATTTCCTTTGCTTACATATTATATTGACGATTCCTCGAGCTGAAGTTCGTCGACACATTTGCGCTTCAACCCTAACTGCTGAAATGCCGTTTCATTGATGAAATATCGCTGCGATCCATGATCCATTAAAGCTCTAGGCGGCAGGTCTTCACCCAAACGATAGCTATAGCTGGCCATATCACAGAATGGACCTTGGTTCACTTAATGACTGCTTTGAGAGTCCATGTGGCAGAATTCGCACTCTGGGAATTGATTTCGTCTGACTGTTGTATTTATGCAACTAGCTATATAATCTTTCAATAGTATCTGCTGAGTAACGTCTTGAAACTCGCCGTTCTGCACTATAATCCTAAAATTAAAGTGTTCAATGCTAAAAGACAAGCTCTTTAATAAGCAAACTATTTCGCCTAGCAAAATAAAACCAACATAGAATTCACCTATAAGATTTATTGAATGAGATTAGCCACGAGCGGTACTATTCTTATGTTTTATGCATTTAGTGATGGATCTCTTAGCACTATACAGCTTACAGGTCAGCAACTGTAAGTCAAGAGCTTACATAGCTAACAATAGAAAAAAAGACAAATTGAGTTAGGCCATATGCATGTGCGCATATTGCATTGCCCATGAGCGCGATCAACCCGAGCATTCTCTCAGATTGCATGGTCATCACATGTCTTAAAATGCGCAAGTTGATTGCACTAGAAATGCGCGAAGTTAATCAAAACAACAGAGATAACGAAATCAAAGATTTAAACCTTTGACTCTGGAACTATGATCTGAACAATATTTCCAATTATATAAGCTCATACATTGCACTAGAATTCTCGCCATCTAGGAAGCGGAATGTATTCAGTTTTCAATATACCATAAATTTGACAGAATTTCGTCATGGACGCGCCAAGGTCAAATCAATATACTGCAAAGCATTCAATATCATCCAAACTGTATCATAAATGAAATTTATGACCGAATCAATAAAATT
This sequence comes from Oxycera nigricornis, assembly GCA_963942545.1. NCBI lineage: Eukaryota > Metazoa > Arthropoda > Insecta > Diptera > Stratiomyidae > Oxycera > Oxycera nigricornis. The sequence goes on along the minus strand of OZ012659.1, from coordinate 58,905,843 downwards.
ACATGCATTTTACAAAATTTCCAAATCAAGAACAACATGCGATGAAATATGTATATATGTTTGATTCTTGATTGAAAACACAAAATGGCGGCGTAACAGCAGGTCGAATGCAGACGCTTTATTTTGCCCATGACTACAACAATTTTGATGGACTATTTTCAATAAAATATAAATTCCGATACTCTGTCACTCCACGTTTCATGTGGAGATGCACCCTTCTTCTCAACTTTATTCGAAAAAAAAACGATGCCGGAAATTTTACACAAATGTCAGTAGCAATTACTCCGAATTATGCAAAAAATCAGTCAATATCGCTTGGAAAATCAAGGTTGGGTTTATGGGGCGTGATTACGTCGCGAAATAGTTAAGATTTCGATCGAACTATCGACATTTATTCCGACTGAATCAAATCTTATCAAGAAATTATTTTTTTATGAAGGCAAGGAGTAAGAAACGACCCTTTATACAAAGGTAGGCGTTCATTGATCCTCATCGGACGGACCGGTTGGAGCGAATTTCACAAAGAACTATTTGTGTTGTGTTTTCAATAAGAGTGTGTCCATTGGTTCGCATCGCACGTATCGTATATTGGCAATGCCAAAGTTAATTCGTGACAGGATATGAAATTCGTTAGCTGCGTACGGCGTCGGAAGAATCACTCGGAGTTTTTGAGAAGTTACCGCACGAACCGAACTATTTATTGACCGAAACGTTGACTTTGGCCATATTAAAGCCTATATCAATCGTGCAATACTCAATTCGAAGCGTGTTTCGTATCACGTTCGAAAATGCCAACGCTCCGATGTAAATAATTTTTATGATACGCTCAGGGGACAACTCTATAATGCAAAGCACCTGATGGGAGGCGAGCACTAGAGTAAAGAATTTACGATTATTGTTTTACTCATTCTCACATGTCGAAGCTGGTAGATAAGTTTAACGTATCTGTGGCTGTACTGTATTTCAGACGAAGAGAAATTTCTTTTCGAGAGAATCTTGTCAAATTAGAAATTAGGGGCAGAAATAAATCTTATCTCATAAATACAATCTGACAGATATTGGCTGTCCTAAAGATTTTAATTATCTCCCGCGATTAAAATGTTATGCTGTAGAGATATTCGTTCCAATATTATGAATGTTCAAAGTATCGCACATAATTGCAGCGGTATCATGGTCACTTTCTAAATGAACGGTACCCAAGATAATGAAATAATTGTGAAGTTAAGTGTCTTTTATCCTTTGATTTTCTAACATTTCTCCCATCTAAATTTCAAAATGTAACGAAATTTTCGGACACAGGTGATGTAAAAAATAAAAGTAATCTATCAAAGAACAATGATAAGTCAATAAGGTTGGGAATCTCTGTAAATTGTGTCTAATGCCTATTTGAAGTGCTTTATGTTGCACATTTAAAAATGAAGTGAAAGGAATGGAAACAAAAATTGTTATTTTCAAATGTATTTTTTTTATAACTAGCAATAAGCATGTAATTCCAACCATCTGGACCAACGATATTGAATTGTTTCTCGTCGGAAAAAAATATTCGGAGCCATCCTTTCATCTAATGAAGAAGAGAATTCTAGTCTGGCTTTCTGAAGTTGACTGGTCAGCGATGATTTCGTTTGTATTTTCTTTCTTTCAATATGGGGTGCGCCAAGCAGCAACTTTTGCAAATTGAGAATTATGACATTAACATTATTTTTCAAATCAATTTCCCGAGTAGTAATGGAAGAATTCAATGCGATCTTTATAATTGATCGGACATCGCTTAATTTAATTGCACGGAGTCATTCTCTAAATATTTGGACCATAATTGTAAGAATTTTGAATCGCAAAATTTCTCATCATAGCGGATATATTTCAATTTTTTGCTGTATATATAAAATAACTTTAATTTCACTGTTCGTTAATTACTTCTCGAGGTCCATTCTGAAAAGACACCACAAAAAACATCAACCTCATACGTCGAGAAATTGTCAAAATATCAAACTGCGCCTTCGCGATTCAATTCAAAAATGAGATGTGTTGTTATTTTTTGACAAAAATGCAAATCATAAGCTGAACATTTTATCTAATTCAAATTCAAGAAAAACAGTGGGTGTGCTAGATTATTTTCGCGGGCTGTAATACCGATATTGACATATAACGTCTCGCTATTTTTAAAAATAACAAAAATAAATCCTGTGTATGAATCACTGACCTGACATAAATGCTCATTTTCCAGAAAATTGAATTGAGAATAATTCCAAGAAGTGAATATTACAGAAGTCGAAATTTTTCCCTTAATGACACAAATAGATTTGTGTCCAAAAGTTAAGAGATTAAATTGTTTCCGTAAATAATAAAGATAAGGTGAATAAATGTAGTATTGAAGTTTACGGTCCTAGAAATATGAAAAAAACAATGAATGAAATTGATTCAGCAAAACGCCATAGCTTGACGTTAGTATATTGCACCACGAGTCGAATTTAGTCTGAACCATTTAAATCGCCATATTTTTGTTTCAATTTTCGCATTTCCTTTCTAACTAAGCCGAAAACCGAAAGGTGAGTAATATTTCTGGCGTGCTGGTATGTACGTAATTACCATAAATACTCTGCGTTTGATTAGAAAGCATGATTCTTGCCAACTATTTCCACTTTTGCCTAGGGATTGGGATCTTATTAATAATAAACGTTTTTATCAACTAATCTAGAATGTTGTGTATTGTCCTGAAAAATGTGCGACTGAGAGCTTTAAAACTTTATAATTTAATAGGAAAAAGAAGCTGTAGAAAAATAAAAGACAAATTCAATATATATTCCTTAATGACTTTTCTATATGGATATTGTAGTTAAATAGAGAAATTTTATCAACAGAATGAAACAACCCAGTTTTCATGTAAAATATACTTCGCTAGTGAATTCGATTTACTTAGGGAAAAAGTATTCTGCACAAACAGGTCAGGTGAGATTCCTTAACTTTTGCAAATGATATTTTACTTATCAATAAATTTTCAGACATTACCGAAGCAAGAAATTTGTTTGTTCGTTCATTGAGCACCAGCCTTTCATGGGAAGCTAGAGGCGGAAAAAGCGGTTCAAAATTTAGTAAAACCTGGGGTGAGTATATATCTCGAATGAGTTAATATTGTTATTTTTAGAAAGTAAAACGATACAATTACAGATTGCCTGAAATTTTCCCTCGTTGCAAATTCCACCTTCGCTTCACATTAATTTTTGTAAAGAGGCTTAGACTCATCAAAGGCGTCAAATAAAAAATTAAAAAAAAATTAAAATTAAATTAATAATATTCAAATGCCATTCTTTCAAATTTTGGAACGATGCGTCACGTCTGGTGTTTCGTTTGCTCGTTTTCTTTTATTTCGAACACGATTGCCTTCAATTCGAACAGCAAAATGCTTATCTGTTCTAGTGGATCGCGCTTTTGCATGTTATGTGCGGCTCCGTTCACGATTTGCTGCTTGTCATCTGTTTATTTTGCTCGTGCGCGTTGAATATGTTGCCGTTGGCTTTTTAAATAAGTTTCACGCTTTTTGTCACTTACATTTGCACGTGATTCTGAAATTTGTTCGTAATTCCCTCGCAGTTTTTGCTTTCGTTGTTAATGTTTTCCATTAACACGATTGTTTTGATGTTTGCGTGCGTCGTCCAAAATACATTTCTATTCTGAGCATTTTAATATACAGTGTATTTGGTAAGAACATAACCGTAATTAAAAGAAAACTGGATAATGTCCTAAAACCTTATTCATTGTTGGAAAGCACTTTATAATATATGTGGGAATGGTTCTGGCAACGCTGTTGCGCTGTCCCAACACACCAAGCTGAGACACGAAGTAGAACGACGAGGAGAGAGACAGAAAAGAGGTCAGAATAAAGACGGACGACGAGACGACGCGTTGAAGTGATTAAATAAACCTAATTCCTAAGTGATTAAATAAACCTAATTCCTAAAAGATTAAATAAACCCAATTCCTAAGTGATTAAATAAACCTATTTCCTACATATATGTTGCAAAAACATTAATAAAGCGTTCAGTCACCGTAATTTTTATAATCTTCTCACATCTAGAGTACAGCTGAGAGCCAAATTACTGGTATGACAATTGTTCCACATCTTTTTCAGAACATTGGCCAATCTAATACCTTGATTCCATTTACTCTTTAAAAGGTGCGCAGAGTCGACTTTGATGTTTGGGATAGTTATTCTCGACAAGGATCTACTGCTTATCGTTACCGTATAATATTTTGGCGCACGGTAACAATTTTTTTTATATATAGTTCCACCATTTTTCGAGCCGTCAGGATTCCAGTAAAAACTAAAAGTTTGCCAAATCCTTGCACAGAAAAGCTACCAAAAACATGAACCTTTCCTGGATGTTTGATATGCTAAATGTCATTGTGTTCCTATTAATGAATGTTTGAAATACTGACTATTTTTAGTTTATTTTCGCTTTTCTTCTCTTTTGGTGTATTCAACACGTTTTTGAATTGCATTCAAACAATCAACTCTAAAAGTAAAAAAAATCGATGTGTGTCGATTGTTTTTTATTTTGAATAACTGTGGATGTATAAGTTTGAAGTAAATCTGTAATGTTCAACTACAGATACATTTATTTTTAGAAACACCATAGCATTTATGGCTAGCCACGTTGGGCGTCATATTTGTTTATTACTTTCTGGCAAGTTGGTTATGAGTCAAGAAGAGGCCGCAGGATTGATTCTAGAAACAAGGAATGATCCTACCGTCAACTATGGTTTTGCTTCGATTGCAGCAGTTTTTAATAATCCAACCGTGCAACAGTAAGGTTTTAGTATAATTTACATATCTAAATAAAAGATCAATTTGCTGATTTCTAATATTAAATGTAAAGCGAGGAAGACATCCCACTCTTCGCCTAAGGACTATCGACCTCTTTTCTGCTGAAAACTCTGGAACGGCTGATAGAGATTCATTTTAAAGCTACTCTGAAACCACTCTCTAATGCGCAGCACGCATACACAAAAGGGAGATCGGTTGAAACAGCTCTTCACTCACTCACCAGCTACATTGAAAAATCGCTAATCGTCAAAGAATATACGCAAGCGGTTTTTCTAGACATCGAAGGGGCTTTCAATAAGGCTATTGGGAAAGCACTCGGGGAAAGCAATGTTGATGACAACCTGATAGGGTTCATCGGACAACTGCTAAGCAGCAGGAACATCAACTCCCTACTAGGAAACAGCACCTTAAGAAGGCGGACTTGCAGAGGCACCCCACAAGGTGGGGTGCTATCACCACTTCTATGGAACCTAGTGGTGGATAAACTTCTGTCAAAAATAGAAGCGACTGGCTGCAAAGTCGTAGCTTATGCCGACGATGTTGCAATAGCAATATCGGGCAAATTTGTCAACACCCTATCTCAAAGACTAAACTTTGCCCTTGGTTTTCTTATCCAGTGGGGCAAAGAATGGGGTCTAAAGATTAATCCGCAGAAAACGGAATTTGTGCTCTTCACAAGAAGGTACGAAATTCCACGATTTCTCCCACCCAAACTCGATGAGATAAGCCTCATATCGTCTCACCAAGTTAAATATTTAGGTCTAATTCTGGACTCCAAGCTCACGTGGAAAACGAATATAGAAGAAAGAGCGCGCAAAGCGAGATGCGCAATCTACTGCTGCAAAAGAGCCATTGGAAAAAGGTGGGGATTGAAACCTCAAATTGTATCATGGCTCTATACGGCGAAATTGTAACCAATCTTTCTGTATGGCGCAGTTATTTGGTGGCCAGCTATGGCGAAGTCATCAAATGTAAATTTGCTAAACAAGGTCAGAAGGATTGCAGCTATTGCAATTACCGGGGCTCTACGCACCACCCCGACAAAATCATTGTTCATGCTATTAAATTGGTTCCCGACTGAGCTACTCACGAGACAGCAGGCCAATTGCTTTGCGGTTCGGTTGAAAGCTCTACGTCTGTGGCATGAAGGGAACAATGACCACTCCACAATACTAAGAAGAGATGGACCAACGTCAGGAAAAGTGGACCTTGCATCTCCGACTCCCTGTTTTCGCCATGGTTTGATGTCAATCACCTCGAGTAGGGATGACTGGACCATAGAAAGAAGTGAAATACAGGAATCGATCGACACCTACACTGATGGATGGAAAAGTTGGCTGTGGCGTTTTTTCAGAACAGCTAGGCCTGAAACTATCCTTCCGGCTACCAGATCACTGCAGTGTTTTTCAGGCAGAGGTCATTGCGATTTACAAGGCAGTAGACTGGCTGAGAAACCAGAAAATTTCCATAAAAAATTTAAACATTTTCTCTGACAGTCAAGCTGCTATCCAATCACTATCCAGCGTGCATACCCCATCCAAAATTGCAATGGAATGCCGCTCACAACTAAACATGATGTCGCTTCACTGTGAAGTGATTCTTTGCTGGGTACCGGGGCATAGTGATATACCGGGAAATTGCGAAGCAGATGCCATAGCACGAGCTGGCACTGAGCTCCAGGAATATACACTTACACCACAAGTCGGCCAACCTCTAGCTTACATAAAGCTAGGATTCAAGCAATACTACATGGAGGCTGCAAATAGGGCCTGGCTACTTGAAGAAACCCGTGGGACAACCAGGGAAACTGTTGCAAATAACTTGCAACAAGCCGCCTTAAGTTTAGGTCTAACAACTGCATCTCTTCTGTTACCGCCAGACAGCAGCCTTCAGGGAGCGTCGCTGCTTCGGAACCGTGAGGAGGTCGGTTCGATCCCCAGACCGGTCTCGGTCTTCCTTTCCATCTTTTTCTTTTCGGGGTGCAGCTTTCAGTTGGAATGCGGATGAAAGGTCAATGCCAAGTAGCGGTAATGCGACCTGGCAACCAAAAAAATCTGGAATCCGCATCCAACTGGAAGCCAGCGGGACCTTTTTCACCCGGCCCCAAAAAGATAGGAAGGCAGTGGAAAACAACGGAAGTACGGGGAGTTGGCAGTGGAAAGAGGATGGAGGAAGGCGAGTTTCGATTTGGGTAGAAAAAAAGAACGCGTGAAATAAGTGAAGAAAATAAGGAAGCCAAAGTGTTAAGAAGAAGAAGAAAAAGAACGCGTGATTAAGTGAAGAAAATAACGAAGCCAAAGTGTTAACCCTTTCATGCCCGAATTAAATTGGGCGGCAGTAAAAAAATTTTTGGAAGCATATTTGTGTTTATTATGACCTAAATATGAACTGACGAAATTTTCAGACTCATAGGTTTCTTGGTTTGTTTGTTATTGAATGTTGCCTATAGGCAACATTGGGCAACTATGGTAAATCTAATAAAATATTTTTATGAGATTTAATATTATGTTCATTATATTTTTTTTTGTTTTGGAGTGTTCTTTTTATAATAATACATGCCTAGTATGACAGTGTTTTTATTAAAAATCAAGTATGATACGAAACAAAACAATTTTTTAATGGATTGCAGCACAAATATACATTGCATTTGCTGCATTTACACCGAGGAAACCCAGTATGGCATAGCCTGCATCGACCTTTTGATCCCCATTGAACCCAGTGACTTAAATTGTCTAAACGGATAGATTTTATAGGCTCTGAAACATACACTCTTCTGCCGGAAGTGGATCCAGAAGGCGTTGATTTGGATGGTGAAGAGCATCTTGAAGAAGAAGTGGACTCCGTTGGTGATAGATTTGATGGGCGGCCTCTTTTTTTTGCGACCGGTGATGTATGATTTGCATTTATCAGCTCATTGGCAATATTTAATTGAAATTTTATCAACGGCATATACTTCACACTGCCGTAATAATGTATAAGGTTTCTGCGATACAACAGCCAGCTATTTACCACAGCAGAATTTATGCACCAGTATACAATGCGCATATACCATTTTTTCGAACGGTGGTTGACTCTATACAATTCTAGCAGCATGTCTGCAAGGTCCACGCTCCCATATGTTTGTTATAGCATTCAACTATACCTGGTCGAGGTAGTGTAATAAATTTCTTCTCTTTTCGGCACCATCTCTTGCACTCACTCATTGGATTTTTACCTGCGTAGTTAGAAACCGTTGCACACTCTTATTGTCATACCAACGACAAACATACAAGTTGTGCGATGACTCATATTTGAAATCGCATGATCCTCGGCCTTTTTTCGAAGATCCTGCTTACTTTTTAGAGTACAATGTTTCAAACGATTACTTCGGATTGTACCAATGGATAATATGCCCCTTTGTCTTAGAGCAATCAACAAACTTATTGACGTAAACCAATTATCAAAAAATAATTTATAATTTTGATTCATAGGAATGCCAGATGCCAAATGTAAGACAATGTCCGATGATATTCCCAAACCAAAGGATTCACACGTTCCTTTACCAATGTAGAGGGTGAAATCATAAATAATGCCAGATACACCAGCTCTAGTGAACATTTTGAAGCCCCATTTATTTGGCTTATTCGGGAGATATTGCTTCAAACTGTGTTTACCTGAATATAAAAATATATTTAAGCAATTGAAAGATTTATATTTTTATATAAAAGTTTATTACCTTTGAATGCAATCATTTGTTCATCGATGCTCTGGTGTTCTTCTTGGGGAATTTCATTGCATTTTTTTTAATAACATCTAGCAGTGGGCGAACTTTGTATAACTTATCGTTGCCAGGTTGACCCTTTTGAGGCTGATCAGCGTTATTATTTATGTGTAAATATCGCTTGATTTTATCAAATCTACTTCTTGGCATAGAATTTGCAATATCCGACAACTTGAAATTTTGCGCCCATGCCATTCTGTATGTTGGAATTCTTATTATAGCGAGATATAATAATATTCCAACATATTTTTTAATTTCAAAAACTTCACATTTCAACTCTGTTCCATTTGTTTGTGCCGCATACAAGTTTGTTTCAAGACATATCTTCTGCCAAGCTTCATCCGTAAAGAACTGGTTAAAATATTCAATCGGTTGTTTCACCATATTTCCACGCATTTCGCTTTTCCAATTGACATCAAATTGCATTAACTCTGTACTTCTCCAGCGCAAACTATTCATATCTATTTTTTCTACTACCTCTTGTTCAATCGCTTCATTTCCTCAGTCATTTCCATATTTTCTTCATTTTCAATCATATTATGCAAATTATTTTCTAAGATTCTTTCCAATTGAACGATATTATCGTCCTCTTCTTCTTCATCCTCATCCTCGGAATTATTCCAATCAAAGTTGACAATTTTTTCTATATCCTCCGCATTTAAACCTTTTGGACGCATCTCAGAATACATAAAGAAAAATTTTTTTTCTAGAAAATTGCCATAATTGACCGGTGTTGCCTATAGGCAACTGCACTTTTACAAAATTATTATAAACAAAGTAAAGAATTTTTACATGCAATTTTTTGTATATCACTCTCTCACCTTTCTTTATTTATGATATGTACTCGAATTTGGAAATAAATGATCACTTTATCAATTTTAAACACTTTTTATCACGACACTTTTTTCGCGAGCTAAACTTTACAACTTGTCTCCATGAACATCGGCTAATAACTGAACACGTGCTTTGTCAATTCTTATGAAGAATGACATAGGTATACTCAAGACACAGGGCTACACAATGCAAAAATTCAAAATTCAAAAAAAAAATATTGGGACTTATTAGCTTGTAACTTAATGTTGCCTGTTAGCAACATCGGGCATGAGAGGGTTAAGGAGAAGAAAAAAAAAGAACGCGTGAAATAGTTTTGCTTGTGAAACGACATATTGGTCTATACTTGAAGGAAAGAAGAAGAAAAATAATAAGAAGTGAAGGATTTACAGCAGAACGGGGAGCTGAATGGATTTAGAAAAAAAGTGGCTCGAGGAGAGTTATGTGGTAGCGTGAAGTGGCATGTTGAACATTATTGGTGCGCGGCGTGAATGCAGTCGAGTGCGGGATCAGCGCGTTGAGCAGTCTTTATTTTTCATATATTATATTTACATATATTGAGCACAATTAAACGAAATTTTAATAAGTTTTTTTCAATAATTGAAAGAAATAGAGATTCAGGTCGCGAAAATTAACTGCCATTGTACGATAAGCTTCTTTTTATAAATTATTAGTTTTTTTGTAAAAAGGCGAACACATGGGAATTTGAGGGATTAAACCTTTAGAACAAATAATTCCTATTTAGGATTTACATTATGACACTCCATAAATAATTGGTTATGAACCACTGATATGAATTTTGAGTTGAGAAGGTCAATGCCTATGTAGAGATCAGTCATTTTCGATCATAAAAATGAGTAAATTTAACAAAGTTTCGTATAAATTCGATGAACTTAAAATATGTAGTCAAGTTCAAGAAAAAAAGAAAGCCAAATGAATGAAGTCAGGCCATCGTCTATTTGTTTCGTTTTTCAGGACAACTACCAGCGGTGAGGAGCGCTCGTCATCAGCCAGAGTAAGTTGGGTACCGATAACTATTTGGAGTGAAGTTGATATTTTTTGTGTGTTGACTCCACTTCACTTTTCGTTTTTTTTCTTTTCCTCTTTTTCTTCTGTTATTATAGTTTCTTTTTTTAATCACAATTACTTTTTTTTTGATTATTATTCTGTTTTTATAATTTTCTTTTTATCATAATTATTTTTATTATTATTATTATTTAGTTACCATAATTTCCTTTTTATCATAATTATTTTTTTCCGATTATTTTCTGTGTTATAGTTCTCTTTAAAACCTTAATTTTTGTTATTATTTCGAATTATATATTTGTAATTTTCTAAGTTTATTATAATGTTAGTTTTTTGAATTATTTATTCCTTTTAACCGTATTATGGCCTAAGACTGTTGTTTCTCTTCAGGCTTAGTACCAACACTTAATCCTGATTCCCTTCCCTTGTCCATGTTATTTGGATCGACACGGGCCTAGCCTAACCTCCTACAGAACCACACCCACGCGCTGAGCTTTAGCCGGCATCGTTGCGCTATACAGGGGGTGGAAGGCTAGGTTCAATTAAATTTTCCGTGACCGCAGTGTCAATACGCTGAGGTCGCAACAAAACTTGGCACGCACTGTGCTCCAAACGCACCACGCTGCTCTTGACACGAGCCGCGAAACCTTGAGCTCCATCATATCCGTACTGATGGGGCACTGTCTGATTGGCAGACACGCAGAAAGATTGGGTGTTCCTTTCAATGATTTCTGCCGAAGTTGCAGATCGGAAGACGAGGAAGAGACAATCCAACACTTTCTGTGTGAATGCCCAGCACTATCCAGGAAACGCATGCAAACCTTAAGCTCACCTTTCCTGGACAGCCTCACGGAAGTAGCTGATTTAAATATTAGCTGCATAGCCAACTTCATACGAGAATCTAAATGGTTCTCGTCATCCTGTAGGTTCTAGTGCCGTCTCAATCTTTTGTGGTATAACAATGGGCATATAGTGGCCTAAGTGAGCCATCTTTGGATATAGGAGGCTGCCACTACAATCAACCAACCAACCAACCAATATTAGATGTATTTGTAGTTGAATATTGCTGATTTACCTTAAACTTATTACATCCACAATTATTCAAAAAAAAACGACTGAAGATATAACACAACCCGACAATTATTCAAAAAGAAACAATACCGACCGGGGATCGAACACATGACCTCTTGATCGCGAGCTAGTCGCGTTGCTTCCTACACTGCACCGCTTGTGATAGATACAAAAACTTACTAATCTATAAGCGATGCTAAAAAATTTATAGGCGTTTTTTCTCAAAAACGTTGTGTTGTGGGCTATTATTCTTAGGATCGAATATCCTTGACGTTTTCTACTTATGTGCTAAATTTCATCCAAATCTGAGACGACGAGACTGTTGCCACTCCTTGAGAAAACAAACAATGACTCAACGCAAAGTGTGTTATGACTAGGCATACAATCAAACTACGAAAACGGAAAGTGCAGAGAGAATTATCAAGACTGATTCGAAGCATTCCTATTCTTTGCAAAAAAGGCGCTATATTACAGAGCCAACATCGTTTGATGAATCAACTAATTAGAACGAGACAGCGGAACGGAATGAAGCGATGAATGTCGAACAAGAATCTTTACGTAAAAACGATGCGTAGAAGCTTTCGTAACCACCAAATGGTGCCAAGGCGATGAAATGCAAATGGCTAATCACGAAAAAACTTTTAAATGACGAAAAAAATTTCGAAACATACGTTGTAGTATGCAAGAAGAAGACGAAGTTGTTGACTAGACTAGGAGGTTCTAACCCATGATGAAAAACTGAATATAGAATAGCGTCGTATGCATATATACGAACCAATTGACAGTCGTTATACTTCGCAGATACAAATATTAAAATAGTTGAAATATAACGAGCTTAACCCATCAACAAGCCTAATCGTGGTCGTGCTGTCTGGTGGTGGATGGTAAATGACAGCACCTGACGAGGACGCCATCCGTCATCCCGAAACCACACTTCCCATTAAATATTTTTTTTAACCAAGCCTATCTTATAGAAAATTTTATTACGCAACTTTTATTTCCATTCAACTTTGCTCTAAAATGAACCGTTTTAAAATTAGAGGCGAGAAAATTAGGAAAAAACAATTTTTATATAAAAAATTAAACATTTCAATTTTTTAAAAAATGTTTTCGACTTTTTTGAGAGGGAGGATAAGTCAATTATTGTTATACGAGTTATTCCACAACTTCAAAAATCAGTGTGCCTCCCCTCCTCAATGGCCAACCAGGGTGGCGCCCAACGTGGCCATGAATGCTATGATGTTGAATAATTGACCACCATAACATTTATGACTCGATACAATGGGCGTCACCGTGGTTTATTGGCTTTTGCCGACTTGGCTTTGAGGCACGAAGAGGAAGCAGGATTGATTCGAGGAATCAAGGATGATCTTACCATTAGCTATGATTTTGCTTCGATTACAACAGCTTTTAAGACTCTATCCGTTCAACAATGAGTTTTCAGTATAATTTACATATCTAAATAATCGAACAGTTTGCTGTTTTGGAAAAATAAATGTATTTGTAAGTGAACATTGCTGATTCACCATAAAAAAATTACATTCACAATTATTCAAAAAAACAATACTCACCCCGGTAATCGAACACACGACGACGACAATAATTCAAAATGAAAATCAATACCCCGACCGGGGATCGAACACACGACCCCTTGATCACGTGCTAGTGCCTTTGCTAACTACACCGGAACGCTTCTGTCAGTAGTGAAAACTTAATAATACAATAGCAACGCAAAAAACTTTAAGGACGTTTTTCTCAAAAAAGGACGAGTGTTGCGCTCTAATATTTTAAGGATCGAATATCCTTGACGTCTTCTACTTATGTGCCAAATTTCGTCCAAATCTGTGATTCCATAACCTGAGCCCCTCCTAGTAAATATGTACTTGATTGCAGTTTTGTGTGAACGATAATGAAATATTTATAATAATTTTGAAATATATTTTTTGGTTTGAAATAAGTAAATTTGAGCTTTGGGCGCTTCTTGAGATGTTGGTACGCCTAGGCAACTACGTACTTTACCTTAAGGGCCTGGATATTGAACGAGCATCCGATCCACGTTGGTGCAATTTTTAGATAATGAACTTATGTGTTCGCACACGTTCCCATATTATTATATTTTGTTTGAATTTAAGAATACGATTTAGAGTGAAACAGCAAGGCTGTTTCATTCAAACATACAGAAAGTAAGGTCTAAGTTAATAAAAACTCCCTCGAAGTTTTAGTATGTAAAATAAAATTGGATATAAAATAGATGAAATTATTTGAAATCATTTTTTAGATGATCGCTTCATATTAAAAGAAATGACGAAAGGTGATATTACATCATTTGAAAACCTCGGTCCATATTACTTTGAATATATAAATAGCTGTTTGAGTAACAGCGAGACAACATTATTGACAAAAATCCTCGGAATTTACAAGCTGTCCATGAAGAAAAAAGAGTAAGTGATGAAAATTCTTCGAAAATTTCAATTGACGACTTTATTTGCAGTTTTTTCCAAGAACGCACATTGCTAGTTATGGAAAATCTTTTTTATGGATTAGAAATTAAAGACAAATTTGACTTGAAGGGGTCTGAAAGAAATCGTCACGTTAATCCGGAAAATATGGAGGGTGAAATTGTTCTACTGGATGAAAATTTGATAAAAAGTAAGATCCGAATGTCTATTCAAATAATGTTAATAATTTAAAATATTCAGTGTCATGGTCAAAACCTTTATATATCAAACCTCATAGCAAAAGTTGCCTCCGTAAGGCAATAAATATGGATTCCACATTTCTTGAACAGAATGCTATAATTGATTATTCGTTACTTGTGGGGCTAAATAAAGAAAATGGAACATTAATTTTGGGTATTATCGGTACGTATGCACAAATATAAATTTATTTTTTTATTATAAATTAATATCATATACATAATAGAAAACAAGGCGCTTCGTAAGTTTTTATATTAAAAATGTTTTGTAGATTTTGGATTATATAGTTTCTAATATAAACATACATTAAAATATTGAAATTTAATTTCAAGCAATTTTTTTTGACTGCTACGGCTCTCAAAATGGGTCATTGCTCTTTGCATATGGCAAGTTCATTTCATGTTACATAGAAAGAGAATGAATTTTCCATTATTCATGTTAAAATAAGTTTTAAAATATAGCAACTATTATCATTATTAAATTTATATCTATAATCATAGTAGCTTGGCTAACCCGCAAAATAAATGTTTAGGTTTTCTGTATAAGTTGTAGGTAAATATCGGTCTTATTGTCCACTTTTACTTGTTGTTTTTTATAAAAGAAAAACTTCCTTTTAATTTTGTGTATCTTTATTTGGGGATTCGTAATCGATTTTCGACCGTAATCGTTCGGTCTTATTAGTGTTAAGTACTCTACCTATATACTAATTTTACAAGGGATATAGTTAATAAGGATATGATTAAGAGGATATTTTCAAATTCTAACATTACATTAATGAGAAATATAATTGAGAGAATATTATTAAAAATGGAAATTCTTGAGAATAACTGATTAATTTAAAGAGGCATGAATTAACGTTGCCTTCATCATGATTCATTACGGGTTTTTTCCCCCTATATATGGCTATGCTTTCTAAGGCCCGTACGTCTCTCGCTTCCCTTATTGGTGCTACGCCATCCATAGTTATATCATGACCTGTAGTCACGATGTGCTCCGCCACAGCTGATTTGAAACTGCCTGTCATGCCTCTCTTCTTTGCAGCTTTCGCTTCACCTAATTGTTCCTTCATCCTAGTACTGATGAGTCTCCTTGTCTGACCGATATATATCACTTGGCAGGTGGCGCATTCAACCCTATAGATCCCCGATTTCTCGTGTGGTTGTCGCTTATCTTTAGTCGATCCAAAGATGTTTTTGAACTGGTTTCTGCCACTCGTTTCTGTGAGCTGTATTGATTCATGGCCGTTTAGGTTCCTTTTTATTACATTAGTGACACCTTCGTGGTAGGTGATGGCCTTCCAAATCGTCCTTTCTGAGGCAGGGTTTAGTAAACTTGACCGTCGGGTTTTTTTTCATTTTTTCCGCCATCCTTCTGATTGATACTGGTTTAAAGCCATTAAAAATTGCAGTCTGGAGAATATACTGCATTTCCTTCTTCTTGGCTTTCTCTTCAAGTGGCAAATCGTACATGCGGTGTATCATAGCTCTGTAGGGAGAAACTTTGATTCGTTGTGTGTGGTTCGAAGTGTTTGGGATCGTTTTTTGCGTAAGCGTTGCTTTTCGGTAGATATTAAAGCTTATGTCCCCCTTCTCCGTTGTACTAGCACATCCAGTTTTTCTTTTATAAAAAATCAACACGTAGTATTTTGTGAAGATGAAATCAATTACTAACAATTTTACTTATTAATTGCTTTTGTTTTGGAGTTAAAAGTGTCTGTTTGCTTGTTCACCTTTGTAAAAATAATTGACTAATTATTAATAGGTTTTTGTTCGAGCATATGAAATATCGCTGCGTTTTGTAGCTGTTCAATGTGTGGTGAGTTTGGTGCTATGCCTGCTCCGTGCAGGTGAGGGTTCCGCTTTCTATACTCATCTATAGAGATGATGAGTTTCTTCCTGTAGAAATACAGACTTTAGTTTTGGGAAGGAGGAGGAACAATTGGAACCTACGAGCAATCTTTGGATTGCATCATGTTTGGCGCTGAGCAATGCTCGTGCAGCCGATATGTACCGAGTTAAAGGTTGCTAATGTTGAAGCAACACTTTGCCATTGTGAGGCAAGGGTTTTATTTTGCCGATAATAGGCAAAGTATCGCAAGGGGTGAGGCTGCCGATAACAAGGCAGGTATTAATTAATCAACACACTTCTTGCGAGGTCTAAAAAGACTGTTTTTATTTTCCTAATTCTTTTCCTTTTATACAATTTAAACTTACTCCCTACTCTAAAATCTATAACACAAATTTCCAATATTAATCGAAACTCCCTTACTTTACATTTTAATATCTATAAACAATCCAACACTTATCATATGGGTTCTCATGAATACAATTGCCCTAATTAGAACTCATATTACTTGTCGAGGGCATTACTCTAGAATTTATCGTTACTAGTATTCATGATTCATATCCATTGTAGGATCATATTCATTTCATTGATAACCATTAGAGCTAAATATGACAGTGTAATGAATAGATCGGTTCGTGTACGTGTTACAAGCTTTAGCTCAATGCATTGTTTTTGTACATGCTACCAAGTCTTGTATGTTCATTTACCGATGGTTTATGACCATACTACACCCCCATCGTTTTAGGAGTTAAGAGTTTGGGAACAAATTCGAATCTAAATTTGGAATGAAATTCGAATCTAGTTGGTAAGTGTTTGGATTTGTGTATAACATTATTATTATTTTTTCGATTATAGCGATTATATAACAATTACTACTGATTTAAATTTTTCTTTTCATAGCTCTTCAATTTATATTATTTTCATAACTTTTACTACTTTCATTGTTTCTTTTCATAAATCTTCAGCCTATTATTGTGTATCCATTTATTTTTATTTTCAATTTCGATTAACGTATTTACACCTTTGGACTCTAATACTCTATATGGGCCTTTGTATGGTTTTTCATTTTTTCTTCTATTTTCTGATTTGACTAGTACAAGGTCACCTATTCTAGCATTTAGCGGATTGTTGTAAGATTGTTTGTTAATACTTGCCGTTTTTGTTTTCTCAATTAATTCTTTAGCTTTTGTTAACCCTCTCATGCCCGATGTTGCCTACAGGCAACATTAAGTTACAAGCTAATAAGTCCCAATATTTTTTTTTTGAATTTTGAATTTTTGCATTGTGTAGCCCTGTGTCTTGAGTATACCTATGTCATTCTTCATAAGAATTGACAAAGCACGTGTTCAGTTATTAGCCGATGTTCGTGGAGACAAGTTGTAAAGTTTAGCTCGCGAAAAAAGTGTCGTGATAAAAAGTGTTTAAAATTGATAAAGTGATCATTTATTTCCAAATTCGAGTACATATCATAAATAAAG
Source organism: Oxycera nigricornis (assembly GCA_963942545.1). NCBI lineage: Eukaryota > Metazoa > Arthropoda > Insecta > Diptera > Stratiomyidae > Oxycera > Oxycera nigricornis. The sequence goes on along the minus strand of OZ012659.1, from coordinate 58,888,314 downwards.
AAAGGTGAGAGAGTGATATACAAAAAATTGCATGTAAAAATTCTTTACTTTGTTTATAATAATTTTGTAAAAGTGCAGTTGCCTATAGGCAACACCGGTCAATTATGGCAATTTTCTAGAAAAAAAATTTTTCTTTATGTATTCTGAGATGCGTCCAAAAGGTTTAAATGCGGAGGATATAGAAAAAATTGTCAACTTTGATTGGAATAATTCCGAGGATGAGGATGAAGAAGAAGAGGACGATAATATCGTTCAATTGGAAAGAATCTTAGAAAATAATTTGCATAATATGATTGAAAATGAAGAAAATATGGAAATGACTGAGGAAATGAAGCGATTGAACAAGAGGTAGTAGAAAAAATAGATATGAATAGTTTGCGCTGGAGAAGTACAGAGTTAATGCAATTTGATGTCAATTGGAAAAGCGAAATGCGTGGAAATATGGTGAAACAACCGATTGAATATTTTAACCAGTTCTTTACGGATGAAGCTTGGCAGAAGATATGTCTTGAAACAAACTTGTATGCGGCACAAACTAATGGAACAGAGTTGAAATGTGAAGTTTTTGAAATTAGAAAATATGTTGGAATATTATTATATCTCGCTATAATAAGAATTCCAACATACAGAATGGCATGGGCGCAAAATTTCAAGTTGTCGGATATTGCAAATTCTATGCCAAGAAGTAGATTTGATAAAATCAAGCGATATTTACACATAAATAATAACGCTGATCAGCCTCAAAAGGGTCAACCTGGCAACGATAAGTTATACAAAGTTCGCCCACTGCTAGATGTTATTAAAAAAATTGCAATGAAATTCCCCAAGAAGAACACCAGAGCATCGATGAACAAATGATTGCATTCAAAGGTAACAAACTTTTATATAAAAATATAAATCTTTCAATTGCTTAAATATATTTTTATATTCAGGTAAACACAGTTTGAAGCAATATCTCCCGAATAAGCCAAATAAATGGGGCTTCAAAATGTTCACTAGAGCTGGTGTATCTGGCATTATTTATGATTTCACCCTCTACATTGGTAAAGGAACGTGTGAATCCTTTGGTTTGGGAATATCATCGGACATTGTCTTACATTTGGCATCTGGCATTCCTATGAATCAAAATTATAAATTATTTTTTGATAATTGGTTTACGTCAATAAGTTTGTTGATTGCTCTAAGACAAAGGGGCATATTATCCATTGGTACAATCCGAAGTAATCGTTTGAAACATTGTACTCTAAAAAGTAAGCAGGATCTTCGAAAAAAGGCCGAGGATCATGCGATTTCAAATATGAGTCATCGCACAACTTGTATGTTTGTCGTTGGTATGACAATAAGAGTGTGCAACGGTTTCTAACTACGCAGGTAAAAATCCAATGAGTGAGTGCAAGAGATGGTGCCGAAAAGAGAAGAAATTTATTACAATACCTCGACCAGGTATAGTTGAATGCTATAACAAACATATGGGAGCGTGGACCTTGCAGACATGCTGCTAGAATTGTATAAAGTCAACCACCGTTCGAAAAAATGGTATATGCGCATTGTATACTGGTGCATAAATTCTGCTGTGGTAAATAGCTGGCTGTTGTATCGCAGAGACCTTATACATTATTACGGCAGTGTGAAGTATATGCCGTTGATAAAATTTCAATTAAATATTGCCAATGAGCTGATAAATGCAAATCATACATCACCGGTCGCAAAAAAAAGAGGTCGCCCATCAAATCTATCACCAACGGAGTGCACTTCTTCTTCTTCAAGATGCTCTTCACCATCCAAATCAACTCCTTCTGGATCCACTTCCGGCAGAAGAGTGTATGTTTCAGAGCCTATAAAATCTATCCGTTTAGACAATTTAAGTCACTGGGTTCAATGGGGATCAAAAGATCGATGCAGGCTATGTCATACTGGGTTTCCTCGGTGTAAATGCAGCAAATGCAATGTTTATTTGTGCTGCAATCCATTAAAAAATTGTTTTGTTTCGTATCATACTTGATTTTTAATAAAAACACTGTCATACTAAACATGTACTATTATAAAAAGAACACTCAAAAACAAAAAAAATATAATGAACACAATATTAAATCTCATAAAAATATTTTATTAGATTTACCATAGTTGCCCAATGTTGCCTATAGGCAACATTCAATAACTAACAAACCGAGAAATCTTTGAGTCTGAAAATTTCGTTAGTTCATATTTAGGTCGTAATAAACACGAATATGCTTCAAAAAATTTTTTACTGCCGTCCAATTTAATTCGGGCATGAAAGGGTTAAAGACATTTTTAGTCTAAGTTCAATTCGTTTGCGTAATTTTCTAAGTTGTAAATTTTTTCAGAATTATTCAAAATATCGTCAGGTAAATATGAGAGTTTGCCGAAAACTAGTTCATAAGGAGTGTAATTTGTGTCTACATGTGGTGTTGTATTATAGGAGAATGTATAAAAAGGTAACCATTCGTCCCAATTATTGTTATCAACAAAACACAGTAGATATTCGTTTAGGACACGGTGATTTCGTTCTACTACTCCTAAAGTCTCATGATGGTATGGGGCTGGAAATATCTGCTTAATTTGTAGCAAATCACATATTTCCTTCATTAAACTGTTAGTGAATTCGGTTCCTAGATCCGTATTGAGAATTTAAAAATGACCATATAACAGAATGAAGTTATTTACAAATGCTTTCGCTACAGTAGTAGCATCCTTACTTTCTATGTGTATAGCAGTCACATATTTTGTCAATTCACACTGAATAGTGAGAATGTATCGGTAATTATTTGCAAATCTTAGTGGTCCAACAATGTCTGCGCTCACAATTTCAAAACTGGTAGCCGGTGTCTCGGTTTTAATCATATTTTCCTTTGTGTGTTTGGTTATTTTATTCCTTTTACATATTTCGCATTGGCTTACGTGCTTCTTTACCATTTTGTTCATATCCTTCCAACAATATCTCTGTTTTAGTTTTAATAAAGTTTTATGTACTCATGTATGTCCTCCGTGTGGCGAACTGTGATATTCATAATTAATTCTTTTTGTTTATCGACGTTTAGAATTCGTAAGGGTGGTTTATATATTAGTATTTTCAATTCATCTTTCTCTTCCCGCTGCAACGCATTAAATAGCTTCTTGAATTCGTCTTTCGGTACGTACCTAAATATATCATCATTTCTCGCGAGTGCTAGTGCCTTTATGCTATTGTTCTGTGAATAGGTTAGCAATTTCTTCATAACAGAAACTAATTTCGTGTATGAATTATCATTACTGTTTTCACGAACTATCAGCTTATCATTGACGGAAACGGATTTCTTGTCATCTTTATCACTGTAGCGCACTATAATATTATCTTTCTCTCTAGCTATGTATATATCATCATTCTTAATTCCACTGCTGCGCAAATTATTAAATTTCAATTTTAGAGCTCCTTTAATATCTGACAGTGAAGTGCATTCAAACGCATGGAGGTGATCAATCTCTTCGTTTTTGTTATCACTTTTGTTGCAGATTTCTGAATTATTAGTCCCCTTTTTGTTTTACTTCTCGTAATCGCCAGTAGCTTTTTGCTAACATTATTATCATTTGTCGGAGGTATCATTGATTTAAGTATATCAGAGTTAATTTGTATTCTTGATAGTGCATCCGCATTCGTGTTTATATTCCCCTTTTTATATATAATTTCAAAGTCGTAATCAGACAGGTCTAGACGTATCCTGGTTAGTTTCGAAGATGGGTTTTTGTGAGTGAACAAAGATACCAAAGGTCTGTGATCAGATACAAATGTAAACTTTCGTCCATATAAATATGGTCTGAAAAAGTTAATTTCCCAGTGTATCACTAACAGTTCCTTTTCTATAATAGGTTTATTTAATTCGTGCTTATTTAAGGATTTACTCGCGTACGAGATTGGTAAATCTTCACCAATTTCTCCTTGAGACAATATAGCTCCTAATGCGAAATTTGATGCGTCTGTGGTTAAAATGAAAGGCTTATCAAAATCAGGATATTGTAAAATTGGAGGTGAAATCAATTTACGTTTTAAGAGATCGTATGCTTTTTGCTGCTCTTCTTCCCAGACAAATGGTGTTTTTTTCTTTAAAATGGAGTTCAAACTTTTTGCTGTAATTCATTATTTTCGATTTCAGTTGCTAATGTAATAGCTTCGTTGAAATTTTGTGGTCGTGCTGCGAACACGGTGTTTCTAATTTGGCCATTTAAACCGTTTTTAAAGACAGTAAGTGCATAGGTATCGTTGATGGTTTTGATTGCTTGCTTAGCAATGTCGTTAGTGCTAGTACCTAACTCGCTGATTTGTGATTGGTTTAAGTCATTTACCAAGTTCAAAATTTTGTCTTTGTACGTCGCAATGGGCATACGATTTTGGGTGATATTAGCAAGTTGTGTATGGATCTGAGGTATTGTTTTATTATTTTTATATTTGAGTCGTAACTCAGTTTCTAAAGAGTTTATACTACCAATAGACGTTGTGTTCAGGCGCGTTCTTACATTGGGACTCAGTTTAATATGTATAACTAGATTCAGCAATTCTCTTTTACCTTCGGTCGTTAATTTATTCTCTAATAATTTTATTATTGTCAAGAATGTGTCTAACTCTGAAAATTTCCTGTCGAAAGTGGGTATAATTTTCATTGCTGTCTCAATATTGAATTCCGCCATTTCTGTGTAGATTACGTTGTCTTCTATTTTTACTAAGTAGTCCAGTCAAAATAGACATTCAACCTAGACAAAACTCCGACAGAGCTGAAAATTTACACAGACCTTTGAACAGTCATTTTAAATAAAATGTGAAAAGTCCCCATCGATCCGACATGTGCTAAAAATTTTATTCAAGATCAAGGGTCATGAAAATCAGTTTTTCGTGAATATCTCTTAAACGGCTAGTTTTATTGTAAAAAAGGTTAGCATCAATATTATAGAGCATGCAATTTCCGACAAAAAAGGTTCTAAGACTTTTTCTGCTACAAACGATCGTTCGCATATTATGGCAATTTTGAAAACTGCAAACTTGGAATTCTCACTAATATGCACTCCTTTCCACACCACCACGGCGTTAGAGTACTTGGCGCATTCTTTTTAACGTGGTATCCCCTGTAGGCATAATCCACGATCTGTGTAGACAATTAAAAAGATATTGTAAAAGTGATAATGAAAAAATAAATTTTTATTGATTTGTAAAAAACGGTGTTATCAATCTTCGGATTCAATATATTCAGCTTCATTTTCTTCTTCTTCCTCTGGCTGCTGGATTTCCACATATTGCTCTAAGATATCAGTCAGATCTGGTAGATCGTCGTTGATGTCATAAGCATCATCATCAGTTGTATTAGGTGTCACGTTAGAGCATGACTGACCGTGGCAATTGCCACATACTGCAGAACAAGCCAACTTTTTTGCATCCGCAGTTGAAATTGCAACCCTTTTCATACCAAGCTCTGTTTAACACATCATGTTGTGTATCAACAAAACAAATGATTGCTAAACTACCGTTTTTTTCAGTGATTATAATTCTATCACCATATTTGAGCTTTAATCTTCTTTTAATTGTTATATCTTCCGGAGGTGTAGTATTCTTGCAAGCATATTTTAATTCTTGCAATGAAAACTGGCAATCCTCATTGTTTTCAATAAATTCAAAAATCTCATCCATAGCAAGAGTAATCTTATAATCTTCAGGGAGGCCTATTTTACCTCCACTAACAGGGTTTAAAAAAGAGCGAAAGCAATCATGATGATGCTTAGCTTCTGCAGCAACCATATCGTATTCATATCCTTCACGTTTGAGAACAGCCTTCGCCACGTCATCAGACTTTTTTTGAGCTACCTTAAGGATAGTATCTTCAAATGAAATTGTGGCAACTTGATAAATGACTTGACGACGATCTTGCGATTTTTTTTCTTTTCCGCTCTTCATCCGCTTCATTACCACAAAATAAACAAAAAATTTTAAAGCTGAAACCTGACTCAATTAATCGCGCTCTCGTACGAAGCGGACTAATAGATGTACTAGGAACTGCTCTATCTCGCTTTCTCTTACCTGCTGCAATACTAGTTTTTCGAGTGTACATCTTACGACACTGAACATGAATGGTCAAAGATTGTTTATTTTTTAGATATTGGAAATTCCTATCATTCCTTTCAACACTACAGTCGATCAAAGTCTTCAGTCCACGTTCAACAACAACCTTTTCACATTCTGCCAAAGGTTTACTACAAATGAAGCACACTTCCGACATTTTTACAAACGTATAGTACGATGAAAACCCAAAACTAATGTTTTCAATAAGAACGTCCGTTCACTGCAAATAATTGCAACTAATAGCACTTATTTCAATTTTCGTTGCTTACCGGCTTTCATTATTAAACAGATTACAGATATAATCATATTCCTACACATATACGTTTTGTATATATACTATAAAGTAAAGAGTAGATGTTCTTCAAGGTCATACTGCGAATCGAAACTAAAGATAGATGGATGTTGATGGCTGGGAATGAATAATTTTTATGCCTGCCATTAGTGTGAACAAACAAAAGGATATCTCGATACATATTTATCCTGATATATTATTCATATTGCTTCTATTTATAGCATATTATAATATGTTTAAAACTTTAAACTCGCAATAACATGCGAACGATCGTTTGTAGCAGAAAAAGTGTTAGAACCTTTTTTGGCGGAAATTGCATGCTCTATAATATTGATGCTAACCTTTTTTACAATAAAACTAGCCGTTTAAGAGATATTCACGAAAAACTGATTTTCATGACCTTTGACCTTGAATAAAATTTTTAGCACATGTCGGATCGATGGGGACTTTTCACATTTTATTTAAAATGACTGTTCAAAGGTCTGTGTAAATTTTCAGCTCTGCCGGAGTTTTGTCTAGGTTTGGATTTTTTTGTGTCTATTTTGACTGGACTATAAGATATTTGCAGCTTTTAGCCGATGTATTAGTTCTGTAATTAAGTTGTTACAGGTGGTGAAAAGATTGTTTTTAATTCTAGTTCTTCACCTTCTTTAAGGTTGTTGAAAAGTCCTATACATTCGTTTTCTACATTAATTGTATTTTCTAGTTTGTCTTTTAGAGTTTTTACCGTATAAGTTTTCGTTTTTTTTCAAATTTGTTAAATTAGTTTGTATTTCAGTTATAATTTCTTTTATTCTATCTGCCGACATTTGGAAAGAGAGTTATACCTTCGTTTTATATTACATATTTGTTTTTTTTTAAACATTGTTCCGTCCTAACACAATATTCCTGTCAACAATTTTTCTCGCATACTTCTTTTGTTTGTTGTTATAGATGTATACAACAGTAAATATGATGAAAAAAATAGCAGAAGTACTGATTGTTTGTCTATACTCCTCGAAAATATTCGCATTGTTACTGTAGTTATTGCCCATTATCGCTTAATTTATTAAAAGAATTTTTTAAAGATACAATATTTATATTCCTTTTAATGATAGAAACTAATTTCAACAATTTTCATTTTTTTAAGGCTATCTAGTCTACTTTTAAATGTTTTGCGTAGCTCTCCTGATGAGATGTGGATCATGCGATGAAGAATTGCCTTGTCGCGTCGCAATTTGAATGCTTGTCCTCCACGTTTTCAGCGTAGTACTTTTGGGATGAGTGGCTCCTTCTGATGCTTTTTCCGGCAAAATTCTTCAAGTCTTCTCGGACGTGGGCCAGGATTTGGCGATGGCGTATAAATTGGTGTCTGTTGATTAGATGCCGCTGGTGCTACATATTCGTTTCGTCTTTTTTTTTGTCGCGAATTCTTCTGTGAGGATTACGCACTTTTCGAAAACTCGTAGAAATACATCCTCTGTAGTAATTTCTCCGTCTTCGATCTCAGTCGCTGTCGTTATATTTGGTCCATGATTAGCAGGATCGCCATGTGGTGAGTTTGGTGCTATGCCTGCTCCGTGCAGGTGAGGGTTCCGCTTTCTATACTCATCTATAGAGATGATGAGTTTCTTTCTGTAGAAATACAGACTTTAGTTTCGGGAAGGAGGAGGAACAATTGGAACCTACGAGCAATCTTTGGATTGCATCATGTTTGGCGCTGAGCAATGCTCGTGCAGCCGATATGTACCGAGTTAAAGGTTGCTAATGTTGAAGCAACACTTTGCCATTGTGAGGCAAGGGTTTTATTTTGCCGATGATAGGCAAAGTATCGCAAGGGGTGAGGCTGCCGATAACAAGGCAGGTATTAATTAATCAACACACTTCTTGCGAGGTCTAAAAAGACTGTTTTTATTTTCCTAATTCTTTTCCTTTTATACAATTTAAACTTACTCCCTACTCTAAAATCTATAACACAAATTTCCAATATTAATCGAAACTCCCTTACTTTACATTTTAATATCTATAAACAATCCAACACTTATCATATGGGTTCTCATGAATACAATTGCCCTAATTAGAACTCATATTACTTGTCGAGGGCATTACTCTAGAATTTATCGTTACTAGTTTTCATGATTCATATCCATTGTAGGATCATATTCATTTCATTGATAACCATTAGAGCTAAATATGACAGTGTAATGAATAGATCGGTTCGTGTACGTGTTACAAGCTTTAGCTCAATGCATTGTTTTTGTACATGCTACCAAGTCTTTTATGTTCATTTACCGATGGTTTATGACCATACTACACCCCCATCGTTTTAGGAGTTAAGAGTTTGGGAACAAATTCGAATCTAAATTTGGAATGAAATTCGAATCTAGTTGGTAAGTGTTTGGATTTGTGTATAACATTATTATTATTTTTTCGATTATAGCGATTATATAACAATTACTACTGATTTAAATTTTTCTTTTCATAGCTCTTCAATTTATATTATTTTTATAACTTTTACTACTTTCATTGTTTCTTTTCATAAATCTTCAGCCTATTATTGTGTATCCATTTATTTTTATTTTCAATTTCGATTAACGTATTTACACCTTTGGACTCTAATACTCTATATGGGCCTTTGTATGGTTTTTCATTTTTTCTTCTATTTTCTGATTTGACTAGTACAAGGTCACCTATTCTAGCATTTAGCGGATTGTTGTAAGATTGTTTGTTAATCCTTGCCGTTTTTGTTTTCTCAATTAATTCTTTAGCTTTTGTTAACCCTCTCATGCCCGATGTTGCCTACAGGCAACATTAAGTTACAAGCTAATAAGTCCCAATATTTTTTTTTTGAATTTTGAATTTTTGCATTGTGTAGCCCTGTGTCTTGAGTATACCTATGTCATTCTTCATAAGAATTGACAAAGCACGTGTTCAGTTATTAGCCGATGTTCGTGGAGACAAGTTGTAAAGTTTAGCTCGCGAAAAAAGTGTCGTGATAAAAAGTGTTTAAAATTGATAAAGTGATCATTTATTTCCAAATTCGAGTACATATCATAAATAAAGAAAGGTGAGAGAGTGATATACAAAAAATTGCATGTAAAAATTCTTTACTTTGTTTATAATAATTTTGTAAAAGTGCAGTTGCCTATAGGCAACACCGGTCAATTATGGCAATTTTCTAGAAAAAAAATTTTTCTTTATGTATTCTGAGATGCGTCCAAAAGGTTTAAATGCGGAGGATATAGAAAAAATTGTCAACTTTGATTGGAGGATGAGGATGAAGAAGAAGAGGACGATAATATCGTTCAATTGGAAAGAATCTTAGAAAATAATTTGCATAATATGATTGAAAATGAAGAAAATATGGAAATGACTGAGGAAATGAAGCGATTGAACAAGAGGTAGTAGAAAAAATAGATATGAATAGTTTGCGCTGGAGAAGTACAGAGTTAATGCAATGTGATGTCAATTGGAAAAGCGAAATGCGTGGAAATATGGTGAAACAACCGATTGAATATTTTAACCAGTTATTTACGGATGAAGCTTGGCAGAAGATATGTCTTGAAACAAACTTGTATGCGGCACAAACTAATGGAACAGAGTTGAAATGTGAAGTTTTTGAAATTAAAAAATATGTTGGAATATTATTATATCTCGCTATAATAAGAATTCCAACATACAGAATGGCATGGGCGCAAAATTTCAAGTTGTCGGATATTGCAAATTCTATGCCAAGAAGTAGATTTGATAAAATCAAGCGATATTTACACATAAATAATAACGCTGATCAGCCTCAAAAGGGTCAACCTGGCAACGATAAGTTATACAAAGTTCGCCCACTGCTAGATGTTATTAAAAAAAATGCAATGAAATTCCCCAAGAAGAACACCAGAGCATCGATGAACAAATGATTGCATTCAAAGGTAATAAACTTTTATATAAAAATATAAATCTTTCAATTGCTTAAATATATTTTTATATTCAGGTAAACACAGTTTGAAGCAATATCTCCCGAATAAGCCAAATAAATGGGGCTTCAAAATGTTCACTAGAGCTGGTGTATCTGGCATTATTTATGATTTCACCCTCTACATTGGTAAAGGAACGTGTGAATCCTTTGGTTTGGGAATATCATCGGACATTGTCTTACATTTGGCATCTGGCATTCCTATGAATCAAAATTATAAATTATTTTTTGATAATTGGTTTACGTCAATAAGTTTGTTGATTGCTCTAAGACAAAGGGGCATATTATCCATTGGTACAATCCGAAGTAATCGTTTGAAACATTGTACTCTAAAAAGTAAGCAGGATCTTCGAAAAAAGGCCGAGGATCATGCGATTTCAAATATGAGTCATCGCACAACTTGTATGTTTGTCGTTGGTATGACAATAAGAGTGTGCAACGGTTTCTAACTACGCAGGTAAAAATCCAATGAGTGAGTGCAAGAGATGGTGCCGAAAAGAGAAGAAATTTATTACAATACCTCGACCAGGTATAGTTGAATGCTATAACAAACATATGGGAGCGTGGACCTTGCAGACATGCTGCTAGAATTGTATAAAGTCAACCACCGTTCGAAAAAATGGTATATGCGCATTGTATACTGGTGCATAAATTCTGCTGTGGTAAATAGCTGGCTGTTGTATCGCAGAGACCTTATACATTATTACGGCAGTGTGAAGTATATGCCGTTGATAAAATTTCAATTAAATATTGCCAATGAGCTGATAAATGCAAATCATACATCACCGGTCGCAAAAAAAAGAGGTCGCCCATCAAATCTATCACCAACGGAGTGCACTTCTTCTTCTTCAAGATGCTCTTCACCATCCAAATCAACTCCTTCTGGATCCACTTCCGGCAGAAGAGTGTATGTTTCAGAGCCTATAAAATCTATCCGTTTAGACAATTTAAGTCACTGGGTTCAATGGGGATCAAAAGATCGATGCAGGCTATGTCATACTGGGTTTCCTCGGTGTAAATGCAGCAAATGCAATGTTTATTTGTGCTGCAATCCATTAAAAAATTGTTTTGTTTCGTATCATACTTGATTTTTAATAAAAACACTGTCATACTAAACATGTACTATTATAAAAAGAACACTCAAAAACAAAAAAAATATAATGAACACAATATTAAATCTCATAAAAATATTTTATTAGATTTACCATAGTTGCCCAATGTTGCCTATAGGCAACATTCAATAACTAACAAACCGAGAAATCTTTGAGTCTGAAAATTTCGTTAGTTCATATTTAGGTCGTAATAAACACGAATATGCTTCAAAAAATTTTTTACTGCCGTCCAATTTAATTCGGGCATGAAAGGGTTAAAGACATTTTTAGTCTAAGTTCAATTCGTTTGCGTAATTTTCTAAGTTGTAAATTTTTTCAGAATTATTCAAAATATCGTCAGGTAAATATGAGAGTTTGCCGAAAACTAGTTCATAAGGAGTGTAATTTGTGTCTACATGTGGTGTTGTATTATAGGAGAATGTATAAAAAGGTAACCATTCGTCCCAATTATTGTTATCAACAAAACACAGTAGATATTCGTTTAGGACACGGTGATTTCGTTCTACTACTCCTAAAGTCTCATGATGGTATGGGGCTGGAAATATCTGCTTAATTTGTAGCAAATCACATATTTCCTTCATTAAACTGTTAGTGAATTCGGTTCCTAGATCCGTATTGAGAATTTAAAAATGACCATATAACAGAATGAAGTTATTTACAAATGCTTTCGCTACAGTAGTAGCATCCTTACTTTCTATGTGTATAGCAGTCACATATTTTGTCAATTCACACTGAATAGTGAGAATGTATCGGTAATTATTTGCAAATCTTAGTGGTCCAACAATGTCTGCGCTCACAATTTCAAAACTGGTAGCCGGTGTCTCGGTTTTAATCATATTTTCCTTTGTGTGTTTGGTTATTTTATTCCTTTTACATATTGTATTGTATTCCTTTTACATATTGTAAAGTTGTAAATTTTTTCAGAATTTTTCAAAATATCGATACCGATGGTTTATGACCATACTACAAGTGTGTATCACTTTGAGAAAAGTTTTTTTTATTGTTGCTTCAACAGGTCACGATCTGTAGTTGAAGGTGAATGTGCGTATCGTGTTATTGTTGAACGATATGATACTTGGTATATGCAAAAGGAAGCATTACTTATCAAGCTGGATATGTGGAATTATGTTGACGGGACAAAGGTTTGTCTGACGATCGACAATGTAAAGGATCGCGAGGATTGGTAGGTTTAACATAGCAAGGCCAAATCAAATTTGATAATGGCTATACAGGGAAGTACTTCATCACGGAAAGTATGGCTGAAATTGGAATCGTTTAGTGCTTAGAAAGGTCCGGCACGCAAGATGACATTCTTAAAATAGAAAAAATGAATCAATTATCAATTGTTTTTGTGAATATCTGGCTAAAGTGAGCTGAAAACAATTACAAATTAAAGCGATTTTAACAAAGCCTTCATAAAAAAAATTAAAGAAACGTGACAAATTAATTGATTTGTTGAAATCAAAACGTGAGGAGTAGTCTTCGACGCTATGAATTTTTATCCTGAACATGCCAAACTGATGCGCACAAAATTGAAATCCGGACACCGTTAATATAAATAAATATGTGTTCAGAAAGCGATTAAGAAGAACTGTATTGACTCCGTATTTTGGCCAGAACGTAACATACAGCCTAAAGAATACAATACCAGAAAACGAAAGCAAAAAGAAAACTCTTACTCAGAGCAAATTCAAAAAACTATATTTACGAAAGTAAAACTGAAATCCGGACACAGCAGACACATTCCGAGTGTATGCATGCGCAGTACAGTATGAGCATTAATTTTTCCAAGAAAATGAATAATCATGCATGGCCAGGTATCCGTGGTCTGTATGGCATCAACTTTCCCAATGGTCATCATAGTCTGTTCACGCTATGTGCAAATTGAAACGGTGAATACTGAAAAATGCCGCATTCGGGGCAGAGTACCACGATTGAAGTGCGGCAATTAGTTATCATGCATAATGGGCGAGGTAAATCACTCCGGCAAATTTCAGCAATATTAAACGTTCCAAAAAGCACCGTTCACGACTTTATATCACGGTTTAAACGGAAGGATCGTATTGAGAATACGAACTATGAAGGTTCGTTGGAGAAGCTAACAGCCGCGTTTTATCCGCCGAGACGTGGAGAAAAACGCTCGAGTAAGTGCCCCCAAGCTGGTTACGCAGCTAAGGGGCGGTGGTACAGAAGTTACAGCCCAAATTGTTCGCAATGCAATTCGCAATTTAAGATATAACGGTGTACGCCTTACATTAGTGAAGTGAATAAAGTGAATGCCACGAATAATGAAGGCCGTGTATGACGTTAAGGGTGTACATACAAAGTAATTATAAGTAATTTTTTGGGTTTTCTGACCTTATTTAAAAGATTTTTTAGTTCTGTTCGGATTTTAATTTCGCTCTCAGAAGTGTCGTTTTTTGTACTTTTCTCGTTTTCGCAATTTTGCGTAATCATTTTCGGTTTTACTTTTGAATATTATGTTCATCACAATGTATTTGTTAATTCTTTACACAAATTTACAAAAATACATTACTTTTTATCTTCCTTATCACTGCATTTTCATTTCTTTCAATAGTGTCCGGATTTCAATTTTGCTCTCTGTAAATGTCAAACTACTGCAAAGCAAATCTCGAGATCTCATACTGTGGTAGGAAATTATATGCATTTGAAAGAAAACTACGACGAAAAAAGTGCTATGAGCGAAAACATATTTTTGCAAAACTTCGAAAGCAGCATATGTTTTTTTTCGTCGTTGGGAGGTGGAAATCTTTAAAAGATACCGATTCGCTCCTGCTTCTTGCCATGTCGGATTTTTACCGACTAAAACCACCTCCCCCTTCTCCAAACCTCTCACTCCATCACTCATTTCTTGCACTGTCTGTGTGAAATGTATTTCCTGAATGCTTGTTCATTTACTTGGTACTTCCCAGACGATGTACATCGGTATAAGGGATAGTACCAGTATCTCAACAAATTTTATTCAGAGTTCAATATATCCAATTTTGTTTCACATTTGTAGAATAAATCTTGAGTTTCCAGTAGATGTTTACGTAGCATGATTTTAAACGATATTAGGTTCTCAGTGTCATCGATAATAAAGACTTTTTTGGTTAAAGTAAAAGCTCATAAATTAAAAATTTATAGAAAATTCACGGGAAATCATAGTATGCCAAGCTTATGAGTATGGCGGACAGTTCCCCAATGCCATCGAGGTGAGGAAGTTTGACGAAATATATATAAACGAATTAAAAACTACATAGAAATAATTAATTTAAAGAAAAACAGTTAATTTTTAACCAATAAACCACAACTTTAATTTTAATTATTAACATATATATTTCGGGAGATACCAACGAGAGTCGGTGAGCATCTAAAAGAGGCCGAGATAGCTGGCAGATCCCAAAAAACGGACGTAAGGCCATCGGTAGCCAAACACATAATTGAGAAAGGCCACATGATTGGTATCAAAGACGTAGCGTGTATTAAACAGGTTCAAAAAAGGTCTCAACTCGATGCGTACGAGAGCCTATTTATAGCGAGAACCCCGGAAACGCGACGAATCAACCATAACCTGGGAAATGGGTTTTCAGGACTTGTTAACATCGTGAATCAATCATCAGTTTTAACAACACTGAAGAAGGGACTAACTGTGTCCCGAAATATATATGTTAATAATTAAAATTAAAGTTGTGGTTTATTGGTTAAAAATTAACTGTTTTTCTTTAAATTAATTGAGACACACAACGAGAAACTCAGACCATTCTTTGATAAAAATAATGCCAGATAGAGTTTATGAGTTAATTGCAGAAAATGTAAAAGTAGTCACTATTCACATATTTATAAAAATATCAAATTTCGTGGTTTTAAAATTAATTCCATCTCAAACTTACAGCAAATTGACAAGTAAATGTAGGTTGGTTGGTTGTAGTGGCAGCCCTCTTTATCAAAAGGTACCACAAAAAGATAAGGTCCGGCACTAGAACCCGTGGGATGACGAGAACCATTTAGATTCTCGTATGAAGCTGGGTATGCAGCTAATATTTAAACTGGTTACTTCCGTGAGGCTGTCCAGGAAAGGTGAGCCGAAGGCTTGCATGCGTTTCCCGGATAGTGCTGGGCATTCACACAGAAAGTTTTGGATCGTTTCCTCCTCCCCCGATCTGCAGCGGCGGCAGAAATTGTGTAAAGGGGCACACAGTCTTTCTGCATGTCTGCCAATGAAACAATGCCCCGTCAGTACGAATAAGATGGAACTTAATGTTTCACGACTCGTGTTGAGGAGCTGCTTGGTGCGCTTTGAACTCAGTACGTGCCACGTTTGCCTGGTTATCAAGGGGGGTTTCTTACAGCAGCCAGGTCCTGTTTGCAGCCTCTATATAATACTGCTTGAAACTTAGCTTGACGGAAGCTAATGGATGGCCGATTTGGGGTGTTAGTGTATAATCCTGGAGCTCAGTGTCAGTTGTCACTAGGGCATCAGCTTTGCGATTTCTAGATATATCACTATGACCCGGCACCCAACAAAGAATCACTTCACAGTGAAGTGACATCGCGTTCAATTGTGTGCGACATTCCATTACAATTTTGGGTGAGGTATACACGTTGGATAATGACTGGATAGCAGCTTGACTCTCAGAGAAAATAATGTTATTTCTTATGGAAATTTTCTGATTCCTCAACCAGTCTACTGCCTTGTGTATTGCAATGACCTTTGCCTGCAAAACACTGCAGTGATCTGGTAACCGGAAGGATAGTTTCAGGCCTAGCTGTTCTGAGAAAACGCCAGAGCCGACTTCTCCATCCATCTTTGATCCATCAGTGTAGATGTCGAGCGATTTCTGTATCTTACTTCTTACCATGATCCAGTCATCTCTGCTAGGGGTGACTGACTTGAAACCGTGGTGGAAGCAGTGAATCGGGGACGCAAGGTGTACTTCCTCTGGCGTTGGTCCATCCTTCCGAAGTATGGTGGAGTTGCCGATATATCCCTCTTGCCAGAGATGCAATACTTTAATCGAATCGCAGAATACTTGGCCTTCTGCCTCTTAAGGAGGTCCGTTGGGAGCCAGATCAATAGCATAAACAATGCCTTTGTCGGGGTAGTACGTAAGGCCCCGGTGATTGCAATAGCTGCAATCCTTCTGACTCTGTTTAGCAGGTTCGCAATGGATGTTTTCGCAATAGCTGTTCACCAAACAACTGCGCCGTACAGAAGGATTGGTTCCACTATCGTCGTATAGAGCCATGATACAATTTTGGGTTTCAGTCCCTATCTTTTCCCAAGCAGCAGTAGATTGCGCATGTCGCTTGACGCGCTCTTTCTGCTGTGCTCGCTTTCCACGCGAGTTTGGAGTTTAGAATTAAACCAAAATATTTGACCTGATGAGATGGATTGAGACTTGTCTCATCAAGATTAGGTGGGACAAATCGTGAAATTATGTATCTTCTCGTGCGTGAAGAGCACAAGTTTCGTTTTATGCGGATTAATCTTTAGACTGCACTCTTTGCTCCACTTGGTAAGAATACCTAGGGCAAAGTTTAGTCTTTCAGGCAGGTTGTTAACGGATTTTCCCGATATTGCTATTGCAACATCGTCGGCATAGGCTGCGACTTTGCAGCCAATCGCTTCAATTTTTGACAGGAGCTTGTCCACCATTAAGTGCCATAGAAGAGGTGACAGCATCCCACCTTGCGGGGTACCTCTGCACGTCCACCTTCATAGGCTACTGTCCCCTAGTGTGGAGTTGATACTCTTGCTGCTTAACAGTTTTACGATAAACCTAATGAGGTTATCATCCACACTGCTTTCCTCGAGTACCTTCTCAATAGCCTTGTGGCTGACATTGTTGAATGCACCTTCGATGTCTAGAAAAACCACCTGCGTATATTCTTTGAAGCTTAGCGATTTTTCAATGTAGCTGGTGAACGTGCTGCGCATTGGAGAGTGGTTTCAGAGTAGCTCTCAAATGAATCTCTTCAGCCGTTCCAAAGTTTTCATCAGAAAAGAGGTGAGGCTGATAGGTCTATAGTCCTTAGGTGAAGAGTGGGATGTTTCGCCCGCTTTGGGTATGAAGACTATTTTAGCTTCTTTCCACCGCTGTGGAATGAAGGCCATCTGTAGACATGCTTTGAAGATGGCTTTCAGCCGTGGCAGCGCTATATTGATTCTCTGCTGGATCTCAACAGGTGATATGTTGTCAATGCCAGGAGATTTAAAGCTGCCCGAGAAGTGTGTGTCCATAGGAATGGCCGGCGTCTCGGAGCTGGATTTAGTCCAGACTCCATTTGCGTCTTTAACAGACCCTAACAATGAAGGGGCGCTCGTCATGACTTTTCGCAGACGACTGACATCCTTGAAGTGTTCTATTTCTGTACAGAACCTTCTCCGCGAGGTGCGTTTAGCCTTTCTGATGGAGGATTTAAACTCCTTCAGTTTGAGTTTATAAAAAGACCAGTCATTGAATTCTTTAGTCCGATGAAAGGACTTCCTACATTCCTTCCGCAGCTTCGCAATGTCACTGTTCCACCAGGGGGCTTATACTTCCCCCTAGGCTTCGTTGGACTATATGCAGACCTTGCTGCTTCATTGAAGGCAGATGTAAGGACTTCAACGGGTTCCTCAAGATCACATATGTCTTCAATCTTTGGAGGTCAACCTTCAAGCGCAGACTCGAATACTGATTGGTATTTGACGCAACCCATCCTCCTTTTGTTAATGACTGTTGGATTTATCGGAGGGTCGAGAGCCGCATCGATTATTATATATAGATGGTCGGAGAACGAGCATTCTTGTAAGTCATGCCAACTCTTGATAGCCTGTTGCAATGCTCGTTCGTTAGAGTGATGTCCAAAACGTCCCTACGGCTTGCCGTAATGAAAGTAGGATTTTCACCTTTTTTGACTAGGGCTAAGTCCTGCGTTAAAATGAATTCAAAGAGTGACTCACCCCGTTTATTCGTTTTGGTGCTTCCCCAAATGCGATGATGGGCATTGGCGTCTCCATCGATTACTAAAGGGATACCCCGTGCAGTGGCTTCTATTGCAATCTTCTGCAGGCTGATTGGAGGTGGCAGAACATCGTGTGCCACATACCCGGAGACCGCCCAAAGGGGTTTGGACTGCCTTTCCACTATTATGGCAACGGTGTCCTGGTCACTGAAATTTTGCAAGGTTAAAAACTTCAACCCATTCTTTCTTATTATGCAAGCTCTCGGTTTACCTGTTGTGTTGAAGGATACTGTCCTGTATCCCTGCATATTGAGCCCAAAAACCTTGTTGGCCACTTCGCTGAAACTTCTGCCCTTGACAGGGTTGGGCGCGATCAATCTTGGTCCTTTGGTGACCGGCAATTGGGCACTCGGTTGATTCGGGGCTGCCTCATTAGATCTGCATCTTTTGTCAGTTGCCTCTTGCTTTGACAAAGAGTCTTTGTAGGCCTCTACTGTAGTGGTTGCCCATCCAAGGGAGGCTTTATCCTTCTGGGAGACCCTTCAGGGGATAAACTTTTCAGGACTTTGAAGGCAGATCTTCTGTCCCTGTAAGCCATAACAGAGGGTTTTTGCTGCTTTTTGACACCTGAAGAAATGAAGGGCGCGGCAGCAACCGTGCGAGCCGGCTTGTTTGCCTTGGTGTTGCCGCTAGCACCAATTGGCTCACCTGAGGAGGTGCTTGCCCCTGGCATAGCTGCGTTGGTGTATGCACCCCTCGAAGAAGTGGGGGGTAGGCTGGTTATTGTCCATTGGACATCGTGGTCTTCTTCTCACCAGAAGGACGCGTCACCTCCGTCCACTTCCCTTCCGGAATGAGTGGATCATATTTTTTGTCTTTATTTGTATTTGCTGAGTTCATTGCAATTGGGTCCCCCCTCGCAGCCGCTATCTCCACTCGTTGTGCAGTTTCCTTGAGACCCCATGGTTGTCTATGTCGAAGCAGGGAGGCCATGCGAGTGTTGGCACATTTCCTTATGAGGATATTTGCTCAGAGCCGAGCCAGAAACTAATCAGGAATATGAACTCAACTGAACCTACACGGCCAGACTAGTGGCGACGAGTTTCGAACGTACCGCGAGGCCTGCCAGGTTTTTACCAAGGTATATAGACTACTGGTATGATCATGCGCATCCTCTCGTCCTATCTCGTTCTAAAAATGACGAAACTGATGCCGAATTGTCGCACAAATTTTATGAAAATTAGAGCTGCCGCTTCTGTTAATTGGAATGAAACATGAAATTTACGCATTGGTGCTACCATGCACTATTGTGTGCAAATAAGGAAATAAGAGAAGTGCGAAATAGGTCATCGGACCGCCGCGTGCAGTTTATAATTCGAAATCATAAGGCAAACGCGAAACAAGTGAATTGAACCGTTGTAATGTACTTAAATCAACAATATGTAAAATGTACCAAAACCACATGACTTCATCCATCCTACGCACACGTCTAAGCTCATGCAATTCCTACGCTTTGAGTATTTACGCGAACTCATATCAAGCTTTTTGATTAAATTGGCTCATTCAAGAAAGCAAGCGTACAACCTTTTGTTCACTTTGCTAATGACCTAATTATCTAATACTCGAGTGCATCAAAATAATTACTCGGCAAATTCACAGCGTGGGGATGCAAGGCAATCGAATAATCGATAGCAAAATAGAATTAGAGTAGAGATAAGATATGTTATGGAATTAGTATTTAAGAAGAGTAATCGAATAAAAGAAAAACAGTTTTTTAGTTACAACCAGAAAAATTACTATCTTATTAAGCAAACTGCCTTCTCTTACGGCAGCGGTACTATAAACTCATTTGCCTGTTAAGTTCGGCAACTTAAAAAAATATCGGCAGCACGGACCATGGATGGACCAGCGCCAATCTTGCGGCAGCCATTGAACTGCCTGTAGGTATCCCTGATTTCCCTTTTCCTCAGGCAATCATTTGATTATAACCAACTAGAGCCAGCAATCATTCGAAGAAGATTTCGCTACTCGAATATATGCAACGGAAGCACTGCACACCGTCTGCCAGCGAACGTGTTCCACCTCACAGCGACAATTTTAAAACACGACATGGCGATCCTGCATCTTACGATCCTGCGAACGAGCAACTAGAAGACGGAGAAATACAAGAGCTTCGGACACAAGAGGATTTAGACGAAGTTTTCAACAGATGCCTCATCCTCACGGAGAAATCTCTTCATACAATAGACACCAGTAGGCAAGAGTATACCATCGAGCCGCATCTACAAGCTCCACATTATCACTACCAGGACCAAGACCTAGGCATCTAGAAGAGTTCGTGAAGAAAAGAACGATCAAGGAACCCACACATCATCAACACGTACGAAGGAAGAGAGGCGGCAAAACGTTCAAAGCAAGGAAATAAAAAGCACTTCTGCATCGCATAATAAGCATATCGACCGGTGAGCCACAAAGATTATTAGAGCAGAAATTAAGGGGCTATTGTAATTGAATTTAAACATAAATAGCCATAAGACAAAATACTTTCTAATACATTTAATCAATACGTCCCCATAAACACGTCTTTCCTTTCTACACAACATTGGAAAACAGTTGTAGCACGATGGAAAACAATTTCCTAGTCGAATATAAGCAGTCAATTGGCATTTCAATCTTTTTTGTAATGATTATTATTGCTGGATACGCATACAACAACATACAAAAGAAATACGCTCGAAAGGTAGTAAACAGAAATATTGTCCTAAACAGAAACAATGTTTGAACACTTTAAAACCCCATAAACCCATCACAAATGTCCGTGGAAGAGCTCGGGACATTGATAGCAGAGCTGAAAACTATCTTAACTAATCAAAAAAAGACTAAGAACTACACGGCCAAAACCTTAAAAGAAAAGCTCGAACAGGCTACAACATTTGAAAATAAAGGCAATAGTATATGCGAGAATATTGAGGAAGGAGAACACCTACTATACAAAAAAAAATTTAAAGAAATTTCTAGGGAACTAATCTCGATTCTCACTGAACGGCTGAACGCCGAAGGCATCTCTTTAAAAATAGACGAAACATCAATAAAATTAACGAACATGGCAGACTTTAATATAGAAACAGCGTTAAAAGCCATACCTACTTTCGACGGAAAGCACAGAGAATTAGACACATTTTTAACAATAGCCAAACTCGTCGAAAGAAGATTATCACCAGAGGGTAAAAGTGAGCCGCTAGATTTTATAATACATGTAAAGCTACTTCCAAATGTCCGCACGTCATTAAATACAGCGTCAATCAAAACCATAGCAGAGCTAGAGACGAAATTAAAAATCAGGTACAAGAATCCAAGAACAATCTCCAAATACATACTGAGCTAGCTAATATAACACAAAATATGTTACCGGTAAACCAGTACAAAGACAAAATACTTGGCCTTGTCAATGACTTAAATCAGTTACAAGTCAATCAATTAGGTAAAAATGATAGTCAGACTGCTATGCATACTATTCAGAGCATAAACGACACATATGCCCTTACCGTGTTCAAGAATGGTTTAAACGACCAGCTAAGAAATACCGTATTCGCGGCACGATCACAAAACTTTTCCGAGGCCACCACGTTAGCTAGAGAGGCACAACATTCCAATATCCTTGTCCAAAAACCACCAAAGATACAGTAACAATCAGTCGAATAGACCAAGGTACAATAACAATAGAAACTTTAATACAAATTGGACAAATAATAGACCAAGAGACCGTTTTAGGAGAAACACATTTGGGAATAAAACCCAGCGTCATTTTAACGATAGGAGAATTTTTAGTAAAGATAACAATACATACGCATCAAATACCAGTTTCAGAAGTAATAATGCCAGGAATAACTTAAACAATAACCGAAGAATACGAATAGTAGAAGACCAGGGAAACGAGTGAGGCTTCCGAGAGGATCAAGGCAACCTCCCGGAATCAATATAGAAAGAGAAGCCCATAGAAATAGAGATTGTAGATACAAAAAAAAGCACAAGATATATAGAATAACAGATAATAGCTCTAATTACGTAAAACTATAGAATAAAAAAGAAAATAGATATGTAAAACTTCTAATCGACACAGGCGTGGACATATCAATATTTAAAATTTACGGAACCGACTGCATGAAACATGAACTACGTACAGAGAACAAATGTAATCTCACGGGTATAACCAACGAAACAACGATGTTCTTAGAAACAATTAAATTTGAGTTTGACGTTGAAAACACTATGATAAACATTTTCCAAGCGGTAGACGACAGATTTCCAATCGAGACTGACGGCATAATTGGCAGAAATATGCTGGTCAGATATTTATGTAAAATTGATTACGAAACATTTACCATATCTATCAGTACACGCGAAAACGACGTAATATTACCGATATACACTCAAGAAATCAAAATGCGGCAAATAACAGTCTCTGCAAGGACAGAAACAATAATACCAGTAGATATACATAGGACAGAGGACAGCATAGTTCAAAGTAGAGAGATCGGTAAAGGAATATTTTTGGGAAGCAGCATAATTTCGGCGAAGGGTATATGTCACGTGAAAGTAATAAACATAAATGAAAAAGACATCGTCATAAAAGATTTCCAAGCCGAGCTAGAACCTCTAAAACACTATCACATTGTAAGAACACAAAAGGAATTTGACAAGAAACGACTGAACGAACACAAACAGCCTAGACGACCAGGTTAACAATAGTTTGCTACAAATTGTGGAACAATTCCAAGATGTCTTTCATCTAGACGGTGAAAACCTTACGAAAAATAATTTCTACAAACAGAAACTTATCACTTGCGACGAAAACCCAGTCTACATTAAGAATTATAAACTACCTCAGACACAAAATGAAGAGATAACTAGACAGGTACGAGAAATGGAAGAAAACGATATCATAGAACGATCAATGAGTCCTTACAACTCACCAGTATTAGTAGTACCCAAGAAAAGCGCGGATGATAAAAAAATGGAGATTGGTTGTCGATTTTAGAAAATTAAACGATAAAATCGTAAACGACAAATTTCCACTAACAAGGTTGGAAGATGTACTAGACAAATCAGGTAGAGCAAAATACTTCTCAACACTAGATATGACAAGTTCGTTCCACCAAATAGAGCTAGACAAAGCCTCAAGACCACTAACAGCCTTTTCCATCGGGGATGGACACTACCAGTTCAAGAGACTTCCTTCCGGGCTGAAGAAATCAAATAGCTTCCAGAGAATGCTCACCATCGCTCTAGCTGGCCTAAGCCACTCAGCATTTTTGTATGTAGACGACATCATGGTTTTCGGATGCAGTATAAAGCACCACAATGACAATCTAGTCAAGTTTCTTCAACGATTACGCAACTATAATCTAAAACTAAACGCAAATAAATGCTAATTCCTTAAAACAGAAGTTGTTTACTTGGGACACCTCATAACATCCGATGGAATAAAAACAGACCCAGCCAAACACGACGTGATCAAAAATTACCCAATACCAAAGAATGCAGATGACGTTAGAAGATTCGTAGCTTTCTGCAATTATTATAGTCGTTTTATCCCAAACTTCGCAGAAACGGCAAAAAGCCTAAACTCTCTGCTTAAGAAAAAAGCACCGTTTATTTGGGAAGACCAACAACAAAAAGCATACTAACTTTTAAAACAAAAACTAATTACGCCACCGATACTCCAATATCCCAATTTCGAAAAACCATTCATCCTAACAACGGACGCTTCAAATTTTGCACTAGGAGCAGTTTTATCTCAAAGAGAAATCGATGCAGACTTACCGATCTCATATGCAAGTAGAACTCTAAATAAACACGAGTTAAATAAGCCCATCATAGAAAAAGAGTTATTGGCGATACACTGGGGCATAAACTTTTTTAGGCCGCACCTATATGGACGTAAGTTCATAGTGACATCTGACCACAGGCCATTGGTATCGTTATTTACGCATAAAAATCCGTCCTCCAAACTAACCAGAATCAGACTGGATCTATCCGATTATGATTTCCAGATATGTAATATACAAAAAAGGTAACATAAATACCAACGCCGACGCATTGTCGAGAAAAGAGCTAAATTCTGATATGCTCAAAACCATGATCCCTTCTATGACCGATGAAAATGAAAGCAAAAAACTAATGGCGATTACTAGAAGTAAATCTAAGAAACAAGTAATAAGTGAGATGACAGAAATTAATAACAAAAATAAGGGGAATGATAACCTTAATGCGTTCAATTGTATATCGTTATCAGACATAACAGGGGTATTAAAATTGAAATTCAAGATGCTGCTTAGCAATAGTGAAAGAATTAATAAGACGCAAGAAAAAGACAGCAATAATAACAGAATAAATACGACGCGAAAAAGAAAAAAAAACATGGATGAAAATGTTAGCATAACGCAAGAAAACGATGATAACATTGTGTACTGTAACCATAAAACGGCCGAGAAATCCTTTTCCGTCAACAAGTTACAGGCAACAACTAGTAACATCGTCAACTATGACACGAAATTAGTTTCGATCAAAAAAAAGTTATTAGGTTATTCACACAATAAAGGTATTAACGAGTTAGCTCTATCTATTGAAGATGATATATTCAAGTATGATCAAAAATATGAATTTAAAGAAATATTCAACGCGTCACAACAAGGAGCACATGAGAAATTAAAAATAATGCTGTATAAACCCCCCTCACAAGTTCATAGTGAAGAAAAACAAAAAGAACTCATAAATGAGTATCACAATTCGCGACACGGAGGTCATGTAGGAGTACACAGAACATGTCCAAAACTAAAACAAAGGTACTGCTGGAAAAAATATGAATAAAATGGTAAAAGAATTCATAAACAAATGCGAAAAATGCACAACTAATAAAATAATCAAGCATACAAAAGAAAGAATGACGAAAACCGATACTCCGTCCACCAGCTTCGAAACAATCAGCGCAGACATCGTTGGTCCCTTGCGAATCTCGAATAATTACCGCTATATCCTTACAATACAATGCGAATTGACAAAATTTGTAACCGCGATACCTTTAGAAATCAAAGAAGCCGCAAGTGTAGCAAAAGCAATAGTAAATAATTTTATATTAATATTTGGACATTTCAAGACATTAAAGGCAGATTTAGGAACCGAAGTCACTAATAACCTATTGAAGGAAATATGTGCACTTCTAGACATCAAACAAATATTTTCGACCCCATACCATCACGAAACGCTAGGAGTTGTAGAAAGGAATCATCGCTTCCTAAATGAATACCTATTGTCATTTGCTAATGGCAACAATTGGCACGAATGGATCCCATTCTACACTTTTTCTTACAGTACAACACCGCACATTGACACAAACTACACACCATACGAACTGGTTTTTGGCAAACTCTCATACTTACCTAATGATATTTTCCAGAATACAGAAAAGCTATATGATCTAGACAACTATGCAAACGAGTTACGACTTCGACTAAAATTTTATTTAAATAAGGCCAAAGAGCTAATTGAAAAAACAAAAATTGCGAAAATCAAGAAATACTGCTACAACAAACCACTTGTTGCTAATATAGGTGACCTGGTTCTCTTAAAAGTAGAGAACAAACGCAAACATCAAAAACCTTACACAGGCCCTTATCAGGTGTTAGAAAGAAAAGACGTCAACACGTTAATTAATGTTGATAACAAAAATGTATACAAAATAAAATACAAGGCAATAAATACATATTGAACATAGCTATTACATATTACAATCATAAGTGTTATAATCAATTTTACACTACATTTATCTATATATTGTAATCAATTTTATATTATAAGCAATTGTATATCATACTCATTAATAATCAATCTAATATTATTATCTATATTATAATATCCAGTTAAATTACATTACCTTTCATATATCCCTAAATACAACATTGTATTTAAATCATTTTTGAGTTATAGACAATTCTACAATTTAATATCATAGCCAAATTATAAACAATTTCACGTTTTTATTGTTCAATCAAGAACATACTATGCACATAACTACAATAAGCTCTATACAGTCATGAGAAATCCACAAAATCTGCGTATGCATATGCGATGTGATAGATATTCAGTTTGCAAATCTACTATGTATATTTTTAACTTAGGATACGGGTGTAATGTACTTAAATCAACAATATGTAAAATGTACCAAAACCACATGACTTCATCCATCCTACGCACACGTCTAAGCTCATGCAATTCCTACGCTTTGAGTATTTACGCGAACTCATATCAAGCTTTTTGATTAAATTGGCTCATTCAAGAAAGCAAGCGTACAACCTTTTGTTCACTTTGCTAATGACCTAATTATCTAATACTCGAGTGCATCAAAATAATTACTCTGCAAATTCACAGCGTGGGGATGCAAGGCAATCGAATAATCGATAGCAAAATATAATTAGAGTAGAGATAAGATATGTTATGGAATTAGTATTTAAGAAGAGTAATCGAATAAAAGAAAAACAGTTTTTAGTTACAACCAGAAAAATTGCTATCTGCATATGGCAGAGCCGAAAAGTACGGAGTGAAAAATCCGGTGGTTTGCTCCAAACATTTTTTGCCAGAGTTTTTTAATCCGGACATTAAAAATGTGTTGCAAAATTACGAGCGGTAGTGTTGTAGACTCCTGAAAATGGACGCGGTTCCGACGGATTCTTAATAAGTAATTATCAGACAAAGTCGAATTAACAAAACGCAAATATAATAAAACTGTTAATTAAACTTCACTTTTTTCAATTATTGGTATGAATCCTGCAGAAACGTGACAAACAAATTCATGTTTGTCACGTTTCTGCAGGATTCAATTCTATAGACCGTGCGGTGTTCTCAATCTATACCATAATTTCTTGAGAAACCTAACATACCCGTTGATACCCACATCGTTATTATGAAGATGCTTAATCATATAAGTACATCAAAGCCATCGTGGGCATTTGTTTATTCATCATGCATGAATTTCGTTACTTTTCATATAAAATTTACTCACGCAAATATCATATCCATCAACTTTCCAAGTGGAATAGAATTTCAATCTCATCGAAGCGAGATGAAAATTTGCACTGGGAATTTTTCGGCATCAGTTACGTACATGCGCAGCCCGGACGAGTTTGTAAACACGGACGATCATACCTTGTAGTCTATATACCTTGGGGTTTTACCGAGACGGAGGCAGCAGTGGCATTAGCTTGAAAGCCATTTCCGCAAGACGTCACTCTTGCGTACTCAGGTGACAGAATACCACCACTACCAGCCCAAAGCATCAGATAGAGTCGTTTACACGCAAAAATAGTCCGAGCACAGTCGAGGTCGTACCGTGGTAGATCATTTAGCGTTATCCGGAATGCACCACGAGGAGGCGATCTATCTTACATCCCACATCCACCAGCTTAAAAAAATATGAATTCAAAAAAATCGCATTTACTTTTTTTTTGCAAATTACAAAGCACTTTTCTAATAAATCATTCGAAGTTCGTATATTGGCTTCAAATATCCCTGAGCTTCTTGATCAAGAGGTGGACCATGCTTATACTTTCGTAATTCAGAGGGGAGTCGAGAATACCGAAACACAGCAGAGCGTTAAAAATGCTGTCTCACGACATCTCGTTATACACGCTTGAAAATACTTTAAAAATTAAAATATTATAAATCCTTTTAAATCGTATTCTTGATGAAATCTACTAGCGAATTCTGTAAAAAAAATTTTTTCGATTCTTTGAAAAATTGTAACCTAAAAGGTTGATGTTATTTATTAACACAATTTAAAGCATAAAGCATTTTAGAGTGTTTGCATACGTGAAACCGTCTCTGGTATATGTTCGACGTCGAGATTCTGCCATTTGGGTTTTACTGATAGCTGGGGGATTGTTTGTGTCTTTATAGCTTGTGGGAGACAGTTGTAGCTCTGTTGTGTGATTGTTGCTGTTTTTGATTGCTCGATAGGATAAAGTTGGAAGATTTAACACAGAGGTTGATGTGGGGCAATGATTTTTCTAAGTTCTGAGAAATCTTACACTGAATTGGTTCAATCATTTTACATTAGCCATACACTTTTACCAAATAAACTTCCTTGTGATAACCACTACATAAGTAAACGAAATTCAATTATTTTAGTGATGTCCAGTACTTTTCGGCTAAAATTTAAATTCAGTATCAACTTTTACAAAGATTGATTCGTTTCATCAGCTTTAATATTCGAGCAACGGTTTAAATGTGTCTTACCATCAATACTGTTTTCTACTTTATTGTTGTCATTTTCTTATAAAATATTTCTTGTGTGGAAGATATGGCATGATCGTTTCTTATGGAAGTTAATTTTTGTTTTAGGTTTTCTTGTTGTTTTTGCATGTTTTGTGTAGTACATATTATGGATATACAATTTTGAATGTGGCATGGGTCGTTTCTACTGTAAACCGAGTCGAAATGATGCGTTGCATGTTACCAGTTCCAACGAAAATAAAATCATTTACAAAACTGTCCTGAAAAGGAAATACAAACCAACAAAAATGACAATGAAAATTGAAAACAGTACATGAAATTCGACATTTGCTTTGATTTCAGTTACAGTACTGGAGTACAAAAATCTTGAAGAATACATGAATAGCATAAATGTTAATGTTGATACCATGAGAGTCGTTCCAAATAATCACGGTACTGTGACAGGCGTAGCAAACTATCAAATCAAAATGTGGAAATGTAACTTAATTGCATTGAGAACTCACTTGAGGTCAAATCACCCAATGCGTATGAGTGATTTGGTTTACTTTCTGAAATTTCATTTTATAAAATTTTCAGTATATGAGAAATTCTTGTAATTGGTTTGAAAATTGAAATTGAAATTTACGGTTTACGATTTTTAACCTTTATTTAAAATGTTTTTGGGAATAAGAGTTTCTGTGTGTATTTACATACGTACTCGCGTATACCGTCAATTTTTAAATTTAAAAAAAAGTCATATCCACTTCGTTGAAGTCACATCCGAAGCATTTTAACAATGACACGAGCGTATTAGATTTTGATAAACTTGCTCTGCAGTTTTTTTTTGTTTTGACGTATCCAAAGTCATTTCCGTCATGCACCATATCTCGCAAATAAAACATTGTATTTACGCGGTGAAGATGTCAATCACAACATTATTAGTGTGATTTTGTTAAATGTTGGATAAATTGAAGAAAGCCGCTTTTTATTTAATAACAATAAAAACAACCAAAATTTCCACCTGATTTGAAATTCAGCAACAAAGTTTTTTCATGATAACAATAAATATTAATATGAAAACAATAAATCAGCAATCGTCATAAAGAGTTGATACGAATGATGATACCTAATTTCATTTATTTTAATGACGTTGTTGTGGTGGTAAACAAAGGGCATTATCATTAGTATGGATGGTGGTTGATACGAATAATATTAACTTATTTCACTTACTCGAATTGAATGTTGTAGCATCGATCAATATGTATTATCATTTCTATGATTTGGAACAATTTTCAATAAATTCATTAATAATTTTTCTAAAAAAATTCTATCTGATTTTCTAAAAATTTTACAAAATCATAAGCATTAAAAAGTTATCATAAATCAAAATTGTTTTTACACTTTTAAAAAGATTCATACAAGACCAATAAGCATTGAATATTCATAATGTATAAGCAAGCGTCTAGGTAAAATGGCGAAATAGCTCAAATACAATGTATATGCAGCATTTGTATAAATTTTGGGCGCAACTAAAACAAATGGTCATTACGTAACAAAATTTAGCTGAGTTGGTATAGAACTGCTTTCAATAATCTTTGAATCTGAATTTCGCCAAAATTTTCGCTTACGCTCTTTTGTCTTTCAAGCGTCGACATGAAAACCGCCACCTAGGCAAATATAATGATTTGTGAAACAATCCCTCTAACTAGCAATTGTTGCGCGTAAGGGTACAATCAGATTCTTTTCCCACCAAAAGCATTACTTACTTCCTAAGGCGATGATACGATTATCATTAATTTATTGCACTTACTGTAATGAGTTTTTATGATTATTATTATTTAGAGTATTTATATTTTTGTTGTTATTATTACAATTATTACATATTATTTTTGATCTTTTTGTTGATATTACTGGGAAATTCTCACCTTGTGGCTTGTATTATTTTCATAATTTTATGAATAAATGTTAAGTTTCTTATGCAAAGTTTTACAGTTTTCCATACCCCATCAAATAAGGTTTGATTTGAAAAATTTCTAAAAAGTTTGCAAAGATTCAAAGTTTTTGACGTCAAATTTCCCAACTTTACCGCATGGCAATGTCTACCGGGTAGCCTTTGTGGTTGTAGTCACAATCGCTACACTTTTAACAGTTGCATAATTCTTATTTTTCTCACACGCGTTGTTAAGGTTGCAGTATGTTTTTGTGTGGCTGAATTCTTAAAAGTGTAGTTTCTACATTGAATGGGAACTTTCCGCTTGTTTGGTTCTTAAATGATTATTTTTCTATTAACAATTTAACGTCCCTTGCAGATTAGTTGATTTTTTTCTCTTAGTGTCTTACTGCTATCTGGCATTAGTTCAACTTTAAACATAGATTGTGGCTGTATCTGTCTATTTGGTATGTTGTGATAATATTTCACTTTTGATCAATTTTTTCATGGTTCTTCCTGACAACAACTCAGATCTTTTTCACTTCTCATTTGAAACGCAAAGTATATCAGCCTTTTTTTGTCTAGCCAGTTTACTATGTGACCTTAAGGTCTGACCACAATTGACGTGCGAACCCGGGAGTCGGCCTGGGATGATACGCGCCCTGTCACTGACAGCTATGCTAAATTCGACATATGTTCCGTCAAAATGTGAAACGTTTCGTTAGAGCTTACGTCGAAGTTGATATCTCTGTCTCTACCTCTTTTGGAACCCCTATTTTCGATTCCTTCAACTGTTATCGTTTGAGGTTAACTACATAGAATGATCCTTTTTGTTTATCATCGATATTATGTCTTGAATAAGCTCAGCATTATTTGGCACACGCACGTAAATTGACGGACGCTGAGTACAGCAAAACGGTTGTTTGTTGTCACGTTGCTTGGTTTTTTTCATGAATACAAGAAAAATTAAATAAAAAATAAAAAATCATTAAATGATCTTCAAAGATCATTTCTGTCATGCACTATATCTCGCGAACCAAATATAGGATTTGCATCTATGAAAATTTTTTGTGCATTTTTTTATAAATTTTCATGAAAATGAATGAAATTTTTTCCACGAAAATGAATTTTTAACCTGATTTGCACAATACAATAATCAATGTGTATGAAAATTTGGAACTCTTAGCAGTTTTTGTAAAAAAAACGAATTTTTTTTCATGATTATGTAAAAAAGTCATTTAAAAATAAAAAAAATCATTAAAAGTCCCCATGTAAAAAGGGTTCATACGAATGATATTACCTGATATCTCTTATTGTAAAGACCCAGGTGTCAAGTCATTAAAAGCTGGTTAATATTTGCATAATTTGAGCAGATTTTCAATAGTTTTCACAGAACCCTGTTTTTATTTTAATGAATAAACTACCTAAATTTTGAAAAAAAAAATTAAATCAAATTTGCATTTGTATGTTAAAATATTTTTTAGTCGACACTTTGCAAGATTTCATGCTTTAAAAGACTTTCATTAAATATTTTTTTTAGTTAGTAGTTTTTTTAGTGTTCGTAAGATTTCAATTACTTCCCCCCTCATCATTTGTAATATTATTTACTTTTTACATGGAACTAAACCGATTATGTTTTTCAAGACCAACTGCAAAATAAATAATTATTAGTCTCATTGATGTAAAACCGTGAAAAAGTATAAATTCAGTGATTATGCCACAGTCATGGAAATTTTGAACGCAGCTATTTAAAATGGCCATCACTCGACAAAATCTCTCCAGTTGGCGTAGTACCAAAAACTGCATTCATTTGAGCAAGCGCCTTACCTTTCAAATGTCGATTGAATATAACAAATAACGTAGAAGGCTTTGTAACTAACTTTATAACTGCTATTTTTTTTTAAAAAGTTCAGATCATCCGTTTTTTCTCATTTAATAATGCGAAAAATGAAATTAAAAACATATTTTTTTCAATCTGATTTGCACTTGCAACTATCAATGCTTTAGAAAATCTAATACTTTGAAGAATACTTATCAAACAAAACACTATTTTTTCAGGACTACGAAATGTTTTCATATAAGAGCACGCTGACTCATTCCACTTACTGTAATGTTTCATTTTTATTGCGCGTGTACGTACGTATGTATGTTCGTGGAAAGTTTCTACGAGCATAACAAAATCGTAATGATTTTGTTGAGGTGCCAATCAATGCGTATTTGCATTCTCACGAGCTGATTATATCTTGACAAACTTCGTTCGGGTGGTTATTTTTATTTTGTCAATCGAAGCGTATTAATATTTGCATGATTTGAGCGGATTTTTCTATAATTTTCATTCTTCCGTTTTTTTATTTTAATGAAATATCTTATTAAACAAAAAAATAACTTATTCTTCGTTTTCTCGGTGTTTTTGCGCCATTTCAATAATTTATTTTAAGTTAAACTTTTCCAAACGCAAATATTTTATATTATAATAACATATATATATTTCAAGGGTGAGAGTTCCCTCTTCTTCACTGCTATTTTACTTAAAATAAAAAAAAATAACGTTTTGCATGGTTGCGCAATATACAAAAACATTAAACTTTATATTTATAACGATTAAGTGGTTGATAAGAAAATTATTATCTAATTTCACTTACTCTAGTGATGTGGTTTCTAAAAGAGTCTTTTTTATTTAATTTGTACTTCTGCCAATCATTACTTTTCGAAGGCAGATGTTTTAAGTTCCCATCAAATAAAACATTCATACAGTAACAATAAACAATCAATATGTATAAAAAATTAAAGAGCGACCATTAAATTTGTAAGGACCATTTGTCAAATGTTCGGAGTTAATTAATTGTAAGGGTTCGTAAAATTTCAGTTACTTCCTCCTTTATTTTAAGTAGGTTTTTTATGTTTTGCATATAATCAGGCATCAAACTTTTACTGCGTTTCATATGTTGTTTTAAGACCAACATCAAAATAAGAAAAATGATTATTAGTGATCGAAAGTAATTGATGTTATAATTCTGATGCAATGGTAATCAATACTTTTCAAAATCATATGCTTTAAATAGTATTCATCAAATAAATAATCGTAATTTCCAGTGGTTTAGTTTTTTAGGGTTTGTAAAATTTCAATTACTTCTTCTCCACCATTTGTACTATTTTATATTTTTTTTTAAAAAATTGAAAAGCGATTATTTGATGCATATTAGTGGTTTTTTACAATATCGACTGCCAAATCTTGAATGATTATTGTTCTTTTCAATGTACAATGGTGGAATAACACAGATTCAATGTCAATGCAACACCCATGAGAATTTTAGACGCAACTATTCCAAGTAGCCGTCACGCAACAAAATCTTTTCAATCGGCGTTAAAATCAAAACTGCATTCAATAGCCCTGAAATCCCAATTTCGCCAACATTTTCCGAACCCGTTTATCTTTCAAGTATCGATATGAAAATAACAAGTTACGTAGAAAAAGCATTCTAACCCGTCTTCCCTCTGATTGATCCACGTACAGATTCAATCCGACCCCTCTCCCACCAAAAGCCTTACGTAATCAATGAACGCTCACTAAGATAATGCGACTAATATTAACAGATTCCATTTTGTAATGAGTACTTCCCATTATTGTAATTTAAAGTATGAATATTTTCATTATTATTATCGTGTTTAATATTTGTCATACGTACGTAGATATTACTGGAAAGTTAACCGCGTGGTCGCACTTCGCGGCTAATTTTTATTGATTTTAGCATAATTTTAATCTACTATGTAAAATGATTGTGTGCTCTCAGGAGTATGCACGGAACAACTTGTTTGAATTCATTTTCTGTAAAACAATCACATTGTTAAAAAAAATCAATAATCTTTTACGAAAAGCAATGCTATGGCAAATCTTCAGTAATGTCGCATATATAGGGTGTTTTTTTAGAGGCAAAGAACAAGAAATAAAACACAGATTAATTAATCAATATTGATTACCGTAACCATAAAGACACAATATTGATTACCGTAGCCACATTCAAATCAAATGTATCGCATATTATGTGTGTACAAACATTTTGTTTTCAAAATGAGTTGATTGGATTCCAATTATGTAAATCTTTCGAAAAATGACTATATTCAAAGTGAAATAGAATACAAGTTGTATTTCAACGAAGAGATAATGATGTTTATTTTGAAATTCTAATTCAGAACCCTGCAAAAAACCTATTGTACCGAATAAAGAACGATAAAATTTTGGCTATCGTTTTAAATACGGTTTCTGAATCCGAATTTTCTTCCAGTTTGAATCCAACAGTTCTAATAGGCGTATATTTTCTCACCTAACTTTTCGCACACAAATTTGATGCCGTAACGATAGAATAATTTAATAAGCTCATACTTTTCTATCTGGCTATCCGCGCTAGTGGTTTCTGAACAACTGGTGCGGCATGCTTCGCTACTATACCGAAATTGGTGGTTGAAAGTGACTTTTGGCAACTTCGACTGATTAATGAGAATGGTTAGAAAGAAAGAAGTTGATTTCATACAATCTACAATTATTTGCATCGAAAAAAGGAAGTACTGAACGATTCAAACGACTGTAAGGCCGTATGGCGTGGTTTCTGTCCCTTTAAACTCTCTTTGGTCGTGTTAAATTTCAGTGTCTTTATTTTTGGTTTATCCGCCATAGAATTTTTTTTATTCTTTTGATTTGGAAATTCTTCGTCGTGAGCACAAGCGCAAGCGCCAACCACGTGCAAAAGCTCGTTGTCTACTTCTGCATGCGATCGTCGCGTCCACTAGCGACTTTTGGCTTGGACCGGGAATCGATCGAGAAACAAGTTGCCTTGCATTGAAGCTGACTCCTTATCAGAAATTGGCGTTAAGTTCTGAAACGGATTTTTGGGATTTAGGGGAGTCGGACTAGGAACAACAAAGCGTTAAGACTACAACTTGTTTCCGCGGTCGTATGAAACCAAAGCAATTTGAATGAGTGCCGAAAAACTAGAAAAGTATGCGCAAAGCCAAAGTAACATAGAGCCAAGATCGTGTCTGAAATGTTGAAAGTGCCCTTTGCAGTCAGGGAGCCCATATCGAAGATAGCAGTTAACAAGCACAATCAAATATACCACATGTCTACGCTAACTATGATAATTTATCTTCGTCCTCGGTAGAAATCTCTTCATCATCACAAAAATTCAGTTTTCATACAAATTTTTGAATCCTTTGCGTTATATTAGCGAATTACAATCAGATATACATACAAACAGTTGGGTTTCACAAAAATGTATCGCCAAAAAAGCATGAAAAACACTGAATCGTTTAGATAAAATTTATGTCTTCAAATGCATGGTGTTTTTCGCAATTTTTCGCAATTATATCAATATGAAATTCAGTTGCCGTTCTTATCAATTATCGCCTGACCTCTTATTGCGCAACTCTGACCCAATTTCTATGCGTATTCTTTAGTAAAACCTTGCCATATCCTCTTGAGCACCCGGGCGAGCTGCTATGTTTAGTTATGTTTAGTTTCTCCTTCATTAGTGTTCTAATAAAATGATTCGAAATGCAACAATATTTGCACCAAAAGTTGAAACTCGGGGATGGAAACCGGTTATGTTGCCATTACTTGACCGACGCTTGGTCCAGCAAAGTATAAAGGAGCCTTTTTAGCCTGCAAAGGGACTCAGGATCTGAATATTACAGCATGTGTTGAAGCAGTTCGCAGAAACTATAAAGAGCATAGGTTAAAGGCCTGTAGCCCTAAAAAAGTATGCAAAAAATCGTATAAGCTTCGCAAACAACATTTGAATTGGCCAGTGGTGAGATGGAGAAGCATTTAATAGATGAATGAGAGTCAAATTGTGATGTATGGCAGCAACGGTTCTCGTTCCTACGTTGGGAGACCACAGAATGCAGAATATAACCCTAAATACACGACCAAAACTGTTCAGCATGAAGGTTTAAGCATCATGGTATCATTTTATCCAATATTTAGTTAAAATACTATTCTAAGATAAGAGACAGTAAATGAAGTATGTATTCATGTTTATTAATGCATTCATGTACATGTACATAAAGTGTTGGGATTATAGTTTTTATTTAAGGTTTTCAAAAAAAAATTAAATTCGAAACTTCATAGGAAAAGTCTTCATAAAATAGTTTTATTGCTTGAAAAAATCTGTGATTTTTGTCTGTTTTTTACACTTTGATTCATAGTAGAGTTTGTGCAATGAATTGTCGAGCTGGAAAATAATTAACTTATTTTGATCAGTAACATTGTCTGACAAGTTCAAAAATTTGCAGAGTGTGTTCATTGATTGACAAACTTCCAACAATGTAGGTGGGTTTATATAGGTATCATCCTGGATATTTCCCTCATGATCATCTTCTTCATTGTTTGCCTCATTTCCAATCGATGCTATTATGCTGTTGTCATCTGGGGTTTCATAGGTTTCCAAATGCTGGTCAATTTCTTCGTATTCATCCAATCTTTCCTGCATCAACTACTGGTTTTCCAAACGGCTTCCCCACTGTTGAAGTGACTCCTCTTGAAGTTCGAATGGGATCTCAGTTTCACCTGGAAGTCCCGCATGTCGGAAACAATTTTTAATTGCCAAGGAAGAAACTTGATCCCATGCCCTGTGAAGCATTGTTATTGCATCAAGGACGTTAATATTTGTTGTTTTTCCTTCTTCAATATCTTGGATTATTTGCAATACTAGACGTTTCCGATAGTTGTCTTTCAAACACCTTATTACACCCTGGTCCATGGGCTGTAAAACCGAGGTCGTATTTGGAGGCATAAAGAGTAATTTGATACAAGTGAGATTGTTTACATATGGATGCGCATGACAGTTGTCAACTAATAATAAAATTTTATCACTTTCCACTTTTAATTGATTATCCCATCTTCGAAGTCATAAAGTAAAAATTTCTCCTGTCATCCATGCTTTTTTATTATTTTCGTAAATTACTGGAAGTGACTTAAAGTTTTGGAAACATCGTGGCCTAGCACTCTTTCCTATAACTAGTAGCTTATTTTTTTTGAGCCAGTCATATTTGCTGCTACTAGCACAGTTAATCGATCTTTAGACAACTTTCCACCTGAACACTTTTCTCCCTTAAATCGCATTGTTTTGTCGGGTGTCAATTTGTAAAAGAGACCGGTTTCATCGGCGTTGAATATCTGCTCATTTGAGAATCTTTCACGTAATTTTGGCCATACATTTTCCAGCCAGTCTTGAGACACACCTAAAGAAGCACAAGCAGCTTCCCCACTAACTATACCACACGTAATATTGTGTCGCTGACGAAAACGTTGTATCCATGATGATGTAATAGGTTCCACTTTTCCAAATTTTTGAGCGAAAAAATTAGCTTTTGTTTGCAGTATCGGTCCACTTAGCGGAACATTGTTTGTCCGCTGAAGGGTGAACCATTTAAGCAGCGCTTCGTCAATGTCCTGGTGATGACTCAGCCGAATTCGCTTTAATTTGATGCTGCTTGATTCAATTTTTTTTTTAATTTTTGCTCGATTTTTCCATATCTCAGATATTGTGGAACAATATCCAACATTTAGTTCTCTGACAATGTCCTTATTAATTTCGCTGTTTTCTAACCGCCAAATAATATGGGCCTTTTCCTCAATGGTGAAGTGTTTACGTGACGCCATTAAAAATCCGTTTTGGTTACGGCTTTCACAACACGCAAAAAATTCTTGTGAACGACACCTTTCACTACTGTTTGGTTTGAAAACAAATAAAAACCTGTGAAAGACAAACAAAACCACCAGACCCGTAGCATTTATCAGCTGTAGTTACTATAAACGATATTTTCCTCGAAAAAAGGTGTCACATTAACCGATATGTTATCTTATACGATGTTATTATATGCGGTAGTAGTTTCAACTATATTTGTAGCTAGCCAAACAGTAGGTTAATTTTTGGTCAATATATGCAATTCGTCATTATATCCGATGTCACTATATACGATTTCACAAAAATATCGCCGAAAAGAGCCAAGGTGTGTTTGATTAGCAGGTCATCACATTACGTACAATGAATAACGCCTCACTAAAATGTGTTCCCAATGCCGAAGCTTATTGTGCCAAATACAAAGGCTGCATGGTTGCAAAAGATATACAAAAAAATAAAACTAAGAAAATATTTGCTTCAAATCCCACTGAGAGGCGAAGCAATCGCAAGGATACACAGCCAAATGGTATGCAAATAAGTTGCACTGTACTGCAAAAAACACAATTAGCTGACATATGCAGCAGCTCTGTTTAGCAATGACGTTAAACAAATTTTGCAAACTGTACTTATGAAGTTAACTAATTTTGATGAGCGATTAGCAAAATTTAAAACAGCATTAAGAGAGCCCAATCCAAACCAAATATGAAAATATAATATTTAGAAAAACACTAAAGATTCTGTCATGGCACGCTAAAATACTCCTACAATATCAACAAGAATTTAAAGCAGTTTGCCTTATTTCGGAAACACACTTTACCAAACAATCCTATATTAAATCAGAGGCTATAGAGTGTATCATACCATTCATCCCGAAAATTCTGCCAAAAGAGGGAGTGTCATAATATTTAAGGAAAATATTGATCAATTTGAAAAATCAAGCTACGAACCTACAAACCGCGAATTGCCTTATTAGCATAGCAAGTAAAAATTGCCCACCAAAACATATACTAAAGCAACTTAAAAGAGAAATTCAGAAACTTACGAAGGAATCTATTAAAACATACTTGAGAAAACTAAGAAATTACAACACCACTGACTTCTTTATGGAAATCAACAAAGCATTTGAAAAGAACTATTATACAGAGAAAAAACTCAAAAATTTGTCTGGCAAGATGAATGGATGTTCTTTAAGTAACCTCAACTCTTCATTTAGCGATATGATTAATTAGGTTCTAGTATTATCTCTTAAACTGTTATTCATCATCTTATAACTACTGAACAAACAAACAAACATATAATGACTGAATATATCGCACACGTAAGCAGGGAAAGTGTGTTGAAGGTAGAGGTTTCAAAGAAATAGATGTGATGTTATTCGGTAGAAACTTAGCATACCGAGAAACAGGAATTATTTCTGAAGATTTTCAATAAGCAAAGTTGAAAAACACGAGGTCACAAGTATCAACTTCAGATATTTTTAAAATGGTTATGTTTCAATGGAAAAAGTGTTTTGCTCTTTTTTTATACTTGGTGTTATTGAGATTAGTTTGTTTACGAGATATGCAATAATTATTCGTAGCAATCTTCTTTGTAATGTACCTAACTTGCTTGTTTTTTGGTGACTGGATTTTAAATCTGAGTTGAATAAAGTTGCTTGTGTGCAGAGCGTAAACCAAGTTACAAAGGGTAGTGCCTCACATCAAAAAGTACCCAACACGAGACCATCGCCTACGGCTTACCAAATTTTGCCAAGAAAACCTCACCTTCGCTTCTTCTTCGTCCCATCAACGGTGCCTGATTTTTCAATTTTGTTAAAATTGAAGACACTGTTTTCTCGAGCGCAGGTTTTTGAGGAATTCGATGAATGCATAATTTGACTCGCAATCTGACAGCTTAGTTTTTGACTACTTTTTTCTATTTTATTATTTTTTTGAACTTCACTTGGTATGTTTGCGATATTAATTTTTATAATATTTTACTTAACCGATTTCTATGAAACTTTCTATACTTTCCAATTAATTTAATAAATATAACAATAATAAATATATTTAAAGATTTTATTTAATTTCACTTTGTAATTTTGCGATTGCTTTTTGAACTAATTCTACTCAATCGACTCTTACTAACCTTTGCACACGTACGTTAAGTACAGACAATACAAGATAATGTAATAACTTTAATAATAATAAAGATAATAACAGCATAACAATTATTAATCAATTTTAAAATTATTCGAGTCTGCATAATGAGATTGTCCCGCAGTATGCCTTTTGAAAATAATCGTGCATTATGTTATACCCAAAATGACACTAAAGGCTCTGAGATGATCTTTTAGTTGATGCACTTATTGTATCGTGAAGAAAATAATGGAAAGAATAGGTGTGACTACAATTGACGTCCGAGCCCGCAAGTCGACCTGGGATAGTACGCATCCTCTCTCTTACAGCTATGCTCAATTCGACATACGTTCCGTCAAAGTGTGAAACCTTTCCTTAGAGCTTACGTCGAAGTTGATATCTTCGTTGAGCTTTAGTTTCTCGGGTCCGGTCCCGAAGAACTTTAGCTGACGTGCTGGAAGTGAGGTTAGTGTTCACTCGAAGTGAGAAGAAAGTGAGTTTTGAATACGAAGGACTGTGAACTGTGACTTAGGAAATTTTATGAATTCGGTGGATTAATGAATGAAGTAAGTGAAGTCAATCGAAGACAAAAATCGTGCAGCGTCCGAACAATCTTTCAGTTTTCTACAAATGCGGGACAATCAGTTTTTCGAATTTTTTTTTTGAATTGTAACGGCAGCTGTCACCGATGACAACTCATTTCATATCCAAGACACCCGCGATATCATAGACACTTTATGCGCTATTATAGTTGAACTTATGTTTGATCACGATTTGAGCTTCTTAGCCTACCGTAAGTCAATTTAACGAGCTCGACTTGCGGGCTCGAACGTCAATTGTAGTCAGACCTAATTTAAGTTCCAGCCTAATTTAATTTGTTTTGGCAAAATAAATATAAAATATTCCCCTGTCAACGATTTATAAAATAGTTCACGTGCCATAAGTTATTACTTTTGTCGCTCTAGCAACCCATTTTTCAATAAACAAAAATGGCTGAAAGCTTCACAACAGTGTCTGCAAAATTCTGATTTGTCAGTTACACTATTTTTCATTAACATGCTTTAATTTTGTGGCTTTAGAGTAGATTACAGTTAAACCTCTCTAGCACCGACTGTGTAAAAGACTTTGTAATAAAGTGGCACTGAGAAAATTGGAAAGAATGAGAAGTTTGCGTAGTTTGTCACCAATCAAACAAAATTAGCAAATAACTTTATACAAAATAATGTAATAAATTATAATCAAATCAGACTAAACAAGTAAATCATTCTGAACAGTTCTAAGTGAGCATGGTATTTTTTTAGTAAAAAGATTTCATTATATTAAATATATTTATTACAGGTCACCCATCTGCGTCACTCATCAGATAAAAATAAGCTTGAAAACCATTTGGCTTTTAACTATTTTCGAACCTTACCTATGGATTTGATATAACATAAAAAAATACTCAAACATGAAATGCAAAATATTAATCAATACATCGAACATTATCAAAAAATTATCATAACATAAAATACACACTAACATCACAACACAAATACGCATGATTTCCAAGATGAAACGAAAGTGGAGAAGGTACTTTGCTCCCAAAAAGTTAACCATTTGTGGTGAATTGATGTGATACTCGGAATTAACATTTCTATTTTGATTGATTTGGCTTCACAATGCCTCACTGGGAATTGACATTTTCCAGACACACTTTGAATTTTTTAAACTGCTCGCTTCACTTTTTCATCTTGTCTTGATGTTTTCTTAAATTTATAATGGTGGATATGTCATTATCATTGTAAAGTATACTCAAAATTACGCTTCAAAATGATAATTCCGGGTCATTATTTGACTTGTCATAAACGTCAAAGCCATACACTGTCGGCAGTTTGAAACG
Source organism: Oxycera nigricornis (assembly GCA_963942545.1). Lineage (NCBI taxonomy): Eukaryota > Metazoa > Arthropoda > Insecta > Diptera > Stratiomyidae > Oxycera > Oxycera nigricornis. The sequence goes on along the minus strand of OZ012659.1, from coordinate 58,846,039 downwards.
AACCGGTTTAATTTTCATATAATACATATATACATATATTGGGTTGGGGAAAAAGAAATGTCGTATTTTGTCAATGGCTGGCGACACTTAAACATATCTTGTGTTGTACTTATCGCATCGGGTCATACTATACGGCGATTTGCAGACGACAATCTGTGATACAAGTGTCTCTTTGACACTGTTGTGATCGTACTTTCAGTCTCAAGTTATAGTGCGTCAAAGATGGAGTCTACCAAGGAAGAAATTCGTCGAAATTTACGTTTTTACTACCTGAGAGGTAAAAATGCAACGAAGGCGGCCGAAAAAATTTGTGAAGTTTATGGGCTTGATACTGTAAATATTCGCACAGCACAGCGTTGGTTCGATCGATTTCGTTTTGGTGTAGTGGATGTCGAAGATACACTCCGTACTGGTAGGCCAATCGTCGTAGAAACCGATAAAATCGACGAAATCATCCAAGTAGACCGGCATGTGAGCATTCGCTCGATTGGCCAGGAACTGGGTATAGACCATTAAACCGTTTGGAACCATTTGCAGAAGATTGGATTCCAAAAAAAGATGGGTGTTTGGGTGCCACATGAGTTGACGGAAAAAAAATTTCTTGGACCGAATCAACGCCTGCGATGCACTGCTGAAACGGAACGAAATCGACCCATTTTTGAAGCGGATGGTGACTGGTGATGACCACGTCAAGCGAACAAGATCGTGGTCGAAGCGCGGCGAGCCGGCCCAAACCATCGCCAAGCCCGGATTGACGGCTAGGAAGGTTTTGCTGTGTGTTTGGTGGGATTGGAAGGGAATCATCCACTATGAGCTGCTCAACTATGGCCAGACCCTCAATTCGGTCCTCTACTGTGACCAACTCGACCGTTTGAAGCAGGCGATTGACCAGAAGCGGCCACAATTGGCCAATAGGAATGGTGTTGTGTTCCACCAGGACAACGCTCGGCCTCACACATCTTTGATGACCCGCCAGAAGCTACGGGAGCTCGGATGGGATGTCCTATCGCACCCACCGTATAGTCCGAACCTGGCGCCAAGTGATTACCATCTCTTCCGGTCCATGCAAAACGCTCTTGGTGATACTAAGTTGGCCTCAAAAGAGGCTTGCGAAAACTGGCTGTCTGAGTTTTTTGCAAACAAAGAAGGGGCGGGGGGGTGGGGTTAATAAAAGAGAAATAATGAAGTTACCTTCTAAATGGCGACAAGTTTGCGAACGAAACGGTGCATATTTGACTTAAATCGGATAATTCTAAGTATGTTAAATAAAGCGTCAAATTTCGATCACAAATACGACATTTCTTTTTCTGCAACCCAATATATATGTGCTTGCAGCGCCAAGGGTGTGAAGTCCATAATTATTAACTTTGGGAAATCGCAATTCAAAGTTTGGCGATTTTTGCTAAATTAAAACGCGCATATTAAAATGTGTTTTTTGAATTTTACATCTCACCTACAATGTCTTATTTTGAAAAACATTCAATAATTGATGTACTTACCACGTTAATCACACATGAACAACTACTATGAAAATTTGTGTTCACTTAATTTGTAATGTAATTATTTACTAATTGATGTGTTTATTTTATTTTTTAAGCAAAAACTATACAAAAAGATAAAAAAAGAAAGACTACATCATTTTCGTCCTCCGAAGCAGGATCAACTTCAGTCGCCTTTTTAATGGTGGCTAACTCTTCGTAAAATTTATGAAATATAGAAGATATGAAAGGGCACAAATCCAACAGGTCTTTTTTTTCTCTGTAGAAATTAAATTTGGTCCATCGTATTTTTTTTTGGTTGTAAGACTTTACCAAATTTTCCTTTTTTAATGAAGTTCACGAACCCAGATTCTTCTCCTACATCTAACGTGTTTTTGAAGTAAAGAACTTCAGGCTGTTGTTTGATATATCGGAGCCATCTCACGTTTTTCCAACTGAACAGATTTTTATGTTCGTCTTGTTTACGATTTACCAAAGTGGTTTTTAATACAGTAGCAAAATCAAGAAATTTATGTTGCTCCATTTCGACAACCATGAATAGCTTTTTTTACCAGTTTTTCATTTAAGATGAACATAACACCGTTTTCACTGCAAGCACCTGGATTTTGAAAACATAGCTCAAGAGCCACTCGTAAATTACTCCGTGAAGAATGGAGGAAGGACTTAGTCCTCAATACCCGAGGAAAAAATACTTTTAATTTTGAGCGCTTTGCGCTGCAAACACACACACACACACACACACACATATATATATATATATATATATATATATATATATATATATATATATATATATATATATATATATATAGGGTGTTTCGGAGTTGATGGCATTAAATGAAACCACGGAATCCTTGAAGTCTTTTAAGCAAAAAATCGTACGGGAGAGGAGTGGTAAATCGGATATATATATATATATATATATATATATATATATAACCGATATATATATATATAGGGTGTTTCAGAGTTCATGGCATTAAATGAAACCACGGAATCCTTGAAACTCAACCCTTTTCACGTAATCCTCGGTAAATAACTCTTGCACGGGTTGAAAATGGTAAGGGGGCATCCTTCCCTTGCTTAAAACTCTCCAAATTGTGGTCGCCGATAAGCCCAGCCGCAAAGCTAGCTTGCGAGTTGATAAGTCTGGTTCGTTGCGTACTATGGATAGTATGCGCTCCTCCTGATCTGCGTCGCTGGAAGTTCCTGGTGTAACGATTTTTATCTCTTTCCTTCTTCTCCGATCGGGTCTCCGCTGTGACCGACGACGATCGGCATCACACCGATGTGACAGCTGGACGTGCAGTCCGTGGATTGAGGCAAAGGACTACGTATCGCGCCGAGAATTAGTCCTGCCTCTCACTTGGTGTTTGGGGTTGGTGGCTGCTGGCGGGCTAGCTAGTTCGGTGAGGCGTGCGGTCGAGGGTCTTAAGGTCCAAATACCAAGTGTCCGAGTTCGTTACACAAACTCAGCCACCTGAAAAGCCCTTGGGTTACGCGTTTTCAATCCACAATCATCAAACAAAAATCAAAAAAAAACAAAAAAACTCTAACCTCTCTATCCTCTACTTTACTCTAATTCCGCGAGACCGTCTTACCCGAACGCGACTTCTCGTCGGCACACAAATAGACTACCGCGATACAAGAGCACTACTTTACCGGAAACACACTCAATATAACAAAATCAAAGCTAACGCGAACACTGTGCCGCGGAAGAACCTGAATCACTGCTGAAAACAAAAAAAAAGAAGGGAGGAACCTGGCGAAGCCTCGCCAACCAACGATGTTATAGGCTGGGCCCAGCCTCCTTGTTCCGAACGTGAGCGAAGCTCATTATTCCGCGCTCGGAACCCCATGTCAGATCGAACTACCTGACCTACCTGTTTGGAAGGAAGTCCCGGAAGAAAATCTAGGAGTTTAAGTGCAATTCATATTTATTCCTTTTTCTCTCTCTAAATTATTTTATATTATTCATTAAAATTCAATTTCACAAAAGCAAAGGAAACATAAAATAAAATAACAAAAAAAATCAATTTAATAGTATATGAACCATCTAAATAAGCGAAAAATATTATCGTCAATCAAATCATTATTATTGTTCCTATTGTTTTCAAATCGGAATTAATGTTGTGTTGGCAAAATTAAAGTTAACCTAACTTAACATTTTTTTTTCTGCAATCGTCTTCATCCCGTTTCAGAATTCATTTCTTCTCCTTGATTAATTTTTCCTGTGTTTTGCCCTGTAGCTTTTGATCGACGGCATGCCATATTTTTTGGGTTTAAATGTTTGCTGGGTGAGTTTTTTTTTCTCTCTTGAAAAGTCCATTCTGTTGTTGATGAGTTCCAATTAAATTGCATCCATTTTTGCTGGATCCTAGTGTGCGCCACTTCACAGCAATCACATGTCACTCGTATCGTTGAATACAACACCGTACATAGATCAAAATTAGATATATTTTTCTGTTGAGTTGTGAACGCGAACGAAAAACAAAGGCAGAAACTTGCAAATTTTCAAATGTTTAGATTACAATAAAATAGAACACACGTGTCTTAGAATGCCTCGAAGAATAATGATTCGACCGAAATTGCTACTTCTTATGGTTGTCCTCACGAAGGATGACCGGGTTTTGTAGACCGACAAAATGTCGCACCGAGTTCACCGTGAGAGATATTTTTTTCCGGTCGAACGGAGCCGAGCACATGTGCGGCTTGGACTGAACACTTCCACTGAAATGAGCGCGTTTCCTTGATCCTTTACTGCCGTCCTAACTACACCTGACGTTAAGGATTAAATGTTTTAAACATGGGATTCGCGCTTAACATCACGTATCTTTGTTCGATTCTTTCGGAACACCATAGAATTCATTATATAACCGATATAAATGGAATGCACTCTAATCACGTCGTGAACACGTTTTTCTTTTTTTCAAGTCCCAGCTTCACCTATTCACCGGTGGTCTTGTCGAGAATCCCGCTTAACTGCCCATTTTCCCGTTCCCAGAACCAGAATCGCGCTGTCGACCCCTTCTGGTAACTTGGAACCTGCTTGATGCTAACCGGGTTCCCTGTCGTGCGCAACCAGTTTTCCCAGTGGGTCGTTCCTGCATAGCGCTGGATGGCGACGTGCACGATCGAGGAGACGTGATCCAAGCCAGCGCGGATGTGCAAAAGGGCGCATTACAACCACAGGCAGGAATGCGAGGGCCTCTCGAGCAGTCATGGCGGAAGATCCTCATAGTTCAGGTTGATAAGGTAATCGTCGCGATTGCAAGGGAAGAAACCAATATCTTGGTTGGATTGCTGGATGAGCAAAGTAGATGCGCACTAGGACGCAGGTTCTGAAAACAGGGGAAAATTTAAATAAAGCCCAAAAATAGCTAAATACTGGGGAAATAAAAGACGGAAGATATTATACTCATGGATAGCTACTTATAGGCACTTGGACCTAGGATGTCAAAAAAAAGGTACTGCTAATCCCTAACCGTAAGGTTTCGGGATGCTTAGCGCGTTAGAGAGAATCAAGTGGGAGGCGCTTAGCGGATATCGTTATCGTCGGATATCCTTGGCGTGAAAGAGGCCAACTTCCTTCCCCTTTTGGTCCGTGACTCGATACAGAGACTTCCCTACCTTTTCTAGGATGCGTGCTTTGACGAACTTCGGGCCAAGCTTCGCGTTATAGCGTACGCTCGCATCGCTTTGCCTGAAGTTTCGTCGGAACACTTCGTCTCCGGGCTGGTAATTAACGGGACGGACTCGTAAATTGTAGGACCGTTCAGCCACATCCTGAGATCGAGTTAGGTGCATCCTAAGCCGTTGACGGAGGAGGTCCAGGTGGTCTTCCTGGGAAACTTCCATCTTCGGTTCTCCCAAGCACTTGAGACGGCGCAGCAGGGTGTAGGTTTGGCCATGGGTTATCATTTGCTGGCCAAACAGAGCGAAGTATGGTGAGCATTTGATGGACGAGTGGTAGCCCGACCTCAGGGCACAGGCGATCGATGAGAGCTGACGGTCCCATTCTCGTTGATCCTCCTTTAAGTAGGCCCGGATGCCGGCTATCAGAGAACGGTTCACGCGTTCCGAAGCGTTCGCTTGTGGCGAATAGTATGCCGTGCGCTGATGCGAAACTCCGTAGCGTTTCAGCAGTTGCTGAAAGTGTCCTGACGTGAACTGCACACCGTTGTCAGTGGTGACGGTTTCTGGTATTCCGAAAATATGGAACACTTGCCTTTCGAGGAAGTCGGTGATCGCGTTGGTTGCTAGGCGCTTAATAGGCTCTATAAGCACAAACTTGGAAAGGTGGTCCAGAATAACGATGGCTCCTATGTTCCCTTCCTTGGAGCGAGGGTATGGTCCGATTAGGTCCAAGTATAAGTGCTGTAGGACTCGTTCGGGAATGTGCTGTCGTCCCATTGGTGGTCGCAACACCTGGTTGGGAGCTTTGGTCATCTTACACGTTTGGCAGGAGGATACATATTCTTTTATCTGCCGTGCCATCCCGGGCCAGAAAAAGTGGGCCCTTAGACGGTGTAGTGTCTTTGCGTATCCCCCGTGCGCGCACATTGGATGCTCATGCAACCGAGCAATCAGAGTGAAGGTCAGCTCTTCTGGAATCCAGAGTTTCCAGGCATTTTGTTCTTGTACCGCGTCTCCAGACGCGTATTCTGAGCGTCTGTAGACGAATCCCTCCATGACTTTGAGGTCCGGAACCCTTTCGGGCTGTGCCGTAATGGTGTTTACGAGAACCAGATACTTATCGGACTTGAAGTAACCGGATTCTAAGTCGACGAGGTCTGAGTAATCGATCGTTTCTAAGGCTGCTGCAGATTCGGGTGAGAACATTCGGGAGAGGGAGTCTGGTACCACATTCTGCGATCCCTTTCGATGCCTGATGGTAAAGGTAAACCCCTGAAGCTTTAATGCCCATCTCGCCAGCCTCCCGTGAAGGTCCGTTTGTCCCATCAACCACTTGAGGGAGGCGTGATCAGTGATCACTTCGAATTCATGTCCTTCAATGTAGGCTCGAAATTTTTTTATGGCCATCACCGCTGCCAGGCATTCCTGCTCTGAGACGGTGTAGTTTCTCTGAGCCAGACTCAGCTTTTGCGACATGAATGCGATTGGGACTTCCACTCCCTCCTCGGTCCTTTGTGCTAACACTGCACCGATGCCGTATGAGAGGCATCACATTGGATAGAAAAAGGCTTTGAAAAGTCTGGGCTATGAAGAACGGGTGCGGTAGACAAGCTTAGTTTAAGAGTGTCAAAGGCCGCTATGCTATCCTGCGTCCAGATGAATTTGCTCCGTTTCTTCAAAAGGTCTGTTAAGGGGGTAGTAAGGGCTGCAAAATTCCGTACAAATCTGCGGTACCATCCGCAAACTCCCAAGAACCGCCGTAGCTGTTTCACGGTCACCGGTCTTGGAAACTCACTGATTGCGGTGACCTTGCTTGGATCTGTCTTGATTTCGCCGTTTCGCACGATGTGACCCAGGTAGCGTACCTCCCTCATTACAAAATGACTTTTTTCTATGTTTATAGTGAGTCCCGCTTTCCTAATACAGCCGGCGACTTCGAATAGCAACGCGATGTGATCGTCAAAGGTTTCAGAGATCAAGAGTAAGTCATCCAGGTACACGAAAACTTGGCAACGCAAATGCGCTGGGATGACCTTATCCATCAGTCGTGACATGGTCTGAGGTGCGTTGCACAACCCAAACGGCATGGTCACAAAGTGGTATAAAGGACGCCCAGGTACGGTGAAGGCTGTCTTATCCCTTGACATTTGATCGAGCGGAATCTGCCAAAAAGCGTCCTTCAGGTCCAAGCTTGATATAAATCTGACCTTCGGTAATCGGCTAAAAATTCCGTCAATGAGGGGTAAGGGATAGGCATCCCTAACCGTAACTGAGTTTACCTTTCTGGCATCCAGGCATAATCGAACCTTCCCTGGTTTCCGGACCAGTGTTACGGGGGCTGACCATGAACTCTGTGACTCTTCGATCACTCCGAGGGCCAGCATGCGGTCGATCTCCGCGTATAGAAGTTTTTCTACCGCGGGAGAAATCGGATAATGCCGTTGTTTAATTGGCTTAGCGTCTCCTACATCTATAGTGTGAGCGACTAACGAGGTTCGACCCAACCCTTCCTTGGCATATGATGGAAATGCGTTGATAGCGGCGGCCAGTCTCGTGCTCTGCGGGGGTGAAAGTCTGTGTTGTTTGTCGTCACTGTTTAGCTCGGCTATACCTGCAACGTCAACGGGAACCTTTTCGGTGAAGAGATCTGTTGCTAACCCAAATGCTTTCACAAAATCAACTCCAAGGTATAAGTTTTGAGACAGAGAAGGAATGATCCACAGGCGTAAGTTCCTTGCGACGCCTCTAAAGGTCACTTCACATTTGACCTGCCCCGCGGCTCGATGTCGTGTGCCATCAGCGGTCGACAAGGTCAGTTTGAGTTTCCCCAGAGGAAGAGAAGGGTTCTCAAGGAACTTCCTGGCTAATTCGGACGCTATACAGCTGACGGACGCACCGGTGTCGATCAAGCCTCGGACATGCGTGCCTAAGACGAACACCTGGGCATATGGTCGCTGGTCTAGTGCGGGGGTGGTCAAAAAACTAGCTAAAATAGAGTGGCTCAAGGTCTGGTAGTGCCGCACTCTCTTCCAAAACTGTCGTAATCGGATAGAAGAACGCCTTGGGCGTGGCAGAGTGACTTCGTTTAGAAAGATGCGATTGCGAGCGGCTTGGTACTCTCGTAATCGAACATGGTATGGCCTCATATGTCGTCGGAGCTCTGGAGGGTTAACTAATGAAAATCTGTTTTTGTCGTCTGGGCTGATTTGTTGTGGGTAGGACTGCTCAGTGGGGCGTGCACTCAAATCTTCCGGAGTCTGATTTGGGGAATCAGACGAATTATGCGTCAAAATAGTAGTTAAGGGTGCCCCGCTCTCTCGTTTTTTGATTGCCGGCAGTTGTCACATTTCGGCTTCACGGTGTTTTCTCTCCCACAACCATAACAGAATAGTGTCCTCTCCTCTTCACATTCCATGAAGTGATGGCCGGGCTGCCGACAATTCCAGCAGACTCCGGGGCTTCGAAGCTCCTCTAAGTCTGTCTCTGAAGCAGGGTCTTGGAAGTCCGGATCAGGTTGACATTCAGACACCGGGTTCTCCGGGTAAATCGACGATACTCCCTGGCGGTCGGGACGTTCGCGTCTCGGAGCGTACATAGTTTGGTTGTCCCGTCGAGGATTGGCATGGATTCCTTCCAGAATCCTAGCAGAAGAACGTAGTTCCTGGAGATTCCTACGAGGAGCATAGGCCATTAGCTGTTGGAGCTCTGGTCGACAACCATCCCAAAGGATTTCCAACATTTCCGCCTGTGAGATGGGTCGCGTCAGACGCTCCGCCATGCAACTAAGTGCCTCGTAGAAATCATCCACTGTTTCACCTGCTTTTTGTCGTCGATGGCGTAATCGCTGTTTTAAGAGATCATCGCTGTGTGCTGGGGCAAATTCCTGGATTAGTGCATCCTTAAGGTGATTCCACGAAAAGTGTGGTGTGTCCTGAACGTATCTCCAGAACCATCTCAACGCACGTCCCTCGAACAAAAGGTGTGCTTGGTTAACAAGAAGGTTGTAGTCCCCTCGAAGGTTAACCGCAGTCATCCGCTCCACTCTCTGAAGGAATCCTCCCAGAGAAACCGAGTCAGTCTGGTCATTATAAGTCAGTCTCCAGCTACTGATGATGCTCACCGCTTTCCCAATCGACATATCTGCGGTAAGTCTATGGGTGGGTAGGTTACTGAATGGTGCTCGTTCCGCACTGGGAACATCTTCCCAGGAGAGATTCTGGAACTCGCCTAGATTGAGACCACCAGAGAGTGGCGCGGCGCCTGGTACCTTCGAATGGTTGTGTGTGGCAGCGGTATAGGGTGGCGGTGCACTGTCGGTGACATACGATCGGGGTGCCATACGCGCCGAGGGTTCCACGGGCGAGCGTTCGGTTCCGATATGAGCTGTTGCCACCTCAGGTGATGGTCGACGAGATAGATGGTCCAACTCCCTTCGAACGCTATCGTTGACCAGGCGTGGCAGAATTTCTTCCAGACGCTTGGTAATTGCCTCTATCGGGTCCAGCTGTTCCGACGTGGCCCTAACTATCGGTACGCGAGGTGGCGGCAGAGAATAATCTGGGCTATTCCCACCCAGAATAGGCCGAGGAATAGGTAGGCTCGCTCCCCTGTCAGGGCTCATTTGTGAGGATGGGGCCCTCTTAGAACGCGTATTATACTCTAACCTCTCTATCCTCTACTTTACTCTAATTCCGCGAGACCGTCTTACCCGAACGCGACTTCTCGTCGGCACACAAATAGACTACCGCGATACAAGAGCACTACTTTACCGGAAACACACTCAATATAACAAAATCAAAGCTAACGCGAACACTGTGCCGCGGAAGAACCTGAATCACTGCTGAAAACAAAAAAAAGAAGGGAGGAACCTGGCGAAGCCTCGCCAACCAACGATGTTATAGGCTGGGCCCAGCCTCCTTGTTCCGAACGTGAGCGAAGCTCATTATTCCGCGCTCGGAACCCCATGTCAGATCGAACTACCTGACCTACCTGTTTGGAAGGAAGTCCCGGAAGAAAATCTAGGAGTTTAAGTGCAATTCATATTTATTCCTTTTTCTCTCTCTAAATTATTTTATATTATTCATTAAAATTCAATTTCACAAAAGCAAAGGAAACATAAAATAAAATAACAAAAAAAAATCAATTTAATAGTATATGAACCATCTAAATAAGCGAAAAATATTATCGTCAATCAAATCATTATTATTGTTCCTATTGTTTTCAAATCGGAATTAATGTTGTGTTGGCAAAATTAAAGTTAACCTAACTTAACATTTTTTTTTCTGCAATCGTCTTCATCCCGTTTCAGAATTCATTTCTTCTCCTTGATTAATTTTTCCTGTGTTTTGCCCTGTAGCTTTTGATCGACGGCATGCCATATTTTTTGGGTTTAAATGTTTGCTGGGTGAGTTTTTTTTCTCTCTTGAAAAGTCCATTCTGTTGTTGATGAGTTCCAATTAAATTGCATCCATTTTTGCTGGATCCTAGTGTGCGCCACTTCACAGCAATCACATGTCACTCGTATCGTTGAATACAACACCGTACATAGATCAAAATTAGATATATTTTTCTGTTGAGTTGTGAACGCGAACGAAAAACAAAGGCAGAAACTTGCAAATTTTCAAATGTTTAGACTACAATAAAATAGAACACACGTGTCTTAGAATGCCTCGAAGAATAATGATTCGACCGAAATTGCTACTTCTTATAGTTGTCCTCACGAAGGATGACCGGGTTTTGTAGACCGACAAAATGTCGCACCGAGTTCACCGTGAGAGATACTTTTTTCCGGTCGAACGGAGCCGAGCACATGTGCGGCTTGGACTGAACACTTCCACTGAAATGAGCGCGTTTCCTTGATCCTTTACTGCCGTCCTAACTACACCTGACGTTAAGGATTAAATGTTTTAAACATGGGATTCGCGCTTAACATCACGTATCTTTGTTCGATTCTTTCGGAACACCATAGAATTCATTATATAACCGATATAAATGGAATGCACTCTAATCACGTCGTGAACACGTTTTTCTTTTTTTCAAGTCCCAGCTTCACCTATTCACCGGTGGTCTTGTCGAGAATCCCGCTTAACTGCCCATTTTCCCGTTCCCAGAACCAGAATCGCGCTGTCGACCCCTTCTGGTAACTTGGAACCTGCTTGTTGCTAACCGGGTTCCCTGTCGTGCGCAACCAGTTTTCCCAGTGGGTCGTTCCTGCATAGCGCTGGATGGCGACGTGCACGATCGAGGAGACGTGATCCAAGCCAGCGCGGATGTGCAAAAGGGCGCATTACACTGGTCGGTTGTCCAAACGCTGCGGTTGGAAACTTCCAAACTCTCGTAAGTTCCTATGCAGTCTCATGAAGGTTCTGGTATCCGGTAATCGTCGGGTCGGATACCTCGTTTGATATTCCTCCTGTGCACATGCGGCATTGCCATCGCAAAATCCGTAAATGTAATGCATGTCAGCATATTCCTCGTTGGTAAAGTTAGCCATGATTGTATATGTTTAGAAATAAGCACTCCTTGATTCTTTTCAATTGACGCTTCGACTAAGTTATGCAGCATTTCAACACAACATTTATACCCCTTTGTATTATCAGGTACTAATTATTAAACATTAACTTAATGTCATCCTCAAAACGTCGGATTTTAATTATCTCAACTTAAAAACTCTTCAATACTAAAGCAGGTCCAAAAAATAGCATGAAGAAAACCAATCACTCAAAAATCTTTCCACTGTGGGATTATGCCAGGTAGATAATAAAATTTTATGACGTTTGGCTAATTCCGTGGAATAACACAAATTATGAGTTTTCTATTTGTCGAAAGAAACAAAGGATAATTGGCAACCTTTTTCTTCGGAAATATTCAAGCAGAAAGTAAGGCTTTCTGTCAAGATAATCATTTTTATAGCAATTTTTTCCGGTTGTTTAAAGTTTCTCATTTTTTCGTGTAAAACTGGCAGCATTGGGGGCACTGGTTAATACATTTTTTTAAAGATACATTGACAAGCTATCAAACCCATCCTTTTTCAAAAGTCCACACATAAAAATAGAAAAGTTATGACGGTTTGCACGTGCCAGGTCGTGGGCGAGGAGCGTAGTTACTCCACCCTTATATCTCGAAACCCCTTCCGATTTACCACTTCAAGGATTCCGTGGTTTCATTTAATGCCATCAACTCTGAAACACCCTATATATATACAGGGTGTCCCGTAATGACCGCACACGGACAGTACCACACAATTCCTCATGCAATTTCCAACAAAAAATGTTTTGTAACATTTTGCCGAAATCTTAGCCCTTTAGCTGCTACAGTCATTTACATTTTTCTTAAAAATTGCTTGACTCGCGTTACTAAAAACACCATATCTCAAAAACTACGTCGGCTAAACAGCCAAAAAAACTTCTCAACATAGCGAACACTCCACTTTATTATTTAAAATAAATTTCATCCGAATCAAATTGACATTGGAATTGTTATAGCCTGTTAAAGTTTGATTTTTTTTATGAAAATTTTTTTTCTAACCACTTTATCTTAAATTTTTACATACACAATGTTTTGTCCTGTCACACAAAAAAATTCCATATTCTATGATTATCAAAACCCGGAAAGAATGTTGTATTATAAATTTCAAATTTCGAATAGTTACAGTAGTTTGAATGCAGCAAGGCAGGTTTTTTCTCTGCATCGAAATTTCACTTTTTACATTAACTAACGGGTAAAATTTTTTCACGCTTCGCTCGACAGGTAAAAAGTTACTTTTATTAGATACATTAGTGTCTATGTACAATGTTTAATACCTAAGCTATTTTTGTGTGGCCTATGTAGGATTATAGTGATCCTAGATAGAATTTAATTGCATTTTAATGACCTCTTAATTATCATTATGCTCACAAGGGATTAACGGGAACCCGATGAAATTACCGCTTTAAAAGTTCCAGATTTTCAGGCATAAATGAATAATCGTTGCGTATAAATGCGCTCACAGGATTAATTTTATGCGTATACTGATCCATTCTTTCATTAGCAGCCCAAAAAGTCACTTTTCATAGCATACGAAGAGTTAGCCACCATCAAAAAGGCGACTGAAGTTGATCCTGCTTCGGAGGACGAAAATAATGTAGTCTTTCTTTTTTTATCTTTTTGTATAGTTTTTGCTTAAAAAATAAAATAAACACATCAATTAGTAAATAATTACATTACAAATTAAGTAAATTTTCATAGTAGTGGTTCATGTGTGATTAACGTGTTAAGTACATCAATTATTGAATGTTTTTCAAAATAAGACATTGTAGGTGAGATGTAAAATTCAAAAAAC
>OZ012659.1:58590918-58832384 GCA_963942545.1 Oxycera nigricornis | reverse complement strand
CCAAATTCGGCAAACTGCCACTTTCGTGCAAGCGAAGCAGCTCCTTGGCTCTTTCGAGTCTAACTTTTTTCTTCGCCGGTGTAAGATCTTGCCCTTTTACCAACTTGTAAGGCTTTACCTTGAGCTCATTTTTCAGTATGTGTTGCATCCGTTCTCGCGATATGTTCAGCTCACGGGCCATCATTCTGCCACTGCGGCGCGGATTTCGCTCAATTCTGGCCTTCACCTTCCGAATCATTTCCGACGATGTTGCAGTGCGTTTCGTACCACCACCATGTCGTTTTGCTACGCTGCCAGTACCGTTGTAACGATTTATGGTACGAAGTACAAACATTTTATTCACTTGCAGATGTTTTAACTGACGAGCAATCTCCGGTTGGGACTTTCCAGCCAAATATAAAGCAATCACACTATTGCGCTTGAATTCCATCACGAATAACTTTTTTTCTCGACGCGTTAGATGAAAATGCTTTTGTACGCTTGTTAACAATAGAATGAACTGTCATTGGTTTACATTTGAGCGCTCTGTCATTAATGGTTTGACAGCTGGATCGGTGTGAAGTTGGTAACAGTTCGGCTCAGCCACCCTGTATATGTATTAGATGATTATAAGAACAATTACCAATACCTAACTTTTAAAGGTCACCATTTGAACTGTAAAATTTTGTAAACGCACCGAAGTTTATTTTCAATACTTAATAATTATATATACAGGGTGTTTCGGAGTTGATGGCATTAAATGAAACCACGGAATCCTTGAAGTCTTTTGAGCAAAAAATCGTATGGGAGGGGGGTGGTAAATCGGAAGGGGTTTCGAGATATAAAGGGGGGAGTAACCACGCTCCTCACCCACGACCTGGCACGTGTAAACCATCATAACTATTTTATTGTTATGTGTAGACTTTTGAAAAAGGATGCGTTTGATAGCCTGTCAATGTATCTTTTTAGAAACGGTTTAACAAGTGCCCCCAAAGCTGCCAGTTTTACATGAAAAAATGAGAAACTTAAAACAACCGGAAAAAAATTGCTAATTTTGACTTTCGCGACCGTGTTGAACGCTAAAGTGATGTATTAACCTATAAAAATTATTATCTTGACAGAAAGCCTTACTTTCTGCTTGAATACTTCCGAAGAAAAAAGTTGCCAATTTTCCTTTGTTTCCTTCGAAAAATAGAAAACTCATAATTTGTGTAATCCCTCGGAATTAGCCAAACGTCATAAAATTTTATTATCTACCTGGCATAATCCCACAGTAAGAAGATTTTTGAGTGATTGGTTTTCTTCATGCTATTTGTTGGACCTGCTTTAGTATTGAAGGGTTTTTAAGCTGATATAATTAAAATCCAACGTTTTGGGGATGGCATAAAGTTAATGTTTAATAATTAGCACCTGATAATACAAAAGGGTATAAATGTTGTGTTGAAATGCTGCATAACTTAGTCGAAGCGTCAATTGAAAAGAATCAAGGAGTGCTTATTTCTAAACATATACAATCATGGCTAACTTTACCAACGAGGAATATGCTGACATGCATTACATTTACGGATTTTGCGATGGCAACGCCGCATGTGCACAGGAGGAATATCAAACGAGGTATCTGACCCGACGATTACCGGATACCAGAACCTTCATGAGACTGCATAGGAACTTACGAGAGTTTGGAAGTTTCCAACCGCAGCGTTTGGACAACCGACCAGGAACTTCCAGCGACGCCGATCAGGAGGAGCGCATACTATCCATAGTACGCAACGAACCAGACGTATCAACTCGCAAGCTAGCTTTGCGGCTGGGCTTATCGGCTGGGCTTATCGGCGACCACAATTTGGAGAGTTTTAAGCAAGGAAAGGATGCGCCCTTACCATTTTCAACCCGTGCAAGAGTTACTTCCCGAGGATTTCGTGAAAAGGGGTGAGTTTTGTGAGTGGCTTAACGAACGGGATCGAACAGACTCCAACTTCATTAGTAATATTTTATGGACCGATGAGTCACATTTTTCAAGGGATGGTGTCAACAACTTCCACAACAGCCATCGTTGGGCTATTATCAATCCCAGAGTAACCAGGGCCACCTCTACACAGCGTAGATTTAGCAGAAACGTGTGGGCAGGCGTCCTGGGGCGTAGGATAGTTGGGCCATTCCGTTTGCCGGATAGGCCGAATTCTGCCGGATATCTAAATTTTTTGGATAACGAGTTGCCAGCTTTACTGGAAGATACACCAATAATCAATTTGAACAGGATGTATTACCAACACGATGGTGCTCCAAGCCATACTGGCCAACAAATCACCCATTGGCTTGCCTCAAACTATCCAGGAAGGTGGATAGGTCGAAATGGTCCAATTAGGTGGCCACCCCGGTCTCCAGATCTAACTATCCTTGATTTTTATGTGTGGGGTGCAATGAAGCAAGAAGTGTACAGGACACCTGTGTCATCAGTTAAAGAATTAGATTTAAGAATTGAGGCAGCTAGTAAAAAAATAAGAGAGGAACTCATGCATTTCGATGTAGTCACAGAAATTAAGAAAAGAGCTCTTCTTTGCATTTCTGTGGAAGGAAGACACTTTGAACAGTTTATGTTATCACAAGCAATACAGTAATACTGCTGTTTAATGATAAGTTCAAAATAAATTGTAACTTTAGATCTTTAGTTATTATTTTCCAAAATAAAGTAAGTCGGCAAAATTTCACAAAATTTTAGTTTTCTATTTTTTTAAGGAAACAAAGGAAAATTGGCAACTTTTTTCTTCGGAAGTATTCAAGCAAAAAGTAAGGCTTTCTGTCAGGATAATAATTTTTATAGGTTAATACATCACTTTAGCGTTTAACACGGTCGCGAAAGTCAAAATTAGCAATTTTTTTCCGGTTGTTTTAAGTTTCTCATTTTTTCATGTAAAACTGGCAGCTTTGGGGGCACTTGTTAAACCGTTTCTAAAAAGATACATTGACAGGTTATCAAACGCATCCTTTTTCAAAAGTCTACACATAACAATAAAATAGTTATGATGGTTTACACGTGCCAGGACGTGAGTGAGGAGCGTGGTTACTCCCCCCCTTATATCTCGAAACCCCTTCCGATTTACCACCCCCCTCCCATACGATTTTTTGCTCAAAATACTTCAAGGATTCCGTGGTTTCATTTAATGCCATCAACTCCGAAACACCCTGTATATATATATATATATATATATATATATATATATATATGTGCCTCCCTCCTCCTTTAACAACCGGGCTTGGGACCGGCTACGGCGGAGTTAAGGCCTGGCTTTAATCTTTATATTGCAAATACGGTGTACTTTTTGGGCAATATAGTAAATTATGCATTTTCTTAGACCATCATACATGTTATTTACATACCTTTGAAGTGGACAGTTTTGTTTAACCCT
Organism: Oxycera nigricornis; assembly: GCA_963942545.1. Classification (NCBI taxonomy): domain Eukaryota; kingdom Metazoa; phylum Arthropoda; class Insecta; order Diptera; family Stratiomyidae; genus Oxycera; species Oxycera nigricornis. The sequence goes on along the minus strand of OZ012659.1, from coordinate 58,828,998 downwards.
TTCTGTCCCAAATTATCAAAAATGCCTACAAATAATTTTTGTTGATGTTTAAGTTAAAAATTATAACTTATTTCTTGATAATTTTTCGCAAAAATGTCACTTTTAGTCTCTGTAAGGATTTTAAGGATTGGTAGCCATATGGCTACCATGGGAAAATAATAACACTTATTTTTTCAGTTTTCGAATAGTGTTTTCAAATTAATTTTTATTTGCATTAAACATAAACTCTTCTCCAGAAGTTTTTACATTATGAGTTGACATGAAAATCGTAGAAGCAGTCTTTTGTGCAGTGATGCAGAATGCTTTTTGGAATTTGACACATATTAACCTTGAGAAGCTTTTTCGGTCCTTACAGTTAAAACATCGCTGTTTCTTTGATGTGTGTTTTGGAAGGTGAAAATTATGAGTGCGTATCCAAAGTTCTTGGGTTAGCGCTTGGACTTCCACGACTGATGGTGCCAATGGATGATGTAGGGCTATGAGAGGGACGGCCACGCTTTGCGGGTAAAGGAAAATTGCTGTGCTATTTCGCATCTAAATTGGACAAGGGTTTTAACATTTTTCTTTTCTACGTTTCTATCGCGATTTTTTTTGCACTTACAGTTTTTGCTTTGTGATCCGTGACATTATATCGTGATGTGAGGGATACATTCTGCTCGATCTAAAAGATTAAAATTTTTTTTAAATAAAACTGAATAAACATTTTTAAGCTATTACATCACATTCCATCATTTCCACGTCTTCATGGAAAAGGTCTACGTTCGTTTGGTGTAGTAAACTTGAAGAAATCTTTAAAAAATTCAAATTATTTTTTATTATTTTCTGGAAATGACTCACCCATCCTTGAGACGTTTTATTCTCAACGTTAAGGAATGATCCAGGAAGATTACTGTGCAAATAACAGTGTAAATACAACGATTAAACTGAATTCTTTTGAAGTAAATTCATATATATATGATTTTTTCATGAATCTTACCATTTCTTCTGCTTCATCTTCGGGAATGAAATTGTGGCTATTTTCATTTGGTAGCATCTATTGAAAATAAAATGGATTCAACAGATTTTTATATTATTGACTGAAAGCTTACCACTCCTGATTTTTGCGAATGAAATTCGTCAGCTGTAACAATAAACTCATGTTTTTGTTGCTGGTCACTGAGGATACTACCCGATGAAATCTACAGAGAAATAACACATTGATTATATAATTCTCACAGTCAGTCATTTTACCATTTCCAACGATGGGTTCAGTATTTCCTGAGCTTCGCTATCAAAAACATCAGCTGTTGCTTTGCTCACTGTGTCTTTTTCGGTGTTCTGAGTAAATACAGTGTTGATTATAATACATTTTGAGTTTTACCAATTTCACCATTGGAACTGCTAAAGGATGGAGGAACGTCTTTTCCCCCAATCTAATTTTATTTTTGTCATCAAAATGATGAGAGCACACGCAAAAATTCTTCGTAATGGCTAGATCCGATTGGCCAATCGCTCGCAACCACAACATTCTCATGTGTTCGTCCGATGGGAAACTACAAGTAAATATAAATTCAATTCGTTATTAGTGACTGCACAAGTATTATTATAATGTGCAATTATAATAATGTATATCCTATAGTTGTCCCAAAGTATTTTTTTCCAAACACGCCACTGACCTTCATCATCAACTAACATCAGACGAAATGTCAAATACCTGCTTTTTTAAAAATCTTGAATTTTCATTAGTTAAGCCTTACACGCTACTCACATGCTAAGAAAGTAATTGATATTTAACTTACGTATGATATGAGACTCCTAAATTGCGAGCACGTGACTTGGTTTTGCAGTTTCGAACCAGACACTTCATGACTAAATTTAACAGCTCACAAGTACGCTCACTTAGTTTATGTATGTTTTATCACTTCGCAGTAGTGTCACGAGCTTCTCTAAACAATGAGCACTTTATTACACGTTCTACTAAGGGGCAGACAAGCTTTATTTTCCGTTGCTACACAATTTGTTTGCGAACTTTGCGATTGTTTACGTACGAATTTGTCACTATGAAGTTTTGCCTGCAACTATTTGACGTTTCGCCTGCGCAAAATCTCATACCATTCCACGTATAGGGTTTTACACCCTTGGTTCCGTTCCTCTTCTCCTTCTTCATTGCTTGGATATGAAATGAGTTGTCATCGGTGACAGCTGCCGTTACAATTCAAAAAAAAAATCGAAAAACTGATTGTCCCGCATTTGTAGAAAACTGAAAGATTGTTCGGTGGCTGCACGATTTTTGTCTTCGATTGACTTCACTCACTTCATTCATTAATCCACCGAATTCATAAAATTTCCTAAGTCACAGTTCACAGTCCTTCGTATTCAAAACTCACTTTCTTCTCACTTCGAGTGAACACTAACCTCACTTCCAGCACGTCAGCTAAAGTTCTTCGGGACCGGACCCGAGAAACTAAAGCTCAACGAAGATATCAACTTCGACGTAAGCTCTAACGAAAGGTTTCACACTTTGACGGAACGTATGTCGAATTGAGCATAGCTGTAAGAGAGAGGATGCGTACTATCCCAGGTCGACTTGCGGGCTCGGACGTCAATTGTAGTCAGACCTATTCTTTCCATTATTTTCTTCACGATACAATAAGTGCATCAACTAAAAGATCATCTCAGAGCCTTTAGTGTCATTTTGGGTATAACATAATGCACGATTATTTTCAAAAGGCATACTGCGGGACAATCTCATTATGCAGACTCGAATAATTTTAAAATTGATTAATAATTGTTATGCTGTTATTATCTTTATTATTATTAAAGTTATTACATTATCTTGTATTGTCTGTACTTAACGTACGTGTGCAAAGGTTAGTAAGAGTCGATTGAGTAGAATTAGTTCAAAAAGCAATCGCAAAATTACAAAGTGAAATTAAATAAAATCTTTAAATATATTTATTATTGTTATATTTATTAAATTAATTGGAAAGTATAGAAAGTTTCATAGAAATCGGTTAAGTAAAATAGTATAAAAATTAATATCGCAAACATACCAAGTGAAGTTCAAAAAAATAATAAAATAGAAAAACGTAGTCAAAAACTAAGCTGTCAGATTGCGAGTAAAATTATGCATTCATCGAATTCCTCAAAAACCTGCGCTCGAGAAAACAGTGTCTTCAATTTTAACAAAATTGAAAAATCAGGCACCGTTGATGGGACGAAGAAGAAGCGCAGGTGAGGTTTTCTTGGCAAAATTTGGTAAGCCGTAGGCGATGGTCTCGTGTTGGGTACTTTTTGATGTGAGGCACTACCCTTTGTAACTTGGTTTACGCTCTGCACACAAGTGTCAACTCAGCATAGTTTGCACGACGCAATCTATGCTGACTGTACCACGTCCGATGCTAAAAATAGAACGCTTGAGGGAGGAACATGACGAGTCGAGAAGAATAAAGCACTCTCTTGGTGGACGTCGACGCGAACGGCTGGACCTGACAGATCAGAACTGGGATTAATATCGAATTAATTAACGTGTGTTCGCTGTAAAATGTACGCTTCCTTGATAAGAAAGGACTTAATCGCTTTGTGCCGCGAACGTGGTTTGCCGATTGCCGGAAATAAGCCAGATCTTATCCAGCGACTTATGGATATGGATTTGCCCGGTGCAAATAGCACGGAGGTTACAAATGAAGGCGATAAAATACAATTAGTGGACGCATCGAATGAAAATGGCGACGAAATCGCCGACGCCACCGTGATCGAGAGTGACGTGAGTTCAAGAGAGCGGGCGTTCAGCGAGCGTGAACGTACTCTTCTTGAACGCGAAAAGACTTTGTTCGAACAATCGGTTCGTCACGCGAAAACCAGCTTCTCAGTGCGGGACATTTCTGAAATGTTACCAGATTTTAATCCCGCCACCAAGGAATGGTCTGCTGAACAATTTGTAAAACGTGTGTGTCAACTGCAAGAAGTTTACTTGTGGGACGATAAACTAGTGTTGTTCGCTTCGCAAACAAAATTACGCGGATACGCGAAAGTGTGGAATGATGGACAAGCGCACGTGTTCAGGAATTTCAATGAGTTTGCGAATAAGCTGGTAATCGACTTCCCAACCCGGGGTGACGAAGCCGATGTGCATTTAAAACTAATGAACAATATTCGTGAAAAACACGAAAGTGTAGATGAGTATTATTTTAAAATGGTGTCAATCGGTCGTCGCGGGGAAGTGTCAGATGCTGCCGTAATAAAGTATATTCGCCGCGGACTAAATTACCCAAGATTGCAAAATGCTTTTGCTGGCAGTGAATTTAATAACTTGAGAGAGTTTCATCTAGCTCTCAACCGATTCTTGGAAAATGAAGTCGTTGTGTCATCATCGGTACCCAGACCAAGTGTACAAACCAATATACCATCGGGTAAAGTTCAAAGTTGGTCTCAGGATAGAAATGTACGCGGTGCAAGTGCTGGTCCTACATGTTTCAATTGTTGACAACGCGGCCACTTAGCCGCAGCCTGCCCTTTGCCACAGCGACGTCCACGGTGCGATCATTGCCGTCGGAGCGGTCACCGAACAGAGGACTGTTTGGATAATGTGAGAAAGGTGGGGCAAACAACGCAACCAAATACACAGGTCCTGCAGGTCAACGATGGCAGACAAGAGAAGGCGGAGAAACCCGGATGGATTGAAAAGGAGATAATCATCGAAGGACGGAAAGTTGTAACAATAATCGACTCGGGTAGTACTCGATCCCTTCTGTCTCGCTCATTAGCTGCGAGTATTGGGAAAATGGAGACGAACGAGGAGTTAAAATTAAGTGGATTCGGAGGAGGTGTGCATCTGTGCAACGAGAAGATTAAAACGGGAATTCAGTTTGATAATAAAACATTTCAACATACGTTCTATGTAGTCGATGATTTAATGTTGCCAGGGCCAGCATTATTAGGAGCCGACTTCCTACTGACACATAAATTGCGCTTGGTGATAGGAGAAGATGTGTGTCATATTGAGGACGAAGTCGATAACATGAACAAATGGGGTGACGAAGTAAGAAAACAAGTTATCAAACTACTCGATGAATATAGCGACTGTTTCGCTGAGAAATTATCCGAAATCGGGAAATGTAGACTGGGACAGTTGAGTATTGATCTCACTGTAGAGAGAACGATATATCATAGACCTCATCGAGTTGCCTTTGCTAAACGGCCAATAGTCACAAAAATCGTGAACGAATTGTTGGCCAATAATATTATCCAACGAAGTGAAAGCTCATTTGCTTCACCAGTTGTGCTCGTCAAGAAAGCCAATGCAGAAGATCGAATGTGCATTGATTACAGGGAGCTGAATTCGGTTACAAAGAAACGACGCTTCCTAATGCCCATTGTTGACGAAATTCTTGCCCAGCTGGCCGGTGCTAAATTATTCACGGTTTTAGATCTAATGTCTGGATATTATCAAATTGAAGTTGCTCCCGAGTCGCAAAAATACACCGCATTTATAACGCATGACGGTCATTTTGAGTTTTTACGCATGCCGTTTGGGGTCGTAAATGGACCTGCCGTGTTCCAGGAAGTGATGCAGAAAATCGTTAACATGCTGCCACCTGGAGTATTGATAGCGTTTATCGATGACCTATTGATACCTAGCAAAGATTTTGATGAAGGATTGCAAAAATTGAGACAGGTGTTCGAGGTTCTTCGTTCCGTCGGAATAACTCTCCGTCGATCGAAATGTTGCTTCCTCGATGAAAGTATAACCTTTTTAGGACATCGTGTGAGTGCTGACACTATTTCACCTGGTGAGATAAAGGTTGCGGCTATTAAGGAGTTCCCAGCGCTATCAAATGTGAGTGACGTTCGCAGATTTCTCGGACTCACCGGATTTTTCCGTAAATACATCGAGAAGTACGCCGAAATAGCAAGACCCATCAGTCGTCTTTTAGCGAAAAATGTCAAATTTATATGGGGAAAGGAACAAGAATTTGCATTTAATGTTTTGAAGGAAAGACTTTCCAATCATCCAGTGCTGTGCTTATATGATGCAAGCAAGAGGCACGAAGTCCATACTGATGCTAGCTCCGTGGGTCTAGCTGGGGTGCTGTTTCAAGAGCAGAGCCCAGGTGAGCTCAAACCGGTATTTTATTACAGTCGGTGTTGCAGCGAGGCAGAGCGGAACCATGAGCTTGAAGTCTTAGCAATTGTTGAATCATTAGACAGATTTCGAGTATATTTGCTTGGCAAGCAATTTCGAGTCATTACGGATTGTGCTGCTGTGACAACTACACGACAAAAGAAGCCTTTACCATCGAAGATAGCTCGCTGGTGGTTGAAATTGCAGGAGTACGATTTTTAGCTTGAACATCGTGCCGGAAACAAGGTTCAATATGTCGATGCATTAAGCCGTGCACCTGTTGGAGCCGCGAGAACTCCATTGGATGTCGGAGCGCAGATATTAACGGTAAATGTTACGGATAACGATTGGCTAGTAACGATGCAACAGCAGGATCCCCAATTGTTGGGAATAATCAAAATTTTGAGAGGAGAGACACCGTCGGACCAATTAGCACAGCTCCAAGTTGATTATGTTCTGGAAACCAATCGACTGTACCGAAAAGTCAAAAACGAATTAAAGTGGGTGGTGCCCAAGGCTGTAAGGTGGAGAGTTGTCAAAAGTGCACACGATGATCGTGGGCATTTTGGAGTCGAGAAAACGCTGGACCAAATAAGGAAATTATATTGGTTCAAACGGATGCGGAACTACGTGAAAAGCTACATATTTGCTTGCGTGGAATGTTGCTATTTCAAAAAGCCAGCAGGAAAATCGGAAGGAAAACTCTATGTTAGTGCAACCGTAGCAATTCCTTTCGATACATTGCACGTTGATCATTTGGGACCTTTCCCGAGGAGTACTGGAGGATATACCCATGTCTTAGGAATAATGGATGCCTTTTCAAAATATATTGTTGTAAAGGCCGTTAGATCCACAAATTCAACAACGGTGATTAAAATCCTAAATGAATTGACTTGTTATTTTGGTCTACCCAGAAGGTTAATTTCGGACCGAGGTACTGCATTCACGTCGAAAATGTTCCGGAACTATTGTACGAACAATAGTATTGAGCACATCCTGAATGCTGTCAGAACGCCTCGAGCAAATAGACAGATTGAACAAGCTAATCAGTCGATTTTATTGTATTTGCGAACAATGAGTGATGACAAGCGGAAATGGGACCAAAATCTTCGAGGGCTACAGTTTGCGCTTAATTCACAGGCTAATTCGACAACTGGACACACGCCGAACGAGATTGTCTTCAATTATCGATTGCGCGATGTATTACCGAACAAGCTTTTGGAGACGTTGCACGAATTGGATCAGGGAGACCCAGTCGAAGTATCACATGAGGAAATATCTGCGAAAATTGACAAGGAGAAGCAAAACTGGAAGGAGCGCTACGATTCTCAGCGTAAACAATCCAAACAATTTGCGGTCAACGATTTGATTGTGATCGAGAACATTGCTACAGCTACTGGTGAATCCCGGAAACTTGAACCGAAATACAAGGGTCCTTATATCGTTAATAAAGTGCTGGATCGGGATCGATATCTAATTGGTGATCTCGAAGACTGTCAACAAAATCAACGATCATTTGAATCAGTTTACCATGCCGAACGAATGAAACCTTGGTGTTCGTTGAGGGCCAGAAATCGAGAGCGACGAAGAATCGAGTGAAGACGAAGCAGATGAGGACGAAAACGACAGAAATGCAAGGGAATCATCTAGCATGCCTCGGGACGAGGCAAAACAGGATGGCCGAGCTGTCAACTCAGCATAGTTTGCACGACGCAATCTATGCTGACTGTACCACGTCCGATGCTAAAAATAGAACGCTTGAGGGAGGAACATGACGAGTCGAGAAGAATAAAGCACTCTCGTGGTGGACGTCGATGCGAACGGCTGGACCTGACACAAGCAACTTTATTCAACTCAGATTTAAAATCCAGTCACCAAAAAACAACCAAGTTAGGTACATTACAAAGAAGATTGCTACGAATAATTATTGCATATCTCGTAAACAAACTAATCTCAATAACACCAAGTATAAAAAAAGAGCAAAACACTTTTTCCATTGAAACATAACCATTTTAAAAATAACTGAAGTTGATACTTGTGACCTCGTGTTTTTCAACTTTGCTTATTGAAAATCTTCAGAAATAATTCCTGTTTCTCGGTATGCTAAGTTTCTACCGATTAACATCACATCTATTTCTTTGAAACCTCTACCTTCAACACACTTTCCCTGCTTACGTGTGCGATATATTCAGTCATTATATGTTTGTTTGTTTGTTCAGTAGTTATAAGATGATGAATAACAGTTTAAGAGATAATACTAGAACCTAATTAATCATATCGCTAAATGAAGAGTTGAGGTTATTTAAAGAACATCCATTCATCTTGCCAGACAAATTTTTGAGTTTTTTCTCTGTATAATAGTTCTTTTCAAATGCTTTGTTGATTTCCATAAAGAAGTCAGTGGTGTTGTAATTTGTTAGTTTTCTCAAGTATGTTTTAATAGATTCCTTCGTAAGTTTCTGAATTTCTCTTTTAAGTTGCTTTAGTATATGTTTTGGTGGGCAATTTTTACTTGCTATGCTAATAAGGCAATTCGCGGTTTGTAGGTTCGTAGCTTGATTTTTCAAATTGATCAATATTTTCCTTAAATATTATGACACTCCCTCTTTTGGCAGAATTTTCGGGATGAATGGTATGATACACTCTATAGCCTCTGATTTAATATAGGATTGTTTGGTAAAGTGTGTTTCCGAAATAAGGCAAACTGCTTTAAATTCTTATTGATATTGTAGGAGTCTTTTAGCGTGCCATGACAGAATCTTTAGTGTTTTTCTAAATATTATATTTTCATATTTGGTTTGGATTGGGCTCTCTTAATGCTGTTTTAAATTTTGGTAATCGCTCATCAAAATTAGTTAACTTCATAAGTACAGTTTGCAAAATTTGTTTAACATCATTGCTAAACAGAGCTGCTGCATATGTCAGCTAATTGTGTTTTTTGCAGTACAGTGCAACTTATTTGCATACCATTTGGCTGTGTATCCTTGCGATTGCTTCGCCTCTCAGTGGGATTTGAAGCAAATATTTTCTTAGTTTTATTTTTTTGTATATTTTTTGCAACCATGCAGCCTTTGTATTTGGCACAATAAGCTTCGGCATTGGAAACACATTTTAGTGAGGCGTTATTCATTGGACAGTCAAACGTAATGTGATGACCTGCTAATCAAACACATCTTGGCTCTTTACGGCGATATTTTTGTGTGTAGCCATAAGCTTGATACTTGCACCGAGCAATCAATTTCGACTTTTTTAATACTTCTATTTCAACTTTGCAGTCTAGAAAAATTCTAATTTTAAGAAGTTTCGTCATATTTTCATATCGGAAGGCTGTTTGATTCGACGGCTAATTTTGTTAGTAATCTCAGTGAATTTGAGATTTTTTGCTCTCAGATTATCAATTATCGTTTCTGTGCTACAAATGTGGTCAAGTTTTTTCACCTATAACTCTAATTGGCCTTTCTTGTTTGTTTTCGTAAGTATCAAAGGCAATGTTTCAACTAATTTTCGATATGCTTCTCTGTTGATAGCGTTTATCTTAATGCTTTTCGCACGTAGAAGCTTTGGGATTATAGATTTATCTGGGAAATTTTGATTGATTATACCGTACTGTATGACTATCTACAATAATAGGTGGCAATACAGAACTTTTCTTATTACCTAGTTGGGCTGTAGCAGCTGTTGGTTGTTACTTGTGTAGTTGTTATTGTTTTTGTGGTTGTGGAGGTTTATTCAATTTTCTATTTATAATTTTCCTATTTTTATCGCGAATCCATTCGGTTTCTTTAGCTAAGTCTTCTACATTTTCGGAGTATGTTATGTTATAATTGTCCCTTTCAGTAGAGACATGATTAGCATTCTATTTTATTGCCAATAGCTCTTTAAGGAGAACATCAACTTTTTCTTTTATTTTGCTTTTTTTTTCGATGGTTTATCCAGTATGATTGTTTTTGAAACAATTGAATTTTTTTTTGAACGCTCCATCGGTCTCTTCGATGTGTATACGGCCAGCCGCTAAATGAGCCGCAGGTCCGTGACGTGACACAGGTCGACTCATGGTGAGTTTTTCACCGCAGGGTGAGTCACGGCAATGATTATCGCTAGTGGTAGCGCAGTTTTGCGACGCAGGTAAATTTGGAAAAGACAAAAAAGGTTAAGAATTTTCTTGGTGTGTAATTAAAAAGGATGTAATTAACAGCTCATGATACACATTTAATGTATGTAGGCGGTTACTTGTTGCCGTGCTACTTCCTGATCGGCTTATTTTTTGAACTACTATACTTAGAACTGTACAATGTTGAATTGTAAATTAGCCCTCGCCTTTTAAAAGGGTATGCGTGCATTCCAGAAACTATCAGTAAGTTGTGACAGACCCGTGAAAAAACAAACAAAACAAAACTTCACGGGGTATTTTAACACTTCAGGATTGGTTCCTTGGCAGCGAGAAAGTGTTGCAAAAGGAAAATATTGAGACACAACGAATTTGCGAATAATGGAAATTAGGTTCGAAATAAAAATATCACACCAAAAATGTTTCATGACGTTGTTTAAAAAATATTATGGAAATTTTCTACAAATTCAAACAAACAGTACATCAACTTCCCACATTTGCTTCATTTGCCACTTCTCGGCTTTCACTTTCGAATTCAAGGAACCAGTGGCGTACCCAAGGGGGGGGGTTACGGGTTCAAATCCGCCCCTCCCCTTGGGTAAACAAGCTTAGCCCTGATTACGATAATACTCTGTCTGTGCTTAGTGACAGTTTCACTTTTCCACGGCATTTACTTCATTAGTTGCTTTCTTTTCTGGCCTGTAGGTATTGAAGGCGTTTCAATATATGTATTTGCAAACATGCATATACACTTTACAGAAGGAAGTCTACAAATACAGCGTAGATTCTTTCACACGTCAAGCGCATCATTTTATAATTTGAATGAAAATATCATGAATGATTCAAGTGAATGAAACCAGACATGCAATCGGACTAAAGTCTGCCAGAATTATTTTTGGAGGACTCCAACTTTGACCGGTGAAAAAGTATGATTAAGTAAGATTACATAATTATATCTTCATATCTACACCGAATCACTAGCAAACGTACCTAGTCAAAACTTCAAAAATATGACCCCCGCCTTATCAAAATCCTGCGTACGCTACTGCAAGTAACTATCGTCACTTGTATCATATAAAATTCGTCGAACACGCACCGCTTCAATTATTTTTTCCTCCATTTTTCTAACAACCAAGTATTCACTGCGACCAACGTTCGAAAACTGCGAAGCAAAAACTGCGAAGCTAAAACTGCGCCACGCAGGGTCACCACGCGCAGGTCCTGCGTATGCTGAGCCTGCGCTCTAACATGCGCTGATCCCTTTAGATGCGTGGTTCGCAGAAACACGCCGTGAGTTGGCCTGCGTCACGTCACGGACCTGCGGCTCATTTAGCGGCTGGCCTAATAGTTTGTTGAAAATCTTATATTGAGTTGCTCATCTTCGTGAGACATCTTAAGATCCTCATTTGTAACGAATTAAGTTCCACATTTTTTTTTCAGCGAAGTTATTTGGAATTCTTCCACTATGTAATCGTAGACTCTCCCCAGAATTCTTGGGACTGAACTCAAAAGAGTGTGAATTTTTCTGCATAATTGGTCTGGTACCTGTAGTAGTAGTTTCTTTTAAAGTCGTTGTCGCCATTGTTGGTTTGTTATTCGGTTTTTCTTCCCCTACCTGGTTTCGTTCCCGAGTAGTATTTTACTTCTCAACTACTCAGCGGCCTGGGGGAAGCGGGCCTACTGGCCTATCGATTACCTGGGACGCGTCTGAAGGAAGAGCGGCAACTTCACAATTTGTACAAAAAAATATTTAGTTTCGGCCATATTTATTATTAATCTGTTATGTAGAAACGGTTGCCAATATTTTATATGAATCAGTGTTTACTTTTTCTATGTTAAGGTCTCTATTAGCCAAGTAAAGCCAATTATCGTCGGCGTACAATACAAAAAGTAATTCCTGCAGTCCATAAATTTCTGGTAAACAAAAGGAATATAATCGGTTCTAGTACTCATTCTTGCGAAATACCGACACTCTAGACGATGCCAATTCCTATTTTTGAAGCTTTTCTATCAAGTAAGTAAGTAATTCACCTCGCCATTTCAAAACTTCCATTACTATCAGTCCTGTTGTCAATCTATCATGAACCACCGTAGCTGAGAATTTTTTGAATCTAAAAAGATTGGGGAATGATATCGAAGTATTTTACGAAAACAATATAACAATATTACTGGTTAATATAGATGTTACTTTACTGTTTCTATACACTAAAAATTCCCTTCTTTAAAGCACATGTTTCTTAATTTTACTAAGATATCTGCTATATCCTCCTTAGTTGATTTAATTTGATCATTTCACAGAGAGTCAATAGTTTGAATTATTTATTTTCTATTTGTCAAGCTTAAGCGAAGAGCGAAAGTGGGTAAGGATGAAGTAGATGGTTTGTTTTTTCATCCATATATTTTATTTCTCTTATATTGTTCTTATGATTTTGATTGATTTCTGAAAACATTACTCACGGTATTCTAAATTTTTGACGTATAACTAGCATCTTGCTCAATGTTTTTTATATAGTAATTTAACTTTGCGTTTCAAGTTATGTTTCGCATTAGTTTTTCATCGTATATATGAATAATATTTTCTTAGTGCATTCAAACCTTTTCGCTTTTTCCTGAATGCGAAGGTCAATTTTTGGGCTACCTATGTATCGGTTCTTGTTACTGTTGGACTTATTATTGAAGTTAAAACTTATGGTTTTAATAGCTTATTCAACAGCTTATTCTTGAAGTTTTGGCCTTCATCTACTATTAGTTACTTGTATGCGTCAATGAATTGATCCATTGTCTCTCTTCTCTATATTCTATAAAAAAGTTTTGTCACGTACAAACGATACATCACAATTAATCATTTTTTCATTTCATTTATCACTGATTTTTAGGTTTGATTGCTATTAAGACTATTTCCTTTATTTTGTGTTTGGTAATAATATTTCACAATTCTCTTTCATACTTCATCACCCTGATGCATAATATTTTTTCCAGGCTTTTCTTATTATTATAAGTAGGATATATCCAAATAGCGTTACTCTCATTTTGAAAAAAAATCGGAGGGGATCAAACTCTAATGATCACCCTTTTTCTTCTACAAGATATGTAATAAGTTATGTAAACTTTCAAGCCAAAAATTTATTGACTTTTGTCGAGCTATTTTTTTAGTGTGTGAACTCGCCCGCAAACACATCAGACAACTTCCACGTGACTGCTGATTCCTTTTTGGTTTTCCCATTTACACCTTTAACCGACATTTTCAATAAGTCATATGTTTAAACACATAACAGCTCAACAGCTATTTTTTCCTTTCATTATAACCAATATACTACATCGCCCACAGCTCTTCAACTACCGCGCACGACTGATTACGGCACTTTTTAGTAAAAAGCGACGCTCATACCTTAGCGTGTGCCATATACATCATTAAATTCGTTACAAAGTGCACAAAAATTGCCATTTTAATATCAAAGTTTAAATTATCGTTCTATCGTCGACGATTCTTCTTCTTAATGCATGTTTTCTGCATTTCATGCAGATAATTGGGATAAAATTCAGATATCTGATTTTCTTCAATACGTCTTCCAATTTAGTAAGTTTCTTTTTTTTCAGATTACGTGAGGACTTTTACTTTTGATAAACGGCTAGAATCATTGGTGAAACAATCAGGTCTACTGGGAGGACAAGGCAAGCTTCCAACTGTAATTGCACCTCAACGATATAAGCAACGATTTACAGAAGCCATGGAAAGATATTTTCTAGTTTCTCCGGATAAATTTGCCTGATCATTTTAAAGTTTTACAATTTCCGTTCTCGGGATAATGATGTAATGAAAAAACTTGCAACAAATTAAATAAATTCGATGGTTAAGATGATGCTTTTATAAATTGGTATCCACCGTTTTTAATTTTTTCTTCTGTGGCGCTCAAATATATAAGAATAGGTGTTTTTCCAATTAATTACATAATTTGACGATTGAAATTGACTTTTCTTCATAATTTGATATTAACCAAGTATTGATTTTTTTCTTTTCTTTTTCAAACAAAATTCCAATATAAATATCAACGCAAATACGCTGTTTGCATCATGTGAACTCAGACTAGAATATAAACCAGCCATGTTTTCCAGCTAAATCGTCGAATGCCTAAAACGATTCTCATACTAATCAGTTTGTAAATTTCACTGCAGAGGATTTATTTATTCATTCATTTATTTAATAAGAATTTGTTTTACAGACAAACATAGTCCAATTACAAGGCAAGAAAAAAATGAAATTCATAGTATAGTTAAACTAATTAGTTAATGTACACTTTGCATTCTGCTTATGAATGTAACGTGAGCGAGGAAACGCAGCAAGTTGCAGAGTATTCTGGTTTCGAGGGAGCCACAACATTGGCGAATGGTACAAAGTCTCAGTCCTAGCATATAGAACTGTAAATATGATATCAGATCTAGCAAGGCGTTCTGAAATACGATACTCTAACCAATCAGAGGTTAGATTTTAATTGATGGTGATGAAGCCGAAACACAAAACACTCATCTAGAAGGAGTTTGTGGGATTGCAAAGTAGGAAGTTGTAGCAAGGAAAGTCGGCATAAATATTGATAGTGTGGTGACCACACTTGCGAGTAATATTCAAGGATTCGTCTAACGAGGCTAGTGTATAGGTTGACCGAGGAAGAAATGTCAGTAAACATATGAGAGTGTCTTAATATCAACCCGGAGACGCGAGAGGCGCGTGCGGCTATTACCACAATGTGAGGCTCAAATTTAAGTTTCGGGTCGAAAATCACTCCCAGATCTTTTATTTGAAAAACCGGTGCAAGTGGAGTATTATGTAATACGTAGTTGTAATCAATTGGACTGGACTTTAAGGAGAAGGACATTTTGTGGCATTTCTGAGCATTCATGGAGAGAAAATTAGTTTCACTCCAAGAAACGATCGCGTCAAGATCTCTTTGGAGAGCAATACAATCCTCTTCTAAGCGAATAACTCGGTAAGAAGAGGGCCTAGAATAGACCTCTGAAGAACGCCGGGGGTTGAACGGAATAGAGAAGAATGTGCTCCACATAGGCTAACACAACATGAGCGAGAACTGATGTAGGACTCAAGCCACTCATGGTCCAAACAGGCCAAAGTGAGCTAGCTTCTGAAGTAGAACGTTTGAGTTGACAGTATCAAATGTCTTACTAAAGTCAGTGTACACTACATCAACTTGGGTAGAGAGTCTTTGCGACAGTTTGGGTAAGTTCAAGGATATTCGAATTAGTTGAATGGTTTGGAACGAATCCGTGTTGAAACGGTGTCAGCCTACAATTAATTGGGATAGTGGAAAATTTGGGAGGGTGGTGGCAGGATATATTGACGAAAAAACCGAGCAAATAAGCAGATTGTTTCAGGGGTCGAGCCTTGTTTACCGTCCTAGGAAACAGTATAAGGAATAGTGAACGAAGACTTAAGGGAATTGACATTAGACAAAAACTGCTTTGTTTGGTCAGCGTGAGGCGGATTTTCAATATTAGCGAAGTAGTTATGCATAGCTCGTTTAATTTCCAGTTTGGCTGAAGTACGTTGATTTGAAAAGGCAGCATAGTTTTCCGGAGTACTATTAGATTTCTGAAGCCGATAAGCTTATTTTTTTTATTTCAAGATAGCTAAGGCATTACGGGTCAGCCAGGGAGGATCATTTACCGAGGTACGACTGTGGTAGGGAGTGAATCGAGAGATAAGGTCATAGTGAAGAGAGTAGAATTCAACGAGAGAATTTTCACAATCAAGATGCCCCAAAAAAGATGCCCGGCTAACCAATTTGAGTTGTTCCGACAAAGCAATGTAATTCGATTTCCAAAACTTGAATTAAAAATGTCTGTGCTTATTCTGAGCTTTGGGGAACAAAAGGAGAGTTCAAACAGTAAAGGTAGATGATGAGGATCCGAAGGAACATAGGAGAGAGGAGCAGCGGTAAATGTTAAGTTATCAGGAATAATATTCGATATAACAAGGTCAAGAAGGCTACCGTTCAAATTAAATGCATGGTTGTATTGAAGCTAGACAATGAAAGAAAATTGGAGAGAAGGTTCGATGCTCGAATAAAAGGGATAATTTCAATATGAGGAAAAATGTGCCAATTAATAGAGGGAAGAGAAATCTCCGCGAGAAGATAGATTAAAGGAGAGGCAAAACGGGGTACTAGATTCAAAGAAAGATTCACAGTAGACATGTGTAACGCATTGAATTTTACTGCGCGGATACCTTGACTCCAACGCCAGTCCCAGTATCAGGGCAGTGTGTGGCGCTATTGCGCTACAGCGCCGTGAAATGTCTTGACTGACTCACTAGCCACAATTTTGTTCCGATACATGCATAATGGTATCAGATTCTTGAGCTTGGCTCGGGTACGAAGATATGTTAGAACGTTTGGACTGACTATTCTCAGGGCTGATACATACAGTTGAACAATAAAATAATAATAATAAGGTTTCTGAGTTTACAGAAAGCCAAGGTTAATTTGTTATTTTAGGTGGAATAAATAAGAGAGATTAATAAGAAAAACTCAATTTATTTCAAAGTGTTATTTGTTCAGATAAAGAACAAATAAACAGTTCAAATTTAGAATGTCAAAAGAGGGTATGTTTACTTTATTGTTCAACTGTATATAGTGCGAATGATTTTTTTGTTTCTATTAGGCATTTCATTCGTATTTGAGTTTTCATAAGTCGCATTTATATATTTAGAGAAAAGCAGAAAAATTTCCAATAGTGTGATAGCTATATTTTACTGATAAACACGATAAACATAATTATCATTCCCAGATTTAGATTATGTCTACAAAACAAAAGAGCCAAATTTGGTTGCATTTCTCCGAAAAAACTGCAGAAAATAAAGTTAAATGTCTTTACTGTGGGCAACTGCTGTCAGTTTTGAATAAATGGACATGCGGTCTGATACGCCACATAAAAAGAAAGCATCTTGGATAACATATGGAAAGACAAACAGCTGTTACTTGCCTACAAGTGGAACCTCGAGTAATCGATAGATGCACTATTGCCGCTTCAGCTGGGTCGCTACAAAACATGGAGCAGTTTGCTCAGCGTACAATCACATCAGTGGCTTATTAAAGTAGCTGATATAACCAGCTACTTTAATAAGCCACTCGCTCTTAAAAGGGAAAAATAAATTGATCGGCAGCTAGTCACGATGATAACCAAAGAATATCATCCATTTAGGATTGTAGAAGACACCAATTTTAAAAAGCTGCCAATCCAAACTATAAACTGCCAATTAGGAAAACGGTTTCTAATTTTTTAATTCCCGCAATAAACAATGAAATTGTTGAATTAGTGAAAAATCGCCTCAAAAGAGCTTCTTCTGTTTGTCTCACGGTAGATGCATGGACTTCTCGCGCAGCAGACAGTTTTTACAGCGTGACGGCTCATTATGTAGTCGAAGACAACAATGAGACATTTCCAGCCTTTGATTTATTAGGCTGCACAGTGTACACTGATAAGCATACCGGCCAAAACATAGCAAGAGAATTGCGAAATATTGACGCTGAATGGGGCCTAAGAGGCAAGATTGAGGTAGTAGTAACTGATCATGCTGCTAATATGAAAACAGCTGTACGTATGTGTGAATGGCGCAATTGCGATTGCTTTGCACATTTATTGAATATTGTGACCCAATCAGGACTTAAAAAAATTCATTTTGTTGTAGCGAAGTTGAAAGTGATTTCAAAAATTTTCAACAAAAGTAGCAGTGGATACAACCAGTTCAAGGCTTCACAGGAAAAGATGGGACTTCCACTTTTAAAACTGAAGAACGATGTTCCAACTAGGTGGAACTCTATCTTTGATATGATACGTCGAGCGTTGGTGCTCAAAAATGCATTAGTTTCAACTATAGCTCTCATTAATTATTCCAGAGTCGTCAGTGCAGAAGAAACAATATCTGTCCTCACTAATAATGAATGGCTAATAGCAGAGCAATCGATACAGGTGTTGGAAATGTTTGAAACAATAACAAACGCTGCAAGCACTGAAAAATATGTTACCGCTTCGTTAATCATTTTATATTGTAAGAAGTTAAAAAAAAGCTTAACTTCATTTGAAACTCGAAGTGAATATTTGTCTGAGGTAAGGAGCCTGAATTTGAAACTACTGTTCGAATTAGATCGTAGATTTAATAATATAGAACAAAATTATTTAATTGCCTGCTCCACCATACTCGACCCGAGATTTAACAAAATTGGTTTTGTCGATGCAAATAACTACCAAATAGCTGTCGATAAGCTTTATTCCGAATTGGCCGATGTTAATGATTCAAATGTGAACATTGCAAACATGCCAAACAGTAGCCAGAAAAGAAGTCAGTCACTGTTTCCAACCAAATCAAATGATCGGTTAGATATGCTACGGGAAGATTTTGATTCGGAAGTTAAAGAGTATGCGAATCCCAGCAACATGAGTTCAGCTATGATTGAATTGGAGAGATATTTGGCAGAGCCAATAATAGCTAAGAAAAATGATTTGGGGAAATTACAGGATCCATTACTGTGGTGGAATCAAAGAAAGCATATTTACCCAAGGGTTTATCATTACATGAAAAGCAAATTGTGCATAATGGCTACGTCTGTCTCATGCGAGCGAAGTTTTTCCAAAGCACGCGAGCGGCTTAAGACTGACAAAATTTCACAAATAGTTTTTTTGAATTACAATTTAAATATTACTGATTAAATATGTTTCTTCTGTTTTTTGGTTTAGTTGCAACAAAAAAATTCATTGTCTAGTTTTCAAGAAGTTGTTCGATTTATGTATATGTTTCGCAAATAGTCATGAATACGATGTAACTATGAAAAAACAGAGTAATTATTTACATTAATAAAGCAAAAGCATAAAATTTATTTTTAAAAACATCAATAAAGATTTCATTGACCAAACCCTCTTTTTTATTTATGATATATACAACATGGTCACGATATTTCAACTCTAAAAAATTAACGAATAAAACGGAATAATTATTGGAAATCAAAAATATCACTTCAAACCAATTTACCATTTTTCCACCCAAATTTCCGCTTCTTGGACACGCATGTATGTAAAAGTATTTTGCGAAAATATTTGGCGTGGTTGGGTGCTTGCAAAACATACAATGCAGAGCTAACGCCAACGTCAACACCAACATCAATACCGACGCCAACACATTGAATTCACTTTGCTCTTCAACTGCTGCGCTAGCGTGATGATACACTGCTCTACTGAGACTTATGTCTGGTATCAGCGCATTGGTCTCAAAGCCAGTGTATCAGCGCAAAAGCGCGGCCCAGTACTGCGTTACCGAAGTCTAATTCATAGAGCTCTCCTCTTGAGCTCTGAGTTACAAGGGAAGCAGGCAGAGGAATTGTCAAATAACATTTCTGGGAAAAATTCAAGTTCGGCCGTGACTAATTAAGAAAGATTAATTGAATCTTAATTTTATATACGCCGCTTTTGCATTGATTACTTAACCTAATAATTATCTATTTACAATTTTATACTACTGACACACTACAGTCGATAATGATCTCTTAGCTCATTATCATCTCAATCTGGCTGATAATGATCTCGCGATTAGTAAGCAGAAGCTATCATGGGAAGTTCAATCAAGGAAAAAACTACAAGTGCAATCTATGGGCAGAGCAAGAGTGCTATGTTGAAATTTACTTGCCAATTAGACATATGGCTAGGGACACGATATCGAATAGAAAGTATCGATACTGTACTCATGAGTAGTATCCAAAAAAATTATCGTACTCATAAAAGAATCGATACAAATAGTATCGTTACTTCAAAGTATCGAGTACTTTCCTTAGGGTCTAATGCACATACGTCAGGACATCAAAGTCAGTGTCAGTCGATAAGTAACGTTAGTTTAGCTGCAGTAGAACAGAACATTAAAAAACAAATGGTATATAAATTTAATACAATATTAAAAACAACTGTCAATTCACAATTTACAAAGTTTATTTAAAAACGTTAAGTTATTTATTTCTTTATTACTTTAGGCACACATTAAAGCTTCCATTCCTCCTCCGTACAGTCGCTTAGAAATAGAAGTTTATCGAGCCATTTTGGCGATAAGCGGTTTCGGATTTTTGTTATGGTACTTCCTGCTTTAACCGTTCTGAGGGCACTGACGTCGCAGGAATTGATAAATATTCTCGTGCCAACTTGTATTGTTTTGGGGAAAAAATTTCCATATCTTCCCATTGTTTAAAAGGATCTAAGGAAAGTGGTGAAACCTGTGCAGATAAGTAATGGCTTGTTTCATCCTTATTTTCAAACTGTAATGGAGATGAAGAACTTGTTTTGTTTGGTTTTTTCCTATGAGCCAACTTTTTATGGTGACTCCAGAAATCGTATGTTGTTTGCGACTGAAGAATCGCTATCAGGTTCAGTGACGACAATACTAGGTGTGGTAGTAATAAATCGTTTAAGTAAAGAAATTGCCTTTGTACAAGCTGTGGCATCCTGAAAGTGAATATTCTTGAATTTTAGATCCAGTAAACATGAGATTGCAATCAAACGATTGTCTTCAATATGTCCGAATCTGCGTTCTATCTGTTTGATTATTTCTTTTTTTACTGTATTTATTACACCACCATCGGTATTATCATCACCACCTACAGCCACAGGTATATCATTAATCTACGCCTTCAAGCGGTTTACCATTGGTATTATTTTACTTATGGTCACATACTGTTCACCCGATAGCTGTTTGGCTACATATTCCAGAGGTTTCAAAAGACAAATCAATGTTTTTATATTCTGCATTTCTACAGCCGAGGGTGTAGGTGGTGCTTTAGTATTTAACATCAGAATTTGATGAATTATCTGCGCTAAATCAATGTATCTCTGAAGCATATAATAGACAGAATTGCAACGAGTCTTAACATCTAAAATCAGTTTTAGAGGTTGAGAGCCAGTTTGCTTTTGACGTAAAGCGTCGCTGAAAATTACACTGCTCTTGAAACATTTGACAACGTCTCGTACTTTGCTTACTAATGAACTGAAATCATTGACTGACATTGCAGATTCAGTGATAAGATTGATTGTATGAGTAAAGCAAGGCAAGTGTTTGTTTTTTCCCAGAAAATTAGCTATGCCTGCTGTCATGTTCGAGCCGTTGTCCGTAACTACTGCAGTTATTTTTTCCAGGCTGATGTGTGTACCTGCACGAATTTCTTTTAATTTTTCAGCTATATAGTCACCAGTATCCCATTGACCCAATACAACAGTAGCTTTGCAACGCGATACAAGCCTATCATCGTGCAAAGAATGAGCAGTAACCCCTAAATAACTGGTAACAGTCATCATTTCACTCCAAATATCACAGGTTAATGCCACGTGAGCTACATTGCTAAATATGTATTCAATTTTCAAACGCATAATACTGTAAAAACCATCGAATTGTGCTTAAAGTGTATCAACGCTTGGAATTTTAAATGATGGACAAGCTTGATGCATCAATTTTTTCAACCCACGCTTTTTCACAATGTCAAACGGTCTTTTATCAACGTAAATAAAATAAAGCAAACATTTGCAGAGCTTCAAATAATCCTTTTCCTCTATCGGAATAAGAATATTTTCGCTCCATTGATTGTACGATTGAAAGTTACCTAATTTTTGGAATGCATGATTCTTGAAGCTCACTGTTGAGTTGTTAAAAATGTATCCAATTCAGATGCTTTCGAAGTACTTATCGATGGTTGTGGTTCATGACTCGGTGGATTCAGCAGTTCTGACTTTTTATTAATTGTCGTTTGTTTCTTTTCATCTCTTTTCCCATTAAAAAAATAATAACATAATTAGTTTCATGCCACTAACCAGTTTCTCAATGTAAAACGGGCATAACTAAGCTAAATGTTTTTACTGCTATACTAACGTTCCACCTGCGACTTCATCCATAACGTGAAAGTGATTTAAGAGTGTGAATTTAACAGATAAGGAATTACTTTCACATTTATTTAAAACTACCAAATTCTGGCGGTTTCGTTCGCGTGGAACGTTTTTCACATATTACGCAGGAATAAATGCTTCCGGGATAAAAGTAGCCTATATTTTTTTCTAAATAGTTCTCTATACATAAAACAGACAGACAGAAAATTTAATAACGCATGTTTGAGAAATATGGATTTATTGTAGGTTATATTTACAAAGAAGCATAAAATTATAAAAAACTACCTTGACGCATTAGGTTTAGGGTGTTTCTTCAGATGTTTATTCGTGTTTGACGCATTCCCACATGTTTTTATGGTTTTGAAACAAATCTTGCATTTCACTTGGTTGTTGTTAATCTTGACAAAATACTGCCAAACTTCACTCTTACTAGGCGGCATTCTTCTAATCACTTAAATATCGAAACAAAGCACAGAATAATAGTGAGTACTGTTAGTTTACACTTTAATAAATCAAATAAATGATCAACTGCATTAATATAGCAGAAAAACAAGACGCGAAACGAACACAAAGAATGAAATGAAACAATATTTAAGAACAAGGAACGACGACGACGAACGAGTGAGCGAGTGATTAAGTCTGTTTTTGCTGTAGAGAAATAAGTGCAAAGAGGAGAAATCGAAAAAGGTTCGTTCGGTATACGTCAAAACAGTCGGACAACACGAACGCGTAAAGTGTAGCTCTGTGCAGCCTTTACGAATCGGCCGATTTGTTTCGCCAGTAGAATCTTCTTGAATGCAAAGTACATTATGCGACTGTATTACATGATCAATACGATGATACTACATGAACACGAATGTCATGAACTAAAAAAACACTCTACCTTAATTCATAATTTTGATTAGCACTCCGATCTGTTCCATAACCTCTACACAATGTCATGAATCATCCTAAAAGCAATCACATGTATGCCTTTTTAACCCCGAAGCCTGAATAAAATAATCTTATCTAAAGCAATGTCAATTCAACAGTGTAACGTGTATGCTATAGAATGCAATACGAATAACTTCATCATTCTTATCTAACTGCCGTATGAAGGAAAAATATTTACAACTCACATACATACATATGTCTAATATGTCTAAGCAGGTGTAAGGATGTTAGAAATTGTCACAGTATTTTCGTCCCAATAACGTAACACCTCATTTGAGTTGGTACATTGTTCCAACTCAAAAAAGTAAATGAGCTACTCATACAAACTCATTTCTTATATACGGCTTACCCATCACTACTACACATTAGACAGCTTCCAATACTTGCACGTTCTTTGCACTTTTCACACTTCCTTAAAAGGAGGTGCAATCAGTCCAATAATAGTACAGATGCACGTGCAACACAAAGGCCCCAAAAAAGTGTGACCTGGTCAACACGAACGCGAAAAAGTAAGAATCTTACACTCACTTTTTGGTCAACAAAAACACGCCTACTGATTAGTGAAGTGGAACTGAACTGTGAACGGAACGAACGATTTCGAGCTCAATATAATGTTTTAGAAGGTTCAGCACGATTGAACTACATTATAAACATGAGCCGTAATGTAACCCTTAAGGCAAAGTTTTAAGTGGGTAATTTCTAAGATTTATTCGATACGATACCTGTCAAAAAGTACTCATTGAATAAAACTATCGAGTACAAAGTATCGAGTACAAAAGTATCGGTATCGAAAGCAAAACGTACTCGATACCACAAAGTATCGATTTTTTTCGTGTCCCTACATATGGCAGCGTGTTTGGAAAAATTTGATGGTAATTACAATATAGATGCTTTTAATAGACAATTTAAGTGTGTACCCGATGCTGGCGGCACGATAATGAATCAATTTGCAGTTGTTTTTCAGCTTTTAGAAGTTTTAATTGTCAATCACAATGAGCGACACGTAGTGTGTCACTATCTCATTAGATCCAAGTTGATAATGAGCTGTGAGCCCATTATCAGCTCTAGTGTGTCGAAGGTACTAGTATACATGATATTTAGAGTTGAATTTTGAAAGAGTGCTGAAGAGTCGACTAAATGTAACCTCAAAGAGTATGAAGACGACATGAGGACGGCTGAATGTGACTCTCAAGGGTTGGGGAGCCCAGAGTCATGTTTATGCTACTTCTATCGCCTCAGATGTTGAGGATGTTTTTTTTGACATTTTTTCGAAAACTTACTTTCTAAAGACTTTGTGTTACGTATTTCAGCTAATCAAATATTTTTCATTAAGAGCTTAAAATAATAGCTTCAAGCTAACATATTTTCAGAGATAGATCTTACAGTCTACTTATATTGAGGATTTGCTTGTAGACTATTCTTTTTCAATATATTGGGCTGTAAGCAGGTAAAACGGGTGGATACTTTTGGAATTAAGGGTAGTCAGAGAAGCGGAAGGGAAAATTCTCTGAATAGAATAACTGGATTGGGTTGCTGGTCAGTTGTTATTGAGTTTTAATTTAGATCATAAATTATTCAGTCGATTATTGCTAGTCAAGTTCAGTTGTTAATTAAAACTAATAAAAGTGAAGCTTTATAATACATTCAACTAATAAAGTGTTTTCGAATAGCAATAAAGTGATTAATTAAATTAACCAAGCGTAATTGAATATATTTTGTGTGTATAAAATACATAAGAAATATTACTGGCGCAGTCGCTATTTTTAGGTGGGTAGCAAAAAGAAATAGTGAACGATGATAAATCCACATTTTTAATTACGGGATCTGGAAGAAACATTCATAAGAGCCATATTCGAAATTAAATTTTACAGATTATCATTCATAACTTTGGCGAGGGCTAATATAGAAGTTCTGGACTACACAAATTGTAGCCCTCGAACTGGGAACCGCTAAGATACAAGCCGGTATTTGTTGAGCTATGTTTACACGAGCGCTACAATATGCCAACTTTAAGGAAAAATATCAAAGATTATATAAGAGATATCATAAAAATTGATAGTGTTCCTCCGAGTTCGACTCAAGAAAGACAAATAAAAGAAAATTTGCGAATTTTTTTTTAGAAAAACACAGAATGATCAAATATTCGTGTCACTTGTGTGACGAACACACGGTTCCAATGTGTAATAACTGCACGAACGAAAACAAAAACTTTTTATGTAATAAATCTATGACAGAAGAATAACTTTAAATATGTCAATTAGTTTTCTCAATAAATATAATAAATACATTAAATATTTGAGTTTTTAGTTGTTAGTCTTTCAGTCGAATGTTTAGTGACAGAGTTACACCAAAATATGTTTAGTGATCTAGGGTTAAAAAAAACCACACTAATTGTCAAGCAAATTGAATTGTTTTTTTTATTTAATGTGAAGTACAGTCGATACAATTAAGTTATGAATGAAAGTCATTCAAATGGCCTCTACGACTTCTTCTGAAGAAACGAATTCGATGAACCCAATTTTCGAGCACTTTTTCCAATAAATCAAGTCGTATGTCATGAAAAGCACGTTCAATATTGACTTGTGAAGCTTGAATAGAGTTTGGTTGTTTTGCTAAAGACCAATGACTTCAAATAATTTCACAAGAAGTAGTCTAATGGTGTTAAATCACAACTTCTTGGAGTCCATTCAATATCACAATTTCTTGAAATAATCGTATATCCAAACTTTTCTCGCAATAATTCAATTGTTGCACTTGCTGTGTGGCACGTAGCCTCGTCTTGCTGAAACCAAATGTTATCAAGATCAACTTCGTCCAGTTTCGGCCAGAAAAAGTTGGTTATCATCGATCACCGATCTCCATTGACAGTAACGGTGCTACCAACTTCATTTCGAAAAAAATACGGACCGATGATCCCACCAGACCAAAAACCACACCAAACTGTTAGTTTAGGTGAATGTAATGGTTTTTCATGAATAATTTGTGGATTTTCTTCGCACCAGAATCGAAAGTTTTGTTTATTTACCGCACCACTCAGATGAAAGTGAGCCTCGTCGGAGAAGATGATTTTCTTAAAAAAAATCGTTATCGTTTTCAAGTTGTTCCAGGGCAAAATCAGCAAATTCACGACGTTTACGGTGGTCCAATGGTTTCAGTTTTTGAGTGAGAACAATTTTATATGGATGCAAACCCAAATATTTTCTCAAAATTCGCCAGGTTGTGGTTTGAGACAGTCTAATTCTTGAGAACGTCTTGGAATCGACAAATTGCGATCTTCAGCAACACTTGCCTGAACGGCAGCAATATTTGTATTACTTCGAGCGTTTCTTTGTCTTATTGGCACTTGAACATTATGTAAAGAAAGTGTACGCTCAAAATTTTCAACAATTCGACGAATAGCGAGCACACTTGGACGATTCTTACGACTATAAAATGGCAAAAGCGCACGAAAAGTTGCGATTGGAGAACAATTATTTTGATAATGAAACTGAATAATTTGTAAACGTTGTTCTTGCTTATATCTCATCATGATGAAATTGTAAACATTACTGAATACAATGAAACAAAAATTACAGATCATGACATATTACAAATGACCGAAACGTCACATAATATCATATCATTACTATTGGAAAGCCCATTATATATAAGTTAGCGGCACACGCTTACGATGACCTCCCATCAACCCAATCTACCTATATGAAACCTTACACCATTTCCGCTGCAATCCATGCACTTGATGGAAACATCAACAATTCCCGATTCCACTGCAATCCATGCGATTGATGGAAACATCAACAATTAATATATACAGCCAGACGTTCGCAACGCATCAATGAGTAAGTCACGAAACAAAATAGATAGGCAGAATCACATTGAATATTTAGAAGCAGACGAAACGGTTCCATTCTCACCAGAAATAGAACAATACGAAGAACAGGTAACTAATGACCAGACCATAGCATAAATAATACATAGCACGGACACTCCAGCCAATTTGCTACTTATCTGTTATACAACCCAAGTGGCCAGCCTGTGCCTAAGTATAGGTAAATTCATGTCCGTGTACTCTAGCATGAGTAACAGAGTAAGCAAATTGCATGTGAATGGTTCGTGCACGAAAGACAGAGATGCACACAGAAGCTAATTTCGTTAATTCGTTGAATCGCGACTAACAGCGAGAAATGTCAGTGTGTATTTGACAATTCGCGAGTGGAATACCGCGTGTAATTCAATTTTTGATGTTTTTAATGAAAATTGCAACAAATCGTAGTGACAAGAGCGAAAAAACAACGCGGTCAAAATTTGTGATCGTCGGTGGCCCGCGAAGCAACTGGCGAAGTGTTTTATGGCCATAATTTAAATCAAAGTGAAAAGTGGCTGATACTTTCGCAAAAGGAAATAAAGTTCCTTCTTCGGTGGTCTATTTATTTAGGAATATAGAGCAACGACGAAGAGATTGCATTTCCTTTGAACTGCAACACAGAATCAGTGAAAACTCCTTGCTAGTGAACGTGTGCAGGTATCAATAGTTGCGTGAAGTTCTAGTGAAAGACACCGCGGTAACGTTATGTTTGTAAGGTTTTCGCGTTCGTTTCCGATTATTTGCTCTGAGTGATGAATAAAGCTTGCCAGAAGCCGAAAATTCGCAATTCAGTGAGTGAGAGAGATTACAAAGAACTTTAAAAACCCAATGAAGTGTAAAATTAACGAATTACCAATTTAGTTGATCTGCTAAAACATCTTATTTATGTTTTTAAATACTCACATACAAAACTTTTCGATAAAATTTATTGCTATTTCAAATTGCAATGCCGCGTATTTTCGTTGTTTCTGTTGATCGGGCAGCCCCAGCTGCTTCGATCAGTCGCGAATTCGCATCGGGTACTCGCTGCATTCGTTGATTTCACGCATACTAGCGTTAAGTCAGCTGATTTTGGCATGCACACGTACACGGTTAACTTTTATAACATGGCGAGCTCGTCTCTCTACATATGTAAAACCTGGCCTTCAACCTACTCTTTCGCGCGCGAGCTTGGAAACGAAAGCAAGAGCGCTCTCTCTGATAGGAGGGGTAATTTAGGCATCTCTTGTCTCAAATCGACTTTGAGAGCTCGGAGTGTCCGTGCTATATTATCTTTATGCTATGGACCAGACTTTGAATAATTATATCAACGATGGCCCCACTAACGAACAGGTTGACGATATCTATTTTTTAGATTAAAGCGCTCTTCGCTCCCTTACTTTGAATTTACATCAAGCAGGGGCTCTCCCTCAAATTTTTAATCGGCACAGGTTCAAATAAAAATTATATTCAGCCTAAGCATATCCGAACCCTTCTTCCTAATGACAAATCTTTTAGTGTTAACTCACTCTCACGAAATAAAGAAGTTACACACCATTCATTAATCCAAATTTTTCACCCGAAAGTAGGAAAACTTAAATTCTATATACTTTTTAGCCTCATAGCATTTGATGGTATAGTTGGAAATGATACCCTCAGAGCGATGAAAGCAATCATTTACACGAAAGAAAACTGTACGACAATCCCTTCCGAGCGCACCATACCTCTTAAACAATACTTTTCAGTTGCTGTTCATAATCATTACGTCTGTTGGAATAATTGCCTAGCACGAAGCTCTCAAAGATAAAATCCTCAAATTATATCCATTAAGTAGCGTCTCCTAGCAATTAATCTGCCTGCACTATAATCCTGAAATTATAGCGTTCAGTCTAAACTTCAAAGCTCGATAACCCTCAAATTATTGAGCCAATATCAATCACAATCAAAACAACACAGATTTAACCCATATGCTTTATAAATTATGACTGACCGAGAGTGTTGGGGATGCCCTTAAATGAAACGTGATAGTTTTTATATTTATTGCGTTTATTGATTGATTACACGAGATAAAATTGATAACCGGTCTATACGTGGTGTTGGTCGTAGCAAGATTGGCTTAGTAACGGACAATACCGGTCTAGCAGCGGTGTCGGCTGGAGAACAAATTCCGCCAGCAGTGGATAACTCGTTTTGATGCACTGGAAATTCAACCCAGGGCTGTAATCTCGAACAGATAGTCTAGTCATTCTTTCATTTTAATACAATTTAACAAAAATTTACAATTTAGCAACCGTACGTCTAAAGTTTAAGTTTTGAAAGGCTATCTTAATGCTTATGCAAAAGAATATTGATGGGTCAGCGAAAATACAAATTGATTTGGGCCACATTACACTGCCCATGCAATCAACCTGAGCATTCCTTCAAATTGCAGAGTCATCACCTGTCTTGGTATGCGTCGGTTGATTGCACTAGAAATGCGCGAATATACCGCCCACCAAGAACCTCTGTTCTTAATCATCATAAAATTAGACTTAATTCAATTCTGCGGATGGTATTTCGGAAGGTTCGTACTATCGTGTGGTCGTCTCATTTTTAGATTTTTACTTTCTGACGTGATACAGATATAACAATACAATAATCAAGGTTATAATAAAAACTGATACGGAACTAAATGAAATTAAAGTTGTGTGATAGGACCTCCAATCGCTTCTTGTTGCTCTTCAAAATTTTTTTGGGCTTCGTCATTGAGTGATGAGTAGTCTTCGGATGACTTGATGACGTGGAGTTTCGTCAGTACGGGAACTCGTTCATGCTTAATGGACGATGGGACGTCCTTCGGCTTGGCGAATATCTGAGAAACATCACTGCTGCGTTGGCTTTCCGTGATGAGTATATGATCGTGAGCTACCAACGTGCAACCTGGCGATACAGACAGAATTCCTGTGTTATGGAGAAGAATCTCTTCGCGAGATTCTTCGCAAACGACATGAGCTGGAATCACGTGCGGAACTACGAATAACCATTTTTTCGCATAAAGGTTTTTCCAAATGACGCTAATATCTGGGCTCAGAGCGAATGTTCGTGTTGTACAGTTGCTTCCTCCATACAAACTGTATAGCTCCTTGATGATTCAATGGGGCTTCTTTCTTAGATCGAATAGGATGTTGGGCAGTACTACGTAGGTTTCATTGGATAAGCGTTGAATTTCTCGTAGTTTATCTTCGGAGACTTCGAAGTAGGTTTGATTATGAAAGTCTATCCCTAGAATATTTGCGGAAATTTCGCATACAGCATACGTTCGATTGAGAAGAGAATGAAGGATAGTTGTCGTCTTTATCAATTAATAGCGCTGATGATCGATTATTTGTAGGTAGCCGATAATGGACCAAGCATCTTGTTGAAAGTGGACTGCAATTTCCTTTAACGGAAGATGCGACTCCTTCAAAGATGCTGGGAGAAATGATTCTGTTTGGTTGATGATTGACTTCAAGTCTGCAGGTTGTACCAGATCTAAAATGCGTCTGCCATTGGGTATGACGTTAAGTTTGGTTGCAAAAATGCTTTGTACTTCCATTTTGAAGTTTAATGCTCGTTGGTAAGTCCCCAAGAATTGGATATTGATTTCATTGTGATCTTATGTAGTTAGCCGGGAGACGAATCTTTTGATTTTCTGCACTGCTACATTAAAGCCTTTATTAAAGAAGGCTAATTGCTTGTTTGTCATTGAATTCGTTCTGTTTAGCTGATGGGTTGCTTGGACAAACAGCTGCGTTTCTTCATTCACAGTATACTTCAAGGTTTGTTGGTTCGCTTGCATTGTCTCGATGTCTCGGTTAATGTCATCATTAACGCCGAATAATGATGTTAGCATTGCACCCAGTAGTCTACGCCTTTGTCCGCTCCTGACGAAGTGCAGTGGATGTATCTGATGTACGATATCTTGATTGATAGTGGATAAATGTTGCACAAGGTCATCACAGGAAACTCTACCCGTGTACTTGAGACTAGTGTGACATAACTGAATCAAATTGTCGACCGCCTTTTGAACATTTCTTTTATCCTCCTGCATATCAGCCCATGGAATTTTAGCATGGATCTGCAGAGAGCCATGGTTTAAGTGCGCATTTCCAATATGTTCAACAGCAAATCCACTTTTGACTGGAGTGATGCTAACGCCAGCGATCTGATTGGCAGCCTTCACGAAAGGAACACAGCAGGTCGCAAGCAGAAACATAAGTAAACTCGAGTACGAACGAAGGTTCCTCCTAGATCTAGCTTGGCTGTCTCGCATCGGAGCTTTTTCTAATGACACTATAGGATGCTCGTTGCTTGACCCTGGTTTTGATATGCCGTTTGTTGCCGCCTGCTCCTGTTGCTTCGTGGCTTCTTCTGCGGGTATGGGATGTGGGCATATCTTTACTATTGAACGTTCAGTTAGACACCCTTCGAGATTAATCGTCATGGCTCTCACTAGGTCGTCCAGACCTGGGTGCGTTTTGATTATTCTTTCCCAACTGCCATTTGGTTGGATGATAATTTTCCCCTTTGACAAGCACTAGCTGCCCGACACATAAGTTGTCATGGGCTCGCATCCATTTGGGGCTATTTTTGAGCCTTGAAAGAAATTCGCAAGCTCAACATTTCCAGAAGCTTTGGACTAAGGCAGTAGCAAAGCGAAATTTTGTAAAAAGGCTATCTTCAGTAGAAGTTTCCTGCAGAAGAGCTCTTAGTGATTGTCCGATGAGAAAGTGTCCTGGCATTAAGGCGTGCACATCGTTGATATCATTAGATATTGATAATAGAGAACGACTGTTCATATTGCCTCTATCTCAGCCAAAACCGTACACATCTCTTCGATATTCAGCAAATTGTCTCCAATGGTTTTAGTTAAGTGCAATTACACTGACTTAACCCCAGCTCCCACAGTCCTTCAAAGTGTGGTTGGTGGCTGGTGGGTTGAAGTGCCAGTTTATTTGCTCTTGGGCGAGATATGATTGAGTGGGTCCATTCAGTTGTTCAAACTGGGCCTCAATTTCTTTATTGGCTCCAACAAAGTTGGTGCCACAATCGCTGTATATGTCACTGCATAGTTCACTTCTGGACACAAATCGTTTTATTGCAGAGTGTATGCTTTGCTGGTGGATAAGCAAATAAACAATGCTATGTAGGATTTTGTTGATTAAGCGCCTCTCAAGGAGGACTATTTTATGCGAATGGGGCCAGCAAAGTCTAATTCCATTGTGATGAACGCTCTGGATTGAGTTACTTTCTCCTTGGGCAATGCTCCCATGAGCTGAGTTTGCGACTTTGCATAGGATTTGAAGCATATTAGGCATTTGTGAATACAATTCTTCACCAACTTTTGAACTTGAGGTATCCAAAACTGAGCTCTGACGGCTACTATTGTAAGTTGATTGCTTCCATGGAGGGTTCTGGGATTAAACTTCCTCACTATTAAGGCAACCAGAGGACAAGACGCTGATAATGATTGGATGCTTTCTCAACTCATTTAAACTGATTAATCCAAGCCAAGGGAAGTAGTTTTGACGTAGAGGGGATCAACTGGCGTCGATGCGACTGGCGCACTTCCTCTGGAAGCGAAACGTTTTGTGATAGACGAGCACAAGTTAAGTTCGCTCTCTGTAGTTCGCGGGATGATAAGAATTGTGGGCACTAATCATGAACTTTGAACCTTAGGCAATAGGCAACCACACGAATAAGCTTTTGGTGGCTTGAGTATTTCGATAAGATTGGTGTTGTCGGTGGAATCGGGAGATCAGGGCCTATGTTCTCCAGAGATGATTGTGTCTCACTCGATTCATGCGTGGTAAGATGTATTTTAGGCTCTTTCTTCTCTAAATCACTTGAAGTTGAATCAACTTGGGAGTTGTATTCTAGATTTGGAAAGTGCAATCATTCCGGTCTCTTCTACCATAGCTATGCGCAGTCG
Source organism: Oxycera nigricornis (assembly GCA_963942545.1). Classification (NCBI taxonomy): domain Eukaryota; kingdom Metazoa; phylum Arthropoda; class Insecta; order Diptera; family Stratiomyidae; genus Oxycera; species Oxycera nigricornis. Next base: position 58,796,141 of record OZ012659.1, on the reverse strand, counting down.
GCTGGATTGTATTGGGACTCAACGTGCCACCATTGGGATGATTTAGTGTGTGAATGAATTTCATTTACTCTGTTGGCTACATACGTTTGCCATTTAATCGGATGTTCCGGCAACCAAGCTAAGACAATATTCGAGCCAGTCCAATAATAGGTTTTCGTGGTATTATTCACATTTAACGCATCTTTCACCTTGCGCATTGATTTGGACAGCAATACGGCGCCACATAACTCTAGTCGTGGCATGCTTTGCACTTTTAAGGGAGCTACCTTTGTCTTCGATGTCAGTATGTGAATTCTGACTTTATTTAAGGAGTTGATCACCTTTACATATATGACCGCTGCAAAAGCATCCGTTGACGCATCGCTGAAACCATGTAGTTCAATCTTTTCCTTGCGTGTGTATCCGACAAAGAGAGGCATGCTTATGTTTTTCAGAGCTTGATAGTCCCACAGGTATTTCTTCCAATCACAAGTGATGTCATCCGGAAGTTGGTCATCCCAATCAACTTTAACGAGGCAAAGCCTTTGTAGTAGAATCTTTTTTACAACCAAAGAGGGCTGTAGCCAACCCAGTGGATCATATAGCCTTGCAGTGCTTGACACTACTAGCCGTTTTGTCACATTGCCACATTTAAGTTCAGGTAGAGATACTTTAAAGGAGAAAACGTCTAATTGGGGATTCCATTGTAGGCCCAATGTTTAATATTCTTAAAGTTTATGGCGACAGGACCAGGTAGAGCGCGGTCGTCCTTTAGTTTTGATTCCAGCACTTCTGGACTGTTCGAGGACCACTTGTGGATAATAAAGCCTCCAGATGCCAATAAATTGGTGATGCTTCCTTGTAACGAGATTGCCTGGTTTATAGTATTAGCACCAGTGAGAACATCATCCACGAAGAAGTCATTCAGAGTGACTTCGGAAGCCTGCTCGTGCTTAAATCTCACATCTTGAGATAATCTTTGAGGCACTTGGACTACTTGATAAGACGCACATGCCGTGCCATAAGTGACAGTATTCAAGCGATAATGCTTGGTTGGTCCTGAAGTGACTGGTCGCCAAATCATTCTCAGGCAGTTGCGATCTTTGAGATCAATACGCACTTTCCTGTACATCTTCTCGATGGTCACCATTTATCGCTACTTTATGTAGCCGCTATTTAAGAAGAATTGATATTAAGTCCCTTTGAATAGTAGGGCCTATTATAAGTATGTCGTTCAACGCCATTCCCTTGGACGTTCGATGTAACGCATCAAACACAACTCGCGCTTTTGAAGTTGTGCTGCTTTCCTTAATCACAGCATGATGTGGCAAATAATAGGCCAGCTGATTATAAATTTCCCTTGTTGGGACTCCTTTAATATGCCCTAGATCCAGATATTCTTGTAGAAACTGATTGTACTGAGCCTTTAAGTCATGGTTTGATTCAAGCTTTCTTTCTATCAGCTGCCACTTTAATATGGCATCCTTCATGCTGGGTGCTAGTGCCGCACGGGGATTTGTCTCTGACTTAAACGCACGGTATACCCCCCACTATCTGTGTCTCGACGCGTGGTTTGCGCAAACTGTGCTTCACAGTCTGATTGCTCGGGGTTCAACTGTTCAGCTGAAGCAATTTCCTCTTATTCCCAGAATTTCTTTAAACTGTTATTCAGCTCTTGGGTGCTTATCATGGTGACATGAACTCTTGGAGCCGCCTTGGTTTCGGTAGGTCCTGAATTTATCCAACCGACCCTTGTGTTCTGAGCAGTCAGATGGCTATTGGAGATTTTTATCAGCCCAGGTATGAGTAGGTCTCCGTAGACATCAGCTCCCAGAAGTATATCAATGTCGCCTGGTTTATAGTAAGACTGATCAGTGGGATCGAGGGTGTTACTCATAGGAGAGGGAATTACTTTGCATTGAGGAATCTCCCCTGTTATTTTTGGAAGTATGAGGAAATTGAAATGCAGTGAGTTGGATAACTTCCTTTACTTGCATTCTATGTTAACGTGTTAAGGTTCGTTGGCCGCTTATGCCATGAATATCAAGCTTGACATACTTGCGCTTTAAGCTAACTGCTGAACTGCCCTTTCAGTGATGAACGATCGCTGTGACCCCTGATCAATTAAAGCTCTAAGTGGCAAGAACGTGCCATATAATGTTCTCACTTTAATAATAGCTGTAGCTAGCAGCACCGCTGAATGGGTCTTGGTTCCCTTAGTTACGGCATTAAGGGTCAATGTCGTAGGATTAGCATAATGAGACTTAGCTTCAGATACCTGTGGGTTGATATGGACCAAGGTATGATACTTTTTATTGCATGAGCTGCATCAATTTTCTGAAGGACATGCAGTAACTGCATGATTCCTGCGTGAACAATTGAAGCAAACTTGTGCTTTTTCACTAATTCGTTTCTATTTCTCGTCTCGCACCGAAGTTTTCAGCACTGCGGCGTGTCATGGCTTCCATCACATATTTGCCACAAGTCACTCTTGCTTACTTCCGCAATATGAACGCCATATTTTGGTCGTTTTTATGTTCTGGTTGTGTCTTCTAGGATCACAAGGCGTTGAGTGTGAAACTCCACAAACTACCTTATTGTCGGAATCTCATTAGACGCCCCAATGTATTTCTGCCATTCGAGAGAAGATTCGTCATCTAATCGTTACTGTAAATGATAAGTAAGCAACACAACGCCTAGCTTTCCTTCCAAGGCTTCCACACTATTCAACACCTCATTGATAATGTTGAACATACGCTTGATGCCATGCTGCTGTTGCGACTTGCAGGCTTAATGGCCCAAATTAGCTTCATTAACGCATTTGCGGCTGCACGTTTGTTGTCGAATCGTTCGCACATTAAAGCTCAAGCTGCTTCGTAATTGCTAATTGTTATGCTCAATTGCTTCATGAGCTGCTCAGCTTTGCCCGACACTGATGAACGAAGATAATGCAATTTTTTCACTGCACTAAGTTTTCCACTTTTATGCATCCAAGTGGAAAACAGGTCTTGAAACGACGCCCAATTAGCGTAGTTTCCTTATAAGTGAGGGATTTTGATCCGCTCTTATGGCAAATCCACTTCATTGCCTCCGTTTGTTGCGGCAGCTCCTTGTGAGTTTGCGCTTTTGGTTCTCATCCGAGGAGAAATTTGAACGACCACAGATGAACCTGACCCTCATCCCATGGCATTAAAAAAAAAGTTGAAATAGGGATAAATAAATTTCTTCAAGATGGCATCATTCGCCCATCAAAGTCTCCTTATAACTCTCCTGTCTGGATCGTGCTCAAAAAAATGGACGCGAAAAAAAATTGTCTCGTGATTGCGTAGGAAACTTAACTCAATCACCATTCCAGCTAGACGTCCTATCCCTGAAATCAACGAATTGCTAGCAAACCTTGGTAAAAATAAATACTTCTCGATAATAGATCTCAAAACCGGCTTTCACCAAATCCTCCTTAGGCAAAAATACATTGAGAAAACTGCCTTCTCCGTCAATAACGGAAAATTTGAATTCACCCGCCTACCACTCGATGTTAAAAATGGATCCTCTATTTTTCAAAGAGCCCTTGATGATGTTTTGAGAGAACACATTGGCACGCGCTGTTATGTGTACATCGACGATATCATCATCTTTGGAAAGGATGAAACAGAGCACTTCGTAAATTGGGAAGCTGTGTTTCAAAGTCTAGAAGCAGCTAACTTGAAAATTCTAATTGACAATTGAGTTTTTCCAAGGACAAATAAAAATTTAGGCTACATCATTGACACAAACGGTATAAAAACCAACCCAATAAAGTTCAGGTAATCATCAACCTATCTCCTCCCAAAGACTTGAGGTTATTTTTAGGAATGTCAGGTTACTACCGACTTTTCATCCCAAATTACGCTAAAATGATGATGGACGAGTGTCCAAAAACGTTTCAAAAAACAAACCTAACCATATGGCCAATGAAAACTCTCTAATATTTAAATACGCTGTACTTATGCACTCTTACTTCGAAAAAACGTTCAAGCTAACAACTGACGCTTCAAAATACGCCAAAGGAGCAGTTCTCTCACAGGACAACAAACCAATAATGTTCCTATCTCGAACCTTCAGCATAACCGAGGAAAACTATGCAGCAAACGAGAAAGAAATGCTTGCTATCATATGGGCACTAAATTTTCTAAGGAACTTCCTCAATGGGTCAAAGAAAGGTTCATATATTCACAGGCCACCAACCCTTAACATATGCCTTGTCAAATAAAAGGTGGAAAGCAGTACTTGAAGATTATAACTATTAACTCAAGTAAAAGCCTGGAAGAATGAACTTCGTAGCCGATTCTCTATCCAGACCACCCGCTGCAACGAATATCCATTCACTTCCATCAGAGCACAGTGACGGAAGTTCATTCCATAATCTGATCCCTACTGTCGAAGTTCCAGTCAACTGCTTCTTAAACCAACTAATTCTCAAGATTAATGATGAAAATAGTTATTAAATTCTTAATCTCTTTAGTAAATACACAAGGCACATTATTATCAAGCGTTCATACACGAAAAGTGTCATCAATGGTGTTTTGACCAATGAAGAAACAATGGGCAGGATACAAGAAATACATCCAGTCTACTTCACCACCTATCGAATTCGTTTTACGCAAAAGATAGTTGAAGATGTGCCCAGTGAAGCAGAACAAGAAGATCGTATTGTCAGAACTCAACGAAAGCAAATACGATCGTCGTCCTAACAAGGCATTACTAAATCCTACTCCTATTCCTACGTATCCAGGATACACTATCCATATTGACCTTTTCTTCACCGAAAAATACCATGTGTTAACGGTCATTGACAAATTTACAAAATTTGGGCAAGCGAGAATAATCGCTTCAAAATCCGCTGAAAATATTAGGAGACCTTTAAGAGATATCATTTTTTTCCTTTTGCGTACCTGAAAATATAGTCATAGGCAACGAAGGTGCTCTGAAATCTCTTAGATAAGTGTCTATGATGAAAGACGAATTTAAAATCACTCTGTTCCACACACCTGCGTATAAAAGCAAGGTTAATGGACAGGTAGAACGATGGCACTCTACATAGAAATTATGCGTTGTCAGAAAAAGGAAAACCCTCATCGTTCTTTCGAAGAACTACTTGAACGTTCCGTTAATGAGTATAATTTCACCATTCATTCAATCACCGGAAAAAAACCAGTTGAACTATTTTATGGTAGAAAGCCTTAAGTCAATCTTGAAGTTTTCACGAAAACACGTATTTTCAATACAGAAAAAATTAAACTTCAACACCAGTAAGATCCGAGAAACAATAATAAAAAAAGACACCCTATTAGACAATATCAAGCATGCGAAATAATTTATGTCAAGTGCAATAAGAGACTAGGTTCAAAATTAGCTGTACGTTACATAAAAGAAATAGTTAAAGAAAATGACAATACAGCAGTCTTAGCTGAATCCGGAAAAATCATTGACGAAAGCAATATACGTAATTAATCTTACTTCTAGAATGACATTCTATACTTCCACTCGCGAAGATCCTCAAACACAACATGACGCAAAACATCGTTTTCCCTTATATTTCCCATGAACTGCATCAAACCCAGGAGCTTCTAGGTAATCTGAAACCCAAGAAGACAAAAATATCTCTAAATTTTATTGCATCAGCTTGGAAGTGGATCGCAGGAAACCCCGATCACGAAGACTTGTTAACAATTAGAGATAAAATGGATAAAGTCTTAGGAAACAACAATAATCAAGTTATACTAAATAAAGCAAATAAGTTATAAAATTCAAACATTTGTAACAAATAACAAATATTTTAGGCACGAGTTTATGAGCTCATTACAATATAAATTAAAACTCATAAAAGAAAAATTGATTAACATAAGCTTTGCAAAAACAAATGTCATAACTACAATGATGCTCTATCAGAAAAGATTCAGTTAGCTATGGATTATTTAAAAGAAGAAAACTTCCCATACGCTTCCCCAGACGAAGCTCTTCAACTCGCCGATATGAAAATAATTTTAAATGATGTTTAAATTGTTTACATTATAAATATTCCTGTAACAAATAAAATATTTCAAAAAATAATAATCAAAACTGTAAAAAGAAATAATGCCGTAATAGAAATCCAACAAAATGTAATTTTGAAAAACTCCGAAACAATTTACAGTATTTTAAGAGATTGTAAGAACTAAGATAAGCCATCTATTTCTAATCATGATAAATTATTCCAAAAATTTCAATCAACTCAAATTCTGTTTGCAACAAAATAAGTGGTCAACACCTTCCCGAACTGGGAGAAATCTCACCCGGTTTGCTATTGATCAATGATTTCCAAGGTCCTATTCGCATTAATAATATCCCACATGACCTAAACGGTACGTTCGTAATTAAATTCAATAATGCTACTATCTCCGCCAATGACCAAACATTTACATCAAAGGGTGTCAACCACTTAGAATCCTGCACCCTCTCCAAATTACTTACCACAAAAAACACACTGAACCATCACTCCTCCGCATTAAACTCTACAGTTATTCCAACGGCAAGTCTATACAATGGACCATTTTTTGAGCTCCACGGGTGTAGGGAGGAGTGCAAAACGTGTCTCCAAAGTGTTACCCCTATTTATATTACATTTACGGTAAAAATGACATCAATTAATCTTTTTATAATCTTTTTTACCTTAAAAGAATTCTTTCATTTTTTCGACCTCTCAAAATGTTTAAAAATTACTTCCCAAATAAATTTTACGGTTTCTTATCATCTCTGAAAATAGGTAAAATAACCATTTTTTAGTCGGGGAACCCCCATATTTTCTCATGGGGCCGTGACTGCCGCAAACTTTTTATGCCATAGTAGTAGGGGAGCCCCCCTCTTTCGATCCCTATTCGATTATGGCCCTTATCGTAATGATATTAGTATGTAACAGATGGGGCTATATAAGTATAAGTGTATATGTATTTATTGGAGGATATAGAATTAGCTAATTATTTATGGGGTTTATCTAGGTTAGGGATATTGGATAAGGTAGCTACGTAGAGGAAAATGTTGTCGCGTTTAATTACAACAATTGTAATTCATGGTTACTCGTCGTCCCATCGAGGGAACCACTCAGGTCGCCGTCAATGCGATCTTCACTCGACCCCATGGCTGCGATGATTCATCTTCACTTCGCCACGCCAGCGCCAGCGACGCAATTGGTCCGCTAAAAAGTGTGATTTTACAGAGGCGTCGCAGTATTCACCGAGGTGCAACCCTGGGGCCAATCGGAGAGACCAAGCACGGAGGACAAAATTTGCCAGCTGAAATTCATCGGTAATCGGCATAAAACGAGTCGAAGGCAATATAAAGTGGGACGGGTTCAGCAAACTTGGCTGACCATTGAGTGCGAATGGGATAGGGGAATCCTATAAATTTTGCCGAGATAACAGCTGGAGGGCGTTTCGGTGCCGTTTGAAACAGATGAAGGCCATACGTACGTGTACAAGGTTCAGCGGTGAGAAAGTCGTTTGATTCGGTGAAATCTTGTTCTAGGAGCGGAAAACGTCTACGAAACGATGCGAAAAGGAGGAACGTCGAGCAACGAGCAGCAAAAGGTGCGGGATTAAGGAGGCAGCGGTGAAAATAGGTTTAAGAAGGAGAGAAACAATTGGAATTAGAAGTAGGTATAGTTAGGGCTATTTTGACGAGATAAGGTAGTCAAATAATGATTTTAACGTAAAATTGTATTCAATTGTGTGGAGTGGCAAAGCGGTCGGCGCGGTGCAGGTCGTTTTCTTTCAAATTTCCTTTTTCGGTCGATGGTTTTGGGTCGCCGCGAATCCAATTGACGTTTCCGGATTCGTGGATTGGGCAGTACTGGCGCAGAAACGAGTGGCGCCACTTTAAAAGATATCTCACACCCCTCTTTGCGGGTTAAAGCCGGGTGGGATTGCCCAAACCATAGCTAGGATCGGCTGCGGTGTAGAAGCATGCGTTATATTCATAATATTTGTAACAAAATTAACAAAAATTTGCTGTTTCAAACCTCATAATGAGGAGTAACTATTGTTGCGCCGGCAGAAAACACAACATTGGTAATGGTTTGGTAAAGCCAGTTTATATTAAAGTTCATCTCAAACTTAATATAATATGTTTTACAGAAACCAGTGAAAACACTGCAGGAGGCGATGAAGTCTTCGGCCTTCTGAGAAAAAAAGCATGTTAGAGGAAAGGCCAATACTTTAAAACTTTTTATTAGAAGTAAGATTATCAAAATTAAGGCAGCTTAGTATAAGGTAAAGAAGCAATCTCTGCGTATAGCATAGCTAAACGACATGTTAAACTCTGTTTTGCAAAAAAAAACTAAAACAGGATACCTTTGACAGTATGTCACTGTCACTGTTTTTTCGCCTGCTACCTACGATTATATCCGTACAGCTCTTAGCCACACTTGATTGGCGCCCAGGATTCACCAGAGAGTCGTATGAAATAATCCGACTAGCAGTAAACATTACCAAGTTGGAATCTTGTAAACTTTGTTGGACGTGGTTTTTGACAAAGTTCATATCCGTCAGCAAACTGAGTGGTATGAAACGCATAATTTAGTAGCTACGCAAAATTTGGTATTTATGGCAGTGAACCTTAACTCTAGCTAGAAAATTCCGCTTGAAAGCTTCCCAATAGTTTCTTTGACCGGCACTCAAAAGAATAATATGCTTATCCATTGCATCAATAAACTAATTTATGTTAAAGCGGAAGTAATTGTAATTACATGGCATCATCGGTGCACCCGTAAATTTCACAAATTTTAATTTGTTACGTTGTAATTTGTACAGTCTTACTAGCGAACCCGTCTTTACTTTGCAGTATTCTGTGCTGCCTGATCCCATTTAAAGAGCACCTTCACCTCGGTCACAAATTTCATGACTACAAAATGAAAGTGAGACCTGCAGTACAAACTCTGAGCGAGTCTGTAGCGGATGCTACAGTTTTTGTCGTGAAGTGCTAAATTTGGAAGAATTTGCTGGGAACACGGCATTTTCACACTTCATACGAATCTGTAATGATGTTTGTGGTATTTTGAAAACGTGGCAGTTGTATGACTTTGGAAAAACGAAATCCTTATGTGTGGAAATTTCAGCACATTAAATCATTTTTCAATAAATGCCATTGCCTATATTTCTAACTTGAAAATTATTTCTGGGGGCTCACAAATAAACAAAACAGAAAGATGTGATTTATCGGTCTAATTGCTTCACAGAAAAGTATAAAAGTTTTTTAAAGGCTTATTTGCACTGGGAAATTTCATGTGAAAATTGAATGAAGATCATATTGAACCTTTTTGTTCTTCAATACGCCATAGTTTGGGTTATAATAACAATCCCATAGTGCGTCATTGAAAGACTACTTACAAAAAATACTCGTAAGGTGCAACATCGGAACAACTGGGATAGGGAATTGTATTTCACTACAAAATATTGCGGCTCTAAGGAATTTGATCCTTTTGTTGAAATAAACAATTCAGCAAAAATAAATCTTTTGACTGAACCTGAAGAACGATTCTCACCTACGGCACTGTATGGCTTTTTCTCTCACTCTACGATGGCTGCTAATTGCTTCAATTCTCTTGAGTGTTTTATTTCCTCGGTTTTGTCTATCTAACAATCCAATGTCAATGTTGGTATCTGAATAACACCAAGGAGATTCAATAGCGTGTATGGTTTCACATCCCGCGTCAGAGTAAATACTTCAGCGTGCGTTTCTGTCGAATGGTATCCATTTCCTCGCCTGTCTTTTATCTTGAAAGGCCATGGGTCTCCGGGTTTGCATAGGTTCCAACACAAGGTGCAGCTTGGATTTTTCTTTAACAATTGTTTTATACACAAGGCATGGAACATGTCAGAACGTCACCTTCGTACTCGGAGGTACGGATTGCACAAACAACATCGATCGAGCGTTCTGTTATAATGGGGCTATGCTGAATTGAAAACCCTGAACCGAAAGGATCAATTCCCAAGCCAGTATCTGATTGGCAATAAGCTGTTTGGTGCTCCTCGTTGAGCGCGATTTGCAATGAAATGTTTTTTGGTGCGACGAAAATTGAAGTCAACAAAACTTTCGTCTCATTGACTTCATGGACGCTTAGTCTCGGGGACGAACCATCGAACCCTTTTGTCGTAGAGACTAATTTGTCGTCGGCCTCTACCTAGCTAGAGGTGCAATGTATGCTGTCAGGGCAGGTTAATTTAGCGCGTAATGACGTGAGTGCGTTCTCTAGCATATGTCCCAAATTCAATTTCAAGAGATTCAGCCATATATTCGCCCGATTACCAATTTCAACAAAAAAATCTATACAAAGTCAATCACTTTATCAAGCTTGTGAGAGTATACCTCCTAAGTTACTTTCAAAGAAAAATTGCGAGCATACCAAGCTTAAATCGCGTTCAAGACCTACCCGTAAGTTCAAAAATTCACTTCTTTATCCCAATCGAAGCTTAAACTACCGAAACCACGCAAACAAAAAAATGATTAAGTCCCGTGCGTAAACAACCTTTTGTATGGCCGTGCTACTCTAGGAAAGAAAACGACCTTCAGCGGAGTTCCCCAGATGCAGATGTCGTTGCCTGGACCTGCCATATCATGGGTTAGTGCTTGCGTGTCCGCATGTGTTTCGCACTAGGCCCACCAATACCTACCTCAGCCGTGATCACCCCTACAGCCTGAAACGCAAGAAGAAAGAAGAAAGGTTCTGATCCATGTTAACTATCTGTCCACTTACAATTATTGGAAGAAACAAAAATAAGAACAGTAATTACGCCTGATATTCTAAAAATAGCAGAAAAAAATCAAAAATTCTATCAATTACAAATCATAGATATTAGTAACAGTGCCAATAACATTAATTAAATCGATTTTTTTCTGGACAAGAACAAAAATTAACCACTTATTAATCTTTCATTAATTGGTCAGTTGTTGCATAGTGAATAATCTGTTTAAGATAATCCACAAAAAATAATAAATATTTTTTTTATGAAAGTGTTAAACACAAAGTCTAACTCGAACTAAAGATTCACGAAATATTGTCTTATTTTTTTTATTAACTTTTCAATATATGAGAGGTTCTTGTAATCGCTTCGAAAATCGAAATTGAAATTTTCAACATATCTTTGAGTTTTCAAATCTTAAGAGTATATTTGGAGTGTTTTTAAATAGAAGTTTGGATGTGTGTGTGTATGTACGTACGTTCACGGACACGGTTTTTTTACGAACATAACTAACGTAAACAAAGTCGTATCGACTTTCTTAAGGTGTCAATCGAAGCGCCTTTGCAATCTTAAGAGCTGATTAGTTCTTGAGAAACTTCGGTCCGGGGGCTTGCTGTTTTGGCCCCTTGAAGGTAATTTCTGTCATGTGCTATAACGCGAACAAAACATAGATTTCGCATCGTTAAGTTTCCAATCTACGCGTCTTAACATGATTGTGATTCTAACAAATTTTGAAAAAAATTTTGGAGCTGTTTTTTAATTTATCAAAAAAAAATTAAGTTTTTAAGTTTTTAGCCTGATTTGTAAAACGCAGCAATCAATGTTTATAAAATTTATATACTCCAAATAGTTCTTGGAAAGAAACCAGGGAAACTTTCTCTGTTGATTATGCAAAAAATAAATTAAACATAAAAAATCATTAAGTTATCATCACCGTCAAGGTCATTCGTGTCATTCACTATATCTCGCGAACCAAATATATTATTTGCAGCACTGAAATGTCAATCGGCGCGTATTAAAACTTTCATTATGTTTTTGCGTTTCTAAAAGATGTTGGAGCCGTTTTTAATTAAATAAAAAAAACTGCAAAAAATTAGGGTTTTTTCATACAAAATAAGTTTTTACCCTGATTTGCGCAACACAGTAATAAATGTTTATGGAATTTATGAATTCTTATCAGTTTTCTGAGGAGAAAACAGCAAAAACTTTTTTCATGATATAAACAAATTTAATTAAATATACAAAATACTTCAAAATCATAAAAATATGGCTACCCACTCTTGGTCAATTTAGTATATATATATATATATATATATATCAAAATCATAAAAATATGGCTACCCACTCTTGGTCAATTTGATATATATATATATATATATATATATATATATATATATATATATATATAAGTTAAATATCCATCCGAATTTAACAAAAGATATTTATTTAATACGCGCAGAGGTTCCCCGTCGCGTTCAGAACCAAAAATACAATAACTAACTGTAACACATCGTTTCGGCTATTTAAAGAAATTTTTTGCTGCAGTTGCATTTCCCAAGTTCGCGGAATTTTATTGTCCGTTCAGCGACCACACGCGTCGGATGGAAATGCGTTGTCAGCACCTGAATTCTGGCTATCGCAGAATTGTTTGATAACTTCAGCATCCTGTTGCGAGTTAGCATGGGATTGATTGTTAACTCCTCCTTATCTAAATTCGAATGTCCACATTCGACTAGCAATATGGTTGGCATTGATTGATGAAGGGATTCGTAATGCTGCAGTGGTGTCGAAATTGATGCGGCGTAGACTGGTTGGTTCGCGGTTGTATCTATCTGGTTTATCGGTTCTTGATTATAATAATTATTAGTATATTAGGAAGACAGGAGTGGAATAACTTATGTCTAACAAATTGGTTTGTTTGCAAATTAATTGATTATTGTACGTCTTACAATTATTTAGAATGACATACAATTCCTCATTACTTCTGAAGATGTTATTCGACGATGTTTTTTATTTTCTTCTTCCTTTTTTTTACAGGTTAGTTTTTTTAAAGGTTTTTTTTTAGTTATTGGAATCTTTAAAATATAGAAAAGCGATTTTTCATTACTAACAATTTTTGCGTCAGCTGGTTTGATTTGATTGAAATGGATATATATTTTTTTTTCGAATATTTTTATGTTTTTTTTTTATTTCTATCTTAGATAACATCATAGAATTGGCAAATAAGTTTTTGCGAAGCCTAAGGCATAGTTTACAGTGATTAGATCCTATATTATTAACCTTAGCTTATATTGTAGGCTAATAGCTGAATCGTTTTTGTGAAGCTCCTTTGATTAATTTGTTGTAAGATTGTTCTTTCGATCTGTTAATGACTTGTTTATGATTACTTGGTTGTTGTTGTTTTTTTAAGCACGATTCCCTGCGACCCACTTTTAAGTGGTTTCGATAAAATCTAACGATCTTTTCGCAATTTTTGGTTGTAAATGTTCCAAAAGCTTTTGAGTTTGGGATAACTCGCGGGCAAGTCCATAAAGAGAAGTTAGTTGCGTATATTACTCTTATGTATCGTTTTTCCAGATTCGGTGATAATTGTTGTGTTTTTGTCTTCTCTAACTGTTTCTTGTCTAAACCTCGAGGTTAATTTTGATCCTAATCTCTTATTTCTTTTGACATAAATGATGTCGCCAGCGTTATATTTTTTAAGGGGTTTCCTAGTTTTGTTGTGGTATGTAAGATCTTTGTTTTGTTTGGATTTTAGTTTTTCGATGTTCTGTTGCCGGATTTGTTCGAACTCTTCGGGATTTACTCTTGGCAAGCGGCCGAGGTATAGTTCTACAGGTTTCTTCCCTGTAGTGGAGTGTATGGTAAAGTTATACTCATTTACCGCCCTTTGAAGTAGCTCGATGAGGATCGTCTCGTCTCAGGCATCTCATGATCTCGATTAGAGTGGAGTGGGGGGTTCTATTTGGCCATTTACCTCGCTTTTATAAGGGGGTGTTTTGAAGACTTTTATTTGCAGGTCATCTTCCATCATGGATGACAGGGATATGGACCTAAGTGCACCTTCGTTGTCTACTACGACGTTTTCAGGCACACAGAAGAAGAAGAGAATGTCTCTCAAGGGTTGTTTTATGTCCTCGGCGGACTTTGATGGTAGAATTTTCGCTAGAAGAAATTTTGTAAATTTATCGATCGCGGTCAGAACTAATTTTTTTTCAGTCGAAAATATATCGATGTGCACCGTATGTCCCGGATAGTTTGGAATGGGGGTAGCGTTAAGGAAGGGTTTATTCGGGTGCCTTTCGTACTTATTTTCCTTGCACGTTATACAGCGGGCGACAAGCTTTTTGATTTTGGAGGACATTTGTGGGAAGTAGAAGTTTTCCAATATCTGGAGCCTATTCTCTTCTGCGTTCCTATGGGCTCTCCTATGTGTATTTAAAATTCTTTCTTCTTGTTCTAGCTCATTTTGTACATCTTCGACCATTTTGCGCGTGAAGCGAATTCGGTAATTTCGAAAGTGCTGTGGATAAATATTCTGAATAACCCCTAGCGTTCTTTCATCAGTCGTAAGCCCATTCACTGTATTCGGATTTAAGTAACGTTTAAAAATATTCGTGATGTCACCTTCCGTGTAATCTGGCTGAATTAAAATATGCCTAGTGTAATTATCGAAGGGATTTACTATATGGTAGCTTCTTTCATCACCTGTATTTAGAACGATTTGGTTGCGAAAAACGTTAATTGGTGTTTCGACGAGGGGAATCAGGTTCTGGGATGAACTTTCATGGTTGTGTTCTGTCGGCGTTAATGAATTGGCCTCTAGTGGGTTTGATGGTCTTGAAAGAGAGTCGGCAACGACATTTGCCTTGCCTGGCTTGTATAATAGTTCGTAATTATTCTCTTCGAGAATTGATTTCCAGTGTTTAATTTTGCTGTTAGTATTTTTATTAATCAAGGCATATGTAAGAGGTTGGTGATCCGTAAAAATTTTAACTTTTCGAGAGGTAGGTAGTTTCTGAATTTCTTTAATGCCCATATAATGGCCAGCATCTCCTTTTCATTTGCCACATAATTTTCCTCTGGTTTACCCAGAGTACGCGACAAAAAGGATATTGGTTTATCCTCTTGAGAGAGAACTGCTCCGATGGCATAGTTGGAAGCGTCTGTCGTTAGTTCGAATTCCTTGTCGAAATTGGGATGAGATAATATTAAGTCTTTGGACATAAGGGTTTTCCTTAATTTTATAAATGCTTCCATGGCTATTTTGTCTAGCTTGATATGTTTATTTTTTGATCCTCCCCTCTTAAAAGGGATGTCAGGGGTTTCGCGAGTCTAGCGTAGTCGCGAATAAAGCGACGATAGTAACCTGACATTCCGAGGAATGACCGGAGGTCTTTTAAGGTTTTGGGTGGTGGGAAAGAGGCGATTGCCTCAACTTTTTTCGGGTTTGTTTTTATGCCGTCGGCGCTAACGATAAAACCCAAAAATTCGACGTCTCTTTTAAGGAATTCACATTTATCTGGTTGTACTTTCATGTTCGCTCTCTCAAGTGTTCTAAGGACTTTTTCCAGATTTTCGAAGTGCTCTGCGTCATTTTTTCCAAAGATGATAATATCATCAATGTAGACGTAACACCGTGACCCCGATGTGTTCCCTTAGGATGTCATCTAAGGCTCGTTGAAATATAGAGGGTGCGTTTTTGAGCCCAAATGGTAGTCGAAGAAACTCAAATTTACCGTTGTTAATCGAGAATGCGGTTTTTTCAACGTCTTTTCCTCTTAGGGGAATTTGATGAAAACCGCTTTTTAAATCAATGATTGAAAAGAGTTTATTTTTCCCAAGATTAGACAAGACTTCGTTTATTTCTGGTATTGGATATTTATCAGGGATTGTAGCAGAGTTCAGTTTTCGATAATCAACTACCATTCGAAATTTGTTTTTCCCTGAAGAATCTGGTTTTTTGGAGACAATCCATACTGGTGAATTGTAAGGCGATCGTGATGGTCTTATAATACCATTTTCTAATAGGTGCTTGACTTCCTTTTCAACTTCGGATTTGAGAGCTACTGGATAAGGGTAGGATTTACTGTAGATGGGATTGTTCGAAGTTGTACGAATTTCTCCTAGTACGGTCGTTGTGTACGTGAGTTTTTTGTCGGGCTCGGAGAATAGATCAGGGAATTTACCCAGAATTGATGCAAGTCTTTTTCTTTGCAGTGTGGATAAGTGATTTGTATTAATGTCTAATTTATTGATGGATGCCGAATTGTGCTGTTTTAGTGGAAGTTTAATGCCTGGATGGATAGTCATAAAATTTCCTTTAGTATGAATGATTGCATTCATAGATTTTAGGGAATCATTTCCGATTATTCCTGTGAAGGTTTTGAGGCTAGGTAAAAGAAACAATTTTAGTTTTCCAACATTAGGTTGAAAAAGGTCGACGAACGCATGGTGGGTAATTTTCACTGCTCCGCCTACGGAGTTCACGCTAAATGGTTCCTCGTTCTTTATGGGATTTTTTGTGTAGCGAGGTTGAATATAGTTCTTGTTGGAACCAGTGTCTATTAGAAATTTAAGTACTTCACCGCTCTTCGCAGTCCTTTTAATATATGGAAGCGAAGAGCTGTTTAGTCTAAAAAATGAATGTCGTCTTGATTTTCGTTAGTTTCTGATGCTTCCTCTTCGTTCTCCGCTAAGTCTGGGGAGAATGGCTGAGTTTCTTCTTCGGCCAAGAATTCGATTAGCTCTTGCCTTTCCAGTTCAGATTGGAGGTGGCTCATTGTCTCGTTTAATACTTCCGGTTGTATGTTATGATTTTCTGTAAAGTACGTACGTTGCTGTTTATGCCCGTATGACTGGTGAAAAGGTTGATGTCGTTTCGTAGCATAGACTGGTCTTGGAGGAGGCCTGTTTTGGTAGTTAACTGCATGAGTTCTTATGGACTGGTCAACATCCATAGGTTCTACCCTTCGTGGCTTAGGTGGCAACGGCAACTGATTTGGGTATTGGTGCTGTAGCCTTTGTTGGTGAAACCGTGGATACTGTGGTAGCATTGGATTATTGACGAGTTCAGGGTAGAAGTCACGTCTGGGGTTGTGATGTGAAGGAAGGCGGCCTTGATTTGAAAAATTATTTCTCGGCGAAATCGGTGCTTGAGTCATGATATGGTTTTTGCGCACGCAATTTTGAGAATTATTGGCATGTTGTGTGCGATAATTCATGTTTTCCAGTTTGAGACACAAATAGAGGGCTTGTGGTAAGTCGACTGGTTCACGTATGCTCAATAGTTTTGGTAGATCTCCAGATAACCCTCTAATAAAGGTATCGAGTGCCTTATCCCGATAACATTGGGTCATGTTATTTAATGATTCTTGACCCATACCGATTGATGCAAGCTTATTGAGTATAAGAGATAAGTGATGGTAAACGGCTTTGTAAAACTCGTGTATGCTACTATTACCTTGAACAAGGGTCGTCATCTGGTACTCGAGAGTGCCCAGATCCCTTTTATCGGCATAATGCATTGTGAGGCATTTTGAGATTTTTTCCCAATTGAGTGGGGTATTGTACGATTCCAAAGCGACATCGGCTTGCCCGATGACTTTGTTTCTGATTACGGACAAAATTCCGTAATACTTAGGCGTCCCTTTAAGGTGCTCGTAGATTGTGAGTATCCTTTCTACACTCTTCTTCCACGAGCTAAATTCGCCTGGGTTGCCTGAGAAGTCTCTCAGATTTTTTACTACGTCAGGGATTCTATCCATGTCGGATAGATTCCTATCATAGCCAGCGTTTATGCTTGGGTCGGCTTCGTTATTAATGTCAGACGCGGGATTCATTAAGTTATTGAATATTTGTCTCCCCTGCGCTTGAAGGGATTGTGCTACTATTTGGCTGATAACATCAGTTAATTCGTTTCGAGAAAGGGCTACATTTCCCGCTTCGGCGGTTGGGGCATTATGGTTGTCTTCGCAATTGTTATTTGCCTGAGAAGCAGACAGACGCGAAGGACGAACGATGTTGCTGGGATTTGACATTTTGAATCTTCTTTTGGAACAAACTACAAAAAACTCGACTTTCTTTTCTTCGCGATAAATCGTCCGAGATTACAACTATCCCTTGCCAAACAACAACAACCAATACAGGGGGCAGAGGTTCCCCGTCGCGTTCAGAACCAAAAATACAATAACTAACTGTAACACATCGTTTCGGCTATTTAAAGAAATTTTGTGCTGCAGTTGCATTTCCCAAGTTCGCGGAATTTTATTGTCCGTTCAGCGACCACACGCGTCGGATGGAAATGCGTTGTCAGCACCTGAATTCTGGCTATCGCAGAATTGTTTGATAACTTCAGCATCCGGTTGCGAGTTAGCATGGGATTGATTGTTAACTTATATATATATACTAACTGCCCGGACAGACTTCGTTCTGTCAAAAATTATTGGTCTGTCGCAGTCCAATAGAAAAATTAAATAAATAAAACATATTTCTTAGTGATCACTTTATTTATGTCTCAACACTAAACAACGATTACTTACAGGAATAAGTTATCTATTTCGTACACTGCAAGACCTTATTAATAATGGTATTTTCATTGTAATGCTTTATGGTAAACGATATTTTTTGTTTGATTGCCTGGCGCGTGAACAAATAAAGCTGATGGTTTTCCAACGCGGGAGCAGGCAACATACAACTGTCCATGAGAGAAGCATGGGTTTTCAAGATTAACGCCGCAAACACTGAAAGACTGACCCTGTGATTTATTTATGGTCATAGCGAAAGCAAGCCGCACTGGAAATTGCACTCGTTTAAACTCAAATGCTACGTCAGTTGGTACCATTGGAATGCGGGGTATCAACACATCTTCTCTCTTATATTTTCCTTTTAGAATGGTTGCTTCGATCACATTGTTAAGTGAATTTTTCACTGCTAGCCGTGTTCCGTTGCAAATACGTGGTTGGTTAATATTTCGTAGCATTATGACTACCGATCCTACTTTCAATTGAAGACTATGGGGTGGCGATCCTGGCAAATCCAATGAATTCAAAAATTCTGGTGGATAGTTGACGACATTATCTTAATTAGTTACGCAATCAACATATTTGTATGTCCTTAATTCACTGGCAATTTCATTTTGAATTTTTAAGTTTATTTCATTTACATCCGTGTTTTTGGCAGCTAATATAGCACCTTCGCTCAACCAAAAATGATCTCTGTAATTTTGAGCGACGTTTGGGAACACCTTTTGCATGAGCTTGGTTTTTGTTTCAGTAAACTGACAAAAATTTAACAATTAACAAATTAACAATTTTAACTTACATTGCTGCAAAACCTTTGCCATTGCTGAGTTCTTCGAAAAGTTGCATGTCGGAGTTTCTTTGCTCAATGATAATTTAAGCGCTGAATGGGCTGTTCGACCACCTTCTAACAATGTAGGTGCAATACCAGATGAAGAAAGTGCAAGGGCAATTTCATTGTGTGAGCGAATTATTGCTAAAAATCAATTAAATCAAAAAAGTCTTTCCTGTACCACCCGGAGCGTCCAAAAAGTAAATTCCTCCAATTCCATCATTTACAACTTTCATAAGTGAATTAAAGACATACTTTTGTTATTGGTTCAATAGCGGAACATTTATCCGAACTGATTCCCTTAAAGCATCGAAATCATACAGTTTTTCACGTTCCAACTCTTGATTAAAAGCGTCGTGCATTGGGCGATTAGGCGCGGCCATTCCTAATTGAGATAATACTTTGTTGGACATCCTCAAGCACATGTTTCAATTATTATCAATGCTTCGTTGTAAATTTCTTCTGTGCATTGTAAATGTAGATTTCATGTTCTATTGCGCATTTGATGCAAGATATCGTCACACATATCACCTTTATATTTGATCCATAAATCAATTGGTTTTGACGGGAAAAATGTCGATATTATAATGGAAAACAATGTTCGTATTTGAAGAGGTTTTGAAGAAATTACAGCATCATTTAAAGTTTGATCCCAATGAGAATCATTTTCTAACAGTTGCAAACGCTGGCATGCTTCTCTGTAAGAGTCACATAATTCACCATTAACAGTTCGTAAATGTTGGAATGATGTTGGGCCTTGAACATTTACTAACAGTAGTCGCAAATAAAAACACTCATTATTGCTTGGATGGACTGAATAAATTCGACCAATTGCATCAGTGGAATATACATTGAGGTAACCTGGAACTGGTTTTCCTTGTTTCCGTCGGTGAAATTTTTTTGAGGATTGATTCCAAGTATAATATTTTGGCATTTCTGAGTATAACAGTGTTCTGGCAAAATCATCATTCTGACACATATCAAAAAAACTGGTCAAGGTTGTAGATAGTGGTTGAATAGCTCGTTGTAATATATTCTGTGCTGTAAAATATACTCTTTCTTTCTCATCACCAACTCCAATCACAGCCATATCACTTCCTTTTGTTACATATTTGCAAATGTATTTTATATATTTGACGGAATGGCAAGATTCAACATTGATGTGTACCTTAAAAGTCTTTGATAGGGTTGGTGAATAGGGAACAATCCAACGATTATCAATTTCGATATCTTGTCGATTTATCTGCAGTCGATCGGTGACGATACAGCGGATAACCATCATTACCGGTAATGGTTTCTGCTACTAATGCCCGTGGATACCGTTTCGAACATTTACCATCTACTATACATGGTGTATTTGGATTAAGAGTTGCACATGGACCATGAATCATGTTTTTGATCACAACTTCATGCAAGCCTGGATCCACTTGTACATTAGGAATTTCAGCAGTTATGATTTTATAAACCTCATTTGGTCTTATTTTTTCAATCAATCAAATCAAGATATGTGCATGAGACAACCCACGTTTCTGCCACTCCACAGAATACATCCAGCAGCGCGTTAAAGATTTCAACTTTTGTCGGAAGACTCTTGCAGTAATATCATGACGATCAATGGGTGATTGACCAGGGAATAATTTCTGTATGATTTCCATTGCATGTGATTGTGATAAATAAATCGGCGGTGCCATAGTGACGATTATATGCCATGGCATCTTGAACGTATTCATGCATGTGCCGAGGACTTCCAATGTATGTTGCTGGAAGCAGTAGCGTACGCAGGATTTTGATAAGGGGGGTCGTATTTTTGAAGTTTTAACTAGGTACGTTTGCTAGTGCTTCGGTGTAGATATGAAGATATAATTATGTAATCATACTTAATCATACTTTTCCACCGGTCAAAGTTGGAGTCCTCCAAAAATAATTCTGACAGACTTTAGCCCGATTGCATGTCTGGTTTCATTTATTCGAATCATTTATGATATTTTCATTCAAATTATAAAATGATGCACTTGACGTGTGAAAGAACCTACACTGTATTTGTACACTTCCTTGGAACCGTAAAGTGTATATGCATGTTTGCAAGTACATATATTGAAGCGCCTTCAATACCTACAGGCCAGAAAAGAAAGCAACTAATGAAGTAAATGCCGTGGGAAAGTGAAACTGTCACTAAGCACAGACAGAGTATTATCGTAATCAGGGCCGGCTAAGCTTGTTTACAGCCCATGTAGGGAAGCAACTCTGCGTTGTCAAGCAAATTTGTCGTCATTTCCACGTAACGCATGAGGTCGACTTTTTGTACGTGTTTTTTCTTAATGAGGTGTCCCCAATAGGCCTAATCCTCATATTACAAGTCATATGACAAAATAAAAACAATACATCTTTTGAGGGTTCTGATCAAAGATAGAAAGAAATATTCAAAATACAACTGTTGCAACTAAGATATGGGTGCGAATTAAATAAATTACACTTTTCTGGAATTTTACTTCGAAAACTTTCAATCAGGTGACCATATTCTAATGTTCCCATCAACTCTTTATCTATATATAAAATTGCTAGGCTTCAGACAATAAGTAAAAGATAACGGCACACACGGATCCAATTTGTGCAAATTATGCCCTTGTCACCCCTAGGTGAGATCTCTAAAGCACCATAGGTCGTAAATCAGGCCCATATGGGTTTTACTGTGAAATAGATGAAAAATCTAATTGCGTAGAGACACTGAATCTCACTCAACTCCCACGTTCCAGAGTGTCTCGGCCAATAATTGTTAAAGTGGGTGACTTAGTGGTTAACGCTAGTTCAAGGCTCCTTGTCGACAAATAGTTTTCGGGAATGAGATTTGATGCCGCACTATCATTTCACTCAGCTGTGAATGAGAACCTGAATCAAATGAAGGTAATAATCACGGGTGAGCGTGTTCCTGACCACTTCACATCCTAATGTTCCGTTAGTCAAGTAAATGAAATAACTCTAATATTGCCTGAAGGCCGAATTTTGGCGGTTGCACCATCGATTATTATTTTTACCAACCTCTTCTCAGGCAATGACGAAGCAAATATGTAAATATGCTTGAAGAACATAATCCATAACATTCGAATCTTCGAATTTTTTAAATTTACGTGAGGTAATCAAAGTTTTAAAATGCCGATAATGATACAAACTTAGTATTCAAAACTCATCTAAATTAACGGTGAGAAACAGTGTAAAATGGGATTTAAATTTTATGTCCAAGCATAAAACAGAACGCTTCGCCGGATAAAATTATAGTGAAATATAACTACGATTTTTTTCCATTAGCTCATTTAACACATCTCCTGTAGATGGAGTGAGATCTCTATGAATATTTAGAAGTGCAAATCCATTTAGCCCTTCATTGCTGGTGGAATTTCGCAAGTATGTTTTTAGTCGTCGTAATGTTGAAAATGATCGTTCATTTGTACACGTACATACTGAGAGAACAGCCAATATATCTAGCAATTTCGATATATTCGGCATAATGTTTGAATTACACATGCTTAACCCATCTATGGCCGTTTTTGGGTGGTTTACTATTTCAAGATGCCATATCTTTCTGTACCACAGAGTCAACTCAGCATTCAATTCTTCTTCAAGGGGGGGGGGTTCAACCCGTAAACCCCCCTCCCTTGGGTACGCCACTGGCTGGAAGAATTGTCATCCGACCGACATTGTTTGCATTTTCATCAGAATTAATCGCATCTCGAAGGTTAATATACTCTTCAGAAAGGAGTTTGGTCTGGTTCAAGGTGACATGGTGACATAGACATGGTAAACCCATGCGCAGCTTTTCTTCTATCTTGCTCGCACAGCTGGCATTACGTGCGTCATTTTGGCCAAAAAATTTGGGCTGCCAAATGAACAAAACATAGGGTGCACATCTGGCAAGGCGAAAGAAAACGAGGCGCCACAATTCAAAATGTATAAATGGCGGAAACCGGCGGCGGATAGTCGATGCATTGCGTGAGAAACGTGTAAACGAAAGACAAGTGAAGTGACGATGGTGACTTGTTCGGTGCGTGGGTGCAAAAGCAGCAACAATAAAACTTATTTCCAACATCACTTGCCATTTTCCCTTTCCTACTGGGCGGAACATGTTTTCCAAAAAGTGTTGGTGCTATTCCTACTGAGCACACATCGCTCATATGCCGCGTTACAATATCCAATCTTATTCTGGAAAGGTAAAGATGGTTATCATTTTTCAATCAAGATGATAGATCCACAAACAGGTAATTAGAAATTTATCAGCTCTGTATTATATGTGTCATTGGATCGTAAAAACTGTCTCTTTACAATTGTAAAGAAAGAAAATAGTTTTACATCGCCCAAATGATCAGTTACAGCGTGTGTATGAAACACATCGCTCATATGCCGCGTTACAATATCCAATCTTATTCTGGAAAGGTGAAGATGGTTATCATTTTTCAATCAAGATGATAGATCCACAAACAGGTAATTAGAAATTTTATCAGCTCTGTATTATATGTGTCATTGGATCGTAAAAACTGTCTCTTTACAATTGTAAAGAAAGAAAATAGTTTTACATCGCCCAAATGATCAGTTACAGCGTGTGTATGAAACACATCGCTCATATGCCGCGTTACAATATCCAATCTTATTCTGGAAAGGTGAAGATGGTTATCATTTTTCAATCAAGATGATAGATCCACAAACAGGTAATTAGAAATTTATCAGCTCTCTTTACAATTGTAAAGAGACAGTTTTTACGATCCAATGGCATATGAGCGATGTGTTTCATACACACGCTGTAACTGATCATTTGGGCGATGTAAAACTATATCACGGGCTTCCAAATTTTCTCCAACCATTACAATTGCAACTTCATCAATTGTTGGTGCATTGAAACGTCTTGCATGTTGTCCTACAAGAGTTTTATCAGCTCTGATAACTATTTTATGATTATCAGATGGCGTGTGATCCAGTGCAGTTTTAAACAATGTAATCAACTGATTGTGTTGATGAAACAAAGTTTGTTATTGTTCTACAATAGACATCCTCGCTGATCTGTTATTTGCACAACGCTGATCAATTTCTTCTGCAGTATTTCCCATGAAATAAATTTGCAGGAATTTGTAGTCACCGTTTGACATAGGCAACAGCAAACCTGCTTTGTGGTATATTTGGCCTTGTATCTGCAAGTTAAACAGAAAAGTTACAGCTTGTACACAAAAACTCAAAAAGAAATATAGTCTTGTTACTTTAAAATTTGGCATGAAATTGTCACGAATTATATTTGTTGCCCCAAAGGAAGTCGTTTGGAAGCAGTTTGTTGTATTTTTGTATGTTTGTAGGGAAATGTATGGAATCCGTTCCAGTTCCTGAAACTAATGAGTACAATGGCTCTGGGGGTGGAATCAGTGTCACTAATTTCACTTTGCCATTTGCGCAACACAATCAATTTGCTTCATTTTACGTAAACATGGGCAGGCAAGTCACCAAGATTGTTCAACGCCACCTTAAAGGAAATCTTCCGAGACCTGAAGTCGGATAATAATCAAGGACTAATCTTAGATGGAGAGCGACTAAATCACCTACTATTTGCAAATGACATAGTCCTTATCGCCCAAAACAACATGATCTATATACGCTGCTCGAAGATCATAGCGCAGCTAGCGAGAAAGCAGACCTAAAAATGAACCTTAGTAAAACTAAAGTTATGTACAATGAGTTCGTAACGAGAAGCCAAGGTGAACTTTCAGTTAACAACACTGAACTGGAAGTTGAAGACGAGCATGTGCATCTTTGCCAATCAGTACACAACTCGGGATCGCTAATACCGGAAATTAGGATGATAACAAAGCTCCAGGCTGCCCAAAGAGCAATGGAGAGAAGTATGCTGGGCATCACAAGGAGAGACAGAAGGAGATTAACCTGGATAACAGCGAGAACACAAGTAATTGATGTCATGAAAAGAGTGGCAATGGGCAGGACTCCTAGCGAGGATATCAGACAATAGATGGATCGTGAAAATCATGCAGTGGTACTCAGGGAAAGTCAAAAGATCGAGAAGACGTCTGGAACTTAGATGGGACCACGAAAAAGGGAAGCTAGCCGGCATCACCTGGACACGTCCAGCAAAAAATAGACAAGCATGGAGAGCAATGAGAAGCCAATACATAGAGGAGCCTACACCACGATTCACATACATAGTTGACAACCTGACAACTAGGTGCTGATGATATATGTGTGTGTGTGTTCAAATGTCCTTCGTGTCATAATTTCGAAAGGCTTTGTTGCCGGGGTCCGTCACTCGGAAACCGGTGTTAACTTGCTTTAGTTGTCATAATAAGCTTATGGTTGAGTTTAGCGTTATATAAAGCCTTTCTTTGGCTGAAATTACGAACGTAATGTGTTCCTTACTTTGAAATGAGGTACCCGATAGCACAAATTGTAGACCCGTAAACTTTCTATCACCTGATGGTGTATCTTTTTCATGCGTTCATGCGGTAGCAGATATGTCTCAGGCTTCTCAAACAGCTGCAATTACCGTGCCCGAACATGTTTTGTCCGATTATTTTTGGTCCGAACATGTTTTGTCCGAATATTACGATATATGGAGCTGATCCTAGCGGGGTATGACGAGCAGTACGCAGCGCATAGTTGATGGCCGAAAACTTTCAATCCCAATCACGCTGACTTAGATGGACATATGCACGTACCGTGGCCACCACCGATAAATGACGGTGTCTGTATGATGCACTATGTATTCTTTCAAGAGCTGATTGAAAAGTTGGCTCCTAAAGTGAGGGCCATTGTCGGAGACGATAGTTTCAGGAACTCTGATCAAATGAAACAGATCCTGTTCCAGATACGCTGTGATAAGTTTCGCCTATGAAGCACGGAGTAGTTTTGAAAAGCAAAATTTGGCCTGCATAAATTCAACAGTACGGTCCACGGAGATCCATGTATAGGCTTTGAAAGATTCGTTTTCAAATAGCTGTTGGACGCATGGATGCTTTGAGAGTATGGTTGAGATCTTTGGTCATTTTGCAGACTTCACACAAACAGACATACTCAGTGACTTGTTTGGTAATGGCTGGCCAAGGAGAGAATCTCTTAGGTTACCTGAGTGTTTTCCCGTTACTCCGTGAGCACTTAGCGGGTGGTTGTGTCCTCGCTGTATTATATACGCAGTTAGTTCGTTTAAAACTCATGCTTCCATGGGTTTCTGTCCGTAGCAATATCACCAGTGTCTTGTTGGCGCCGTTTGTACACGAATTCCTCTAGGACTTGTAAATCCGCCAACTTAGCTTGATTGAAAAATATTTGTTTTGGTCTAATCTAAACACGTTTTACTCTTGAAATGAGGAGAAGAAAGGTCGGTCTCCAAGATGGTCGTTGAAATTTCCTCTAGTTGGAAACCGTTTGGGGAAGAGAGACATGATCATGAGTCAGCCACCGCATTTTGGCTTCCCTTCTGCTGCATAATGGCGAATTTAGATCCCTGGGGTTTCAAAGCTCATCTTTCCGGCCTACCAAGATGTCATGTCCATTATAGCGAGGCATGATGCGTGATGATCTCCAATTCATGCCCTTCCACATAGGTACGGAACTTTTTGATGGCTAAAACGGTTGGTTTACACTCCTGTTCGGACACGATGTAGTTACCCTGGATAGGGTTTAGTCTATGGGCTATGTATGTCAAGGGGACTTCTGCTCCGTCTTCAGTCTTTTGCATCAGCACTTTGCCTACGCTATTTTTACTTGCTTCACAATGTATGGCAAAGAAGCGTTTAAAATTGAGGCTGTGCAGAGCCAATGCACTGCATAGAGCGTCCTTAAAGTCCTGAGAGACTCTGAGACTCACATCATTCCACAGAAACTGTCGCTTCCGCGATAGAAGGTCAGTGAGGGCGGTAGATAGGGCTGTGAAGTTTGGTATGAAGCGTCGGTATTAACAACACATCTCGAGAAAACGTCGTAACGGTTTCATGGATGTGGGGCCCAAAAACTCCTTTATGGCCAAATATTTTGCAGCAACATTCTACTGCAAAATTTTAAAGCAACATTTTCTAGCTACATTTTCCAGCAACATTTTGCAGCAACATTTTCCGGCAACATTTTCCGGCAACATTTTCCAGTAACATTTTCCAGCAGCATTATACTGCAACATTTTCCAGCAACATTTACTAGCATTTTTTCTAGCAATATTTTCTAACAACGTTTTCCAGCAACATCAAATGTTGTTAAAATAGCATCAATTTCTAGCAACATTGCTATGATCCGTGCGAATCGTGCTGTGGCCAATGATATGGCCCAAATATCTTACGTCGTTCATGTCAATGTTTCTCTTGTCAATATTGACTGTAAGTCATGCTTTACATAAGCATATTGCAACATCTTGGTGCAGCTGGCAGTGCTCGCATAATGTGGTAGCGTAGGTGTACTGGGACGACCTTGTCCATCAACCGTTGCATCGTTGGAGTACACTGCACAATGCAAACAATGCTGATACAATAGACGACCCGGGGCGGTGAAAGCTGTCTTCTTTTGGACTCCAAAAGGCGTCGTTCAAGTCGAAGCAAGTAATAAACTGGGCTTTTAGGAGTCTTTTTAGTTTTTTCATCGACTCGGACTTCAGACTTTACTACTAATATCACAGGAATTGATTCCTTGATGCCGCCCATTGCAAGTATCCTACCGATTTCTCTGAAGAGAATTTTTCCATTGCAGGAGTACCTATTCATTAATTAGCAAACAACTTTCGTTTCTCGTATACATCTGTTTGTTAACTTAAACTATCCTATATTATAACTTCATGTTATTCATAATTCCTTCTAATTGTTCATACAGCTGAACACAGTCATTGTTTAAGCTGATACACCTCTTCATTAAAATACTGATATAGCTTTTCATATTCAATTTCATCAAACGCTGATCAACTTCTTTGTCAGTTCCCCCAGACAAAATTGCGATTATGCAGTTTTAGGACCTTTGTTCTCCAAATATATAAATACGTTTTGATCATCAAGATCAATTCACTAGTTACTTATTGCTCAGAAGTCATTCAGTTGCTATTCACAAGTTATCGATTAAGTTATTGTTCGAATCAACTGGCAATTGTTAACAAGTTCAGTTGTTAGTCAAGCTCAGTTCATTATAAAGAATATAGTGTTGTCGAATAACAAATAAAGTTTTTAATTGAATTAACCAAGAGTGGGTATTTATATATTTATTGTGTAAAAATACACGAGAAATATAACTGGCGCAGTCGCTATAATTAAGTGGATGAAACCCCTTAGAATATAACGAAGCAAACCCCAATTGAATTCGAAAACAATTCATTCACAATTGGTGAAAATTCGATAGCTGAAAGCAAATAAGTGTTTAGTGAAAAACTAATAACTTAATCATGTGAAAAAAATCATACGCTCTCAACAACAACTTTTTGAGTATCAAGAATTCAAAAAAGTAAATGTAAGAAATTTTTTTGAAAACTGAATTCGAACAAGTAGAAAACCTTTATTAACTTAAAAACGAACAATTATAAAAACAATCAAAGTACAAAACATTTGAATCATTGTATTTACGTTAAAAACGTAGTGCTATCTGATGTTTGTAGTTTTCAGTTTTTCCTGAAAAATGCATCCAGTATACAACGCAGTAAATAATATTCAAAAATATACAAAATGGCAAACGAGGAGAACAAATATCCACCAAATCCCCTGGCACTGCCCTTTGAGGAGCTTATCGAGGAAGCTCGACGTTGTTGTTTTACTGAAACCAATTGCGGGTGCGATCTCAACACATGCATAGACGATGCGTTTTGAAATTGTTGAAATGAACTTTTAATTCGTGCAGATCCCAATACCTTCATAGTTACATTATTATTAATGTATGTTTGAGCAAAATTTTGATCAATGCTGTAAAAATTAAGATAAATTTATAGAATTCCAAACTTATATTATCAGGTTTAGGATAATGGGAGTAGTGACGCCAATGCAGGTAATAATTGAATATTGTTGTAAATAATTTAATATTGTTAATAACAATCGAATATTATTAGTTGTAATTTGTTATTGTAAACATAAAGTCAATTATAATTATTCGGTAACGATTAAACATTCTTAATATGGAATGATTATTATTAATAATACTTAATTATCCTCAATAATGGTTGTAGATTCCGGGGCCAAGATGGAAGACGAGGAGGAGGACAAAAAGATCGAGACTTTGGTAGAAAACGACAAAGATGTGTAGAGGTCTTCCTCTACCAAATCTTTGGCTAGATAAAAAATAATAAAAATAAATATAATAATTTTCAATAATAATTATAAATAAAACACAAATCATATCTTTTTTATTCTTCCCACTGGGAAGTTACCCAACCATGAGGTTGCATATCAAATAGTTTTTTGAATTCTTCGAAAAATACATCTTTACGCGCCTTGCTATGTAAGCTTACTATGTTTTACTTATGAATTTTACTTTCGGTCGTTAAAATCGTGTTTTTTAAGGTTTTTCTAACAAAATCTATCAAAAAAAATTCGATTTGACTAAAATTTGAAGGTGCCATACACACGAGACCGTAATGAAAGCGAAAAATTAAGTTTTCAATTCATGGCGTGGACTGGCTGGTTGACGGTACACACCATATCATTATTGCGAAGAGCAGGCTCGTCTCGAAAGTTAGATCATCGGTAGGCTGGTTCACGATGGTAACCAAAATATTTCGTTGGTCGGTGTGCAAGATCTTCTTCTGAAATTTCTTTAGTCGTAGGATAGACCTCTTTGTGGAGTTTGGAATAAGCTCTTTCAAACCAAAAATACATTATCTTGCTCAACGGTATTCTTGTTAGCATACGTGATAAGCTTATGATGCGAAAAATAGCAACTTACCGGTATATAAAATTGATCCTCGAAAGGAGGTGAAGGGAACTTCGAAAAATTGTCTTGCTGCAAGATGCGGATGAGGCGGGCAGGACTGGGATTCAATGGAGACGTCTCACTTGGAGTAGCCGTGTCCTCGGGTGTTTTGAACTGGGTACTTGGATCGCCTATGTGTTAGTATTTGAACGTGGTCCGGGAGACTTCAGTTGTTTTTGACGAGGTCATTGGTTGTAACATTTACAACTGTAATTCTTGTAACGTGTACCACTACACCGCACTCGATCCTGACCACGGTTTGGACAGTCCCACCCAGCTCAAACCCGTGAAGAGGGGTGTGGGGATATTCTTTAAGGGGCGCCACCTGTTTCTGCACCGGGACTGCCTTCTCCGCGAATCCGAAAAAGGGAACAGGATTCACGATGACCCAAAACCACCGACCGAATAGGGAGCTTGAAACCAATGGACACAAGAGCCGGAAACGCGATTTCCGCTTCTTCACTTCACACAGTGAACACACTTCCTTTATTCTTAGGGCAATATTTTTTTTTCAATTTCTTAAAAGCGTAGCTATCCCTATTTATACTTATTCCTACCTACAATTTTTCCTCCGTCTCCTTAAACCGTCACCTGTTGTCCACCGTCCTCCTTATGATCGTCGTCGAGCTCCAGACCAAATTTCTTCCAGTGGCGTTGACGTCTTCTTTATAGTTGCTTCCCTGTCTCGGAGCAGCACCGAACCACTCAAGCTTTGCACCAAATCAGTCTGCAATCCCAATCCTCGAGCTGCAGTCCAACACCAAAACCAAGTTTTTCCGTCTCTTCCACTTGTATACCTACGTACTTTCTCCCTACCACTCAAGCTCCTCCGCACAGAATGATCCCATCAGCTGTTCTCCCGACGATATTTAAAGGATCCGCCGATCCCACTCTTGCAGTATCGGTGGTCAACGGCCGACGAGTTTGCTGAACCCGTCGAAATATTTTCTCTACTGTGAGCGTTCACATTATTGATGTCGGTATCATCATGAATATCATTAACATCCAATTGACCAGAAAATTTAATTGGCCGTTTAATATTAGTTTGGTGTTTATTTTCTAGTTTTAATTTTCTATACCTAGGTTCGTTCTAATGTCTTAAAGCCTTATAATTTTTTACGTAATATTATTCTTTAAATGTCGGTATTTCCTTTCAATTTTCAATAAGCTTACTTTTTCTTTTCTCTTTTATGTGTCTTGTGTTTCTCTTTTCTAACCCTTTCTACGTTACCATGTTCAATATCTATCGGCCTAGCTTTAATAGTGGATTGTACAGATTTATTGTACCATTCAACATATTTGAATATCTTTTTCTTGAATTGATAACAGCGATTTCTCTGCTTCTAATGTTCTAAGCTTCTTTCCGAGTGTATTGTGAAAGCTATTCATATGTGCATTGTAAGTGTGGCTGTTTGGTTTTGTAAAGTGAGCTTCGGCTTCTTCTTGCCTCAAAAATCTTTGACATTAATCGAGTTATATTCTTTATTAATTACTAAACGATTGGGGTTGCCTTTAATTGAAAAGTATAGGCTAATTTTTTCAACAATTTTAATGCTATTTCTATCCTCTAAGTAAAGTGCTTATAAGAATTTTGAAAATTGTTCAATAAATGTTATAAAACTATGTTTTTTGTTAGTGTATGTATCTACATGAATTATTTGGTTTATATTCTTGCGAGTCTCAGTCATATGAAACTTTGGCTTCAAAGGCTTCCGGTCATATTTTGCCCAACTACATATATCGCAATTGTTAATGTGTTTTTGAATTAACTGTGTAATATCGTGCTTTGTTTTTAAAATGAGAAAAAAAATATATTTTTGTAATCTTGGGTGCACTCAGAAGCGGCAACCCCCCACATCAAGCCAGTCTCGAGAACCAGCTTACAGCGCTCGAATCAGGGAATCTGGTGTGGCAGCTACCCGACCGGTTCTTTGGAGAGAACCGTTATCGGATCGGAAGTTGGATCGCTGACGAGAGAAAAAAGGGGAGTCGGGTTGTTGTCAAGTACCCGGACGGAGGTTTTCGAGTAACGGGTGGACTTTTCGGGGTTGGTCTGGATCGAGAGTGAATAAAGGTGAACAATTTAGGAATTTTCGAGTCGTTCAAAGTGAATCACGTGCTGTTCAACCGAAAACGTTATACTAGAGCAATCGGAGCCAGAGCATGGACTAATATTGAAGTAGTTTTAGGATTTAATTAATTGAAGGATGTTCTTATAGGGATCGTAGTTTTAAGCATGAAAATTTAGGTTGAAAGCCCGCTTGCTCGCTTGAAGGCGAGGAAGGCATTGTTATAAATCAGCGAACAAATCAAATGCTTTTCAAGGCTGTCGATCGCGTGCATTACAAATCTATTTGATCCGACAATTTGTGCATTGAAAAATGTCCATAGTAGTGAAACGGATCGACGATTATTGTCGATTGATGAGCTGTAATTGATTAGTATAGATATTGATGCATGATAATAAATGAATTAAAGCTAATTGCATCAGCAGTTCATTAAGTTATGTGATAAAAAAACAATTGAACAATTAAAATACCTTGACCTTATCAAGGGTATAGGGCCCTCCGTACGACAGAACCATAGGTCTTTTGAAATATAAAGTAAATATCTTAAGAAATGCGATCTTCTAGAATAGATCAATTACTTTTCTAACAAAGACGTAATATCAATTGAAAACTAATTACAAACTGTACTCCATAGTGTTGACATTAAAAGAAGATAATTTTTGCAAATATTCACAACTGAAAAAAATAAACATGGAATAATAAACCTAATCAGCGAGAGTTTCCCTAAGGTTACTCCCTCCTTATGGTTTTAGGGAAAGCGTTCACCTCGGCTGAGGTAAGTATTAAGAGGGTTTAGCGTGCTACACAGGCTTACTTACCAAGCGCTAAGCTAAGGCAGGGAGGGCCCGGACAATAACATCGATGTCCGGCGCGCCTCCGGTCACGTCTCCTTCCCTCGAGCAGTGACTCAGCCGCCCGAGAGTTAGTTTGCTCACGCGGTTTCTCATTCGCTCGCTTTCCGGCGATTTTCTTCGGGTCTTTCGCTGGTAACGTAGATTGTAATTTATCTCTCAGGTTGGCGTTGCATTCGCGGTTGTTTTTTTCGATGCGCGCACGAGAATAATCATAAAGTAAAGTTGGAGGTCGAGCCTCAAAAAGTTTTGTTGTTTCACTTGAAGTCCGTTAGGACTATTTTTGTCAAACATGTAAATCGGGCAATTTAGATGGCTGAATCTTTCAAAAATGAGATTCGGGACTTGGTCTAAGACACTGTACCCACGACATTACGCGCCGAACAGAGCTGGCCTGCCAGCAGCCATCGCCATCTAGCCAAGTAGAGGCAGAACCCAATTAGCGAACAAGATCAGCGGGTTTGTTGCGTCGTCTCAGAACTTAAGGCCAAACTTCGTTGCGACTTCGTTCGTGAAAACATTTCCCATTACAACTGCTTTAAATTTTTAAAATAAATTATTTTCTTGGGACCTGCTTAGTTTTCGTTTATACCTCCATGTCCCGTTTCCTTTTTGTGATACCTCGCAATATTCTTCAAGGTTTCTTCCTTCTTCATGTCCTTAGTGTAATAGACATATTTATAAAACGCACACTTTTACCAAATATTTCAATCAACTTTAACTGAGCCAGGTTATATTCGTGCTCTGGTAAATCTGAGTAGATTTCGACTTTTCCCGTTTTTGAATATCTGCGAAATATATCGGGCATAAAATCAGATGAGATATCTTCGGCGTGATGATTTTGTGTACCGATGAATTAATTTTTGTCCTTCCTGAAAAAATAATCTTCTGTTTTTTCTAATCAGATCACCAAGGTGGTCTTTTCCTTCGGGATTCAATTTTTTCTCCTAAGAGTTTTGTAAGAATTACATTAACCGAAGGGGAGTTTTCCAAGAAATTGACATCCTCATAACTATAGGAACACGAATCTAGAATACTAGTTTTCACATTATGTACTTCTAGATATCCTTCTTTTAAGTTTACTATTGCTCCTAAAGGCTTTAGTAAATGTAGTACTATTAAACCATCGAAACTTTTATTTACAACACTGGTGAGTTTCCAATTCATGAAATTATCTTAATTAAATTCTACAGGTAATTGTGTTGCAATTTCATGAAATTTTTTTGTTAATCCAGTCAAAGTATTAAAAATAGTAGGTCCTTGAGTGTGATATTGCCAAAGTTTACACTCATTTAAAAAGGTTGTAGTTGATCCTGTATCAACAAGACATTTAATTTTGTTATTAATAGTTAGCATTTTAATCGGTAAATTCGTATCTTGGCTGGATACTGAAAATTTACTTGCTCTTGAGATACTTGTTCGAAGTGATCAACTTCTATGGGTGTACTATTAATTCTCAAAAGCCGTGAATTTTCACTACGGAAATTTTTACGATTTGGGCGGTATTGTGCAGATTGATTGCTAGAGAAGTTTCTCTCGACAATGTCATCGCGTCTAAAGTGACCACGAGTGTTACCTCCGAATTTTCCTACTTTTTTGTCCGTATTTTGTCCATAGTGTTGTTTTTTATCAAATGTTGGGAAATTATTATAATCTTGTACTTGTCTTTTGTGCCTATGGTCTTGTCTGAACACTCCCGTTTCTTCTTCGGCTACAAATTTTATGACTACAAAATGAACGTGAGACTTGCAGTACAAACTCTGAGCGAGTCTGTAGCGAATGCTACAGCTTTTTGTCGCGAAGTGCTAAATTTGGAAGAATTTGCAACTCAGCAATTTCACACTTCATACGAATCTATAATGATGTTTGTGATATTTAGCATACGTGACGGTTGCATGTCTTTGGATACAAGAAAGCCTTATGTGTGAAAATTTCGGCACATTAAATTATTTTTCAATAGATGCCATTGCCTATATTTTTAACCTAAAAAGTATTTCTGGAGACTCACAAATAAACAAAATAGAAAGATGGGGCTTATCGGCCCAATTGCTGGACCGAAAAATATAAAAGTCCTTTATGATAGGCTCGTTGGCACTGGGGAATTTTATTCGAAAATTGAATGAAGATCATATTGAACCTTTTTATTCTTCTATTGGTGAAATAAACAATTCAGCAAATAGAAAGCTTTTGGCTGAACATGAAAAACGATTCTCACCTATGGCATTGCGCGACTTTTTCTCTCAATCTAGGGTATTCAATAGTGTGTATGGTTACCAGTGACGTGCAGTGGCAATTCCTCATAGTCAAGCAAAATTTTGTCTTAAAGCCCATTTACAATACACATAAATGGACTGGATAGTAAAGTGATAACAGCCTCAAAAACATTCATTTCAAGTGGCCTTAGGCCTTATATAAGAAACCAGCATAATAACTATGTATAACATAGACGAAGAATAAAATACAAATAAACTAGAAACTCAAGCGGACTCTTTGAGAAATGTAAATAAATAAAATCTTTCATTCAATGAATAAATAAATACGTTTATGAAAATAACTTTTTTCGTTCTATTATTTGTATTCTAAGTCTTTGCGCCTCTCTCTGCGTAAAAATTATTTTATTACGTTATCAAAAAAATTATTTTCTCTTCGCATTTGTATCAAAAGATCCTTTTCGACTGCAATCAAAGCAAGATCCGAAAGTCGTTCCTGGGACTGGCGATTTCTTAAAAATGTATGAACTCGTTTTAAAGTCGAAAATTACCTTTCTGCAGTTGCTACTGTTACTGGTATTGTTGTTAATAATTTTGCTAGTATGCATACTTGCTTGAAACCGTTTGCGACATAAGGTCGGCTTTGAAAATAGTCGATAATTTTACTAGCATTCGCTATTTTAAACTCATCTGACGAATAAATAACTTTAAGCTGGTTTTTTAATTGTATCTTATCAAAAAATTCTCCATGGTATTCTAGGAGTGAATCCAAACGAGTCTCCGGAAAATTTAATTTAAACTTAGGAAAGTAGTTCGGTTCAAGCAATTCCAGAAATAAAAACTGTTTGAATGAATAAAACCGATCGCGAATTTGCCCAAGCACAATATCTAAAATTGCACGAAATATTCTTCAGTGATTTTGTAATGGGTCTAATGTATTTCTACTTTTTTTCGTGGTGGCTGATAATCTACTGTAACAGCTGCATAAAAGTGTTCAAATTTAAGAGAAAAGTCAACCAATTTTCAAATTCTATTATTTTTTGACTAGCATAAGATATATTCACTACTTTGCTTTGAATAATATTAAATAAAACGTCTGTTCTTGAAAATATTTCGGAGAAAATTACAAGGTATAATTGAAAATCTGATTCAGTAAATTTTACCGCGTAGATATCAGAAAAAGTCAAAAAATCGCCATCCCAGTGATCTGAGTCGTTTAAAATTGTTTCAAAAACTGTTGCTATTTCATCTTTATATTCATAAATAACGTTAATTATTCGCGAATGGTAATGCCACCGAGTCTTAGAAACTGAAGGCAAACGGCGTTTGACTATATTTGCAAATAAATAAGATCTTTTTGTAGATGCATTTGTAATGTAATGTATGGAATGATAGTATTGAGATGGCAGGATCGCCATGTAATGTAAGTAAAGATGCTACTGATTGTAATGAAGGTGGATGCGATGAGACTACTGTTGTCTCATCGTGCTGGCCAAGTGAAAAACGTCTTCTTCTATATTCCTTCAAAGATATAAACTTCTTCTCTCTGGAAAGAAGCTATACTTAGATAGGATGATAATAATAGCGCCAGAAGGACCTACCGGCATTCCGTAGATTGCCACATGTTTGGCGCAGTTCAATAGAACAGGCAGCCGATATTTCTAATTAAAAACTGTTGCCGAAGCTTGAGGCAACTTTTAATCTGCCGAACTTTCAAAGGCAGACTTTACTTGAATCTTCCTTCCAAACACTTTGCCGATTTTAAGGCAAAGGTTGCTAAATGAAACAAGCAACTTTGTCTGGCTATGGAACGATTCTGTCTTGTGTTAGACTCGTTCCTTCCTTTTATTTACAAAAATTTACTGTACAATCAATTTGCTTATTCTATAAAATTCTTACTCTAGTTTTAATTCTACTTACCATAACCAATCGTTCCCACGGAATATTGCTTGCTTGCAATGGCCTAATTGCACATTTGCCTACTCTGGGCACAATGCTCTACTAAAAGTTTCTCACGGTACGCGGGTTCGAGAATTTGATTATTAAAGAGCTTACTGAAATTTTGTAGGACATCACAAAAGTTTGAGTATGCTGTCACAAAGCTCGTTTGGGACATAGTTGTGTAATGCTCGTTTGGAACTGGGAATACACTACACATAGTTGTGTATTGGCTAGCACCGGGTTTGGAACTGGGAATACACTACACATAGTTGTGTATTGGCTAGCACCGGGTTTGGAACTGGGAATACACTACACCCCTTTCCTTTAGAAGAGTATTTGTTTGCAAATACGACTGATTGGTTGTGGTATTTTGTTTTACAATTATGCTTATCTGATGATGAGATATAAGTTTGTATTAAGTATAAAGTGTACAATAATTTTACAATGATTGATTGAATGTTTTATATAATTTAAGTCTATTATTATGTATCCATTTACATTTGTCTTCTATCTCTAGTAGTGTATTTACATTGTTTGTGTTTATTACTTTATATGGGCCTTTATATGGTTTCTGGTTTTTCTTTCTGTTTTCTACTGTTATCAATACTAGATCACCAATGTTTAAATGAAGAGGTTTTGTATATGCTGTTTTATTGCTCCTAGCTAATTTTGTTTTCTCTATTAATTCTCTGGCTTTTGATGCCGATATTTTTAATCTTAGCTTCAACTCATTCGCGTAATTTTCAATATCATAGATTCTATCTGTGTTTTCTAAAATGTCGTTTGGCAAATAAGAAAGTTTTCCGAAAACTAGTTCGTATGGTGTGTAGTTAGTGTCCACGTGTGGGGTTGTATTATACGAGAATGTATAATATGGTATCCATTCGTCCCAGTTATTGTCATCAACGAATGCTAACAGATATTCATTGAGGACACGGTGGTTTCTTTCTACAACACCTAACGTCTCGTGGTGATAAGGAGTTGAAAAGATTTGTATTATATGTAACAGTTCGCAAATGTTCTTTAGGAGATTATTAGTAAATTCTGTCCCTAAATCGGTTTTTAAAATTTTGAAATGACCGTATTGTAGTATAAAATTGTTTACTAAGGCCTTTGCTACTGTCTTAGCTTCCTTACTTTCTAAGGGTATAGCCGTGATATATTTCGTTAATTCGCATTGTATAGTTAATATATATCGAAAATTGTTTGAAAGTCTTAATGGACCTACGATGTCAGCGCTTACTATTTCAAAACTAGTAGAGGGTGTATCGGTTTTTATCATTCTTTCCTTTGTGTGCCTTGTGATTTTGTTATATTTGCATTTTTCACATTGGTTAATGTAGTGTTTTATCATTCTATTCATGTCCCTCCAACAGTATCTTTGTTTCAATTTTAAAAGTGTTTTACGGATTCCTGTATGTCCTCCGTGCGGCGATTCGTGGAATTCTTTTATAAGTTCATTTTGTTTAGCGATGTCATTAATTCTCTTCGGGGGGTTTATATATCATAATTTTTAACTGGATATCCATTTTTCGTTGCAACGTATTGA
The DNA here is from genome assembly GCA_963942545.1 of Oxycera nigricornis. Classification (NCBI taxonomy): domain Eukaryota; kingdom Metazoa; phylum Arthropoda; class Insecta; order Diptera; family Stratiomyidae; genus Oxycera; species Oxycera nigricornis. The sequence continues at coordinate 58,757,531 of OZ012659.1, read as the reverse complement.
ATATTTTCTTAAATTCTTCTTTGGGTACGTACCTGAATATTATATCTTCCATAGATAGAGCTAGCTCGTTTATATTATAATTCTGCGCATAATTCAGTAACTTCTTCACTACAGAAACTAGTTTCGTGTTTGAATTATCGTTACAGTTATTGCGAGATTTCACACTTTGCTTGTCGCTGGCGGAAACGTATTTCTCGTGAGCTTTATCGCTAAAGTGGACCATTAAATAATCTTTCTCCTTTGAGATTATTATACTTTCTTTATCGTTGCGCAACATATTAAATTTTACTTTTAATGCCCCTGTTATATCGGATAGTGAAGTACAATCGAACGCATAGAGGTGATCAATCTCCCGTTTTCGTTTGTCGCTTTTGTTATCGATTTCTATATTTGTTTGTTTCTTTTGTTTAGTCGCCTTGCTTCTTGTTATCGCCATAAGTTTCTTGCTGATACTTTCGTCATTGGTTGGGGGTATCATTGATTTTAGTATTTCTGAGTCTATTTGTATCCTTGATAATGCATCGGCATTTGTGTTGATATTACCCTTTTTATACACAATTTCAAAATCATAGTCCGATAAATCTAATCTGATTCTTGTTAACTTCGAGGATGGGTTTTTGTGTGTGAACAACGATACTAAAGGTCTATGGTCTGATACTACTGTAAACTTTCGTCCATACAAATATGGTCTGAAAAAGTTTATTCCCCAGTGTATCGCCAAAAGTTCCTTTTCAATGATTGGTTTGTTCAGTTCATGTTTGTTCAATGATTTACTCGCGTATGAGATTGGTAAATCAGAACCGATCTCTCCTTGTGACAGAATCGCACCTAGTGCAAAATTTGATGCGTCAGTGGTTAAAATGAAAGGTTTTTCAAAATCTGGATACTGTAGTATCGGTGGTGACATCAATTTTTGTTTTAGTAGATCGTATGCTCTTTGCTGTTCTTCCTCCCAAATAAACGGTGATTTTTTCTTCAATAAAGAGTTCAAACTCTTTGCCGTTTCTGCAAAATTTGGGATGAAGCGTCGGTAATAGTTACAAAAAGCTACGAATCTCCTGACGTCATCCGTGTTTTTAGGAATTGGATAATTCTTTATTACTTCGTGTTTAGCAGGGTCTGTTCGTATACCGTCTGCTGTAATTAGGTGTCCTAAATAGACTACTTCCGATTTTAAAAATTTGCATTTATTCGCATTCAGTTTGAGGTTATATCTGCGTAGTCTTTGTAACACTTTAGATAAATTCTCGTTATGGTGTTTGATGCTGCATCCAAAGACCATAATGTCATCGACATATAAAAATGCTGAATGACTTAAACCAGTTAGTGCAATGGTAAGCATTCTTTGAAAACTGTTTGAGGATATTTTAAGTCCAAAGGGTAGCCTTTTAAACTGATAGTGTCCGTTGCTAGTGGAAAATGCTGTCAAAGGTCTGGAGTCTTTCTCTAGTTCAATTTGGTGGAAAGAACTCGTCATATCTAAGGTGGAGAAGTATTTTGCTCTACCTAGTTTGTCGAGCACATCTTCCAACCTTGTCAATGGGAATTTGTCATTGACTAACTTGTCGTTTAACTTTCTGAAGTCAACAACAAGTCTCCATTTCTTTGTATCGTCAGAACTTTTCTTTGGTACAACTAGCAGTGGTGAGTTGTATGGGCTTATCGAAGGTTCAACAATGTCGTTATCCTCCAATTCTTGGACTTGTTTTTGTATTTCCTCGTTCTGAGTGTGAGGTAACCGATAATTTTTTATATATACTGGTGCATCGTCAGTGGTATTGAGTCTTTGCTTGTAAAAGTTATTCTTACTTAGTTGTTCCCCTTCAAGGTGAAAAACATCTTGATATTGTTTAATAATATCTAGCAAGCTCGTGTTTGCTTGTTCATCTAAGCTATTTGTGTTTATGACGTCCAGTAATCGGTTCAAACGTTTGTTGTCGAATGTTTGTTTAGTTTTCAAAATGTGATAGTTTTTCAAAGGTTCTATTTCTAACTCGAAGTTTTTGAGTGTTATATTGTGTTCACTAGTGTTTAACACTTTAACGTGGCATACACCTCTTGCTGGGATAATGCAGTTCCCTAAGAATACTCCGTTTAGGATTTCCTTGTTAAAAATGACGCTGTCTTCGGATCTGTTAATTTCTATTGGAATCATGGCTTCAGTTCTCGCCGGGATGACAATCTGTGCCATGTTGATTTTTCTGGTGTACATAGGTATTGTAATGTCTTTGTCAAAGATGCAAAAGGTAATAGTATATGACTCGAAATCTATTTTGCACATATATTCACTGAGTATATCTCTTCCTAATATACCATCAGTTTCTATTGGAAAGTCCTCATCTACTATATGGGAAGAATCTGTTATCATCTTGTCTTCGATGATGAATTGTATGCCCGTGAGTTTGCATTTATTTTCGGGCTTTAAATCGATATTAGTGCGAATTAAGCTATTTGTTGAGTTTTATTACCTTCTATTTCTGTAAGTTTCGGGAATATTTCTTCCAAAAGATTTTCTGTGGTATATATTCTAATTTGAAAAACCAAATTCGCAGTTTCAAGATATATTGATATCTGAGTTTTCATTTTTTTTTTATACCTAATGTCAACCTGTTTCACTATTATTTTGTGTTGACTCAAACTGTTTGTTGAATTCTAAATTCAATATTTCGAATATTTTTACGATCGATGGCTAATTTAACTAGAGTGTTAATTGTTATTTTAGTGCGCGTTACCAATTGTTAATTCTATACATTTATCAATCATTATCAACATCATTAACCATATTTTTCCTTTCAAAGATAAAGTGTATATTGTGACAATTTTCATAAGAATTCTCATAATGATCTTATGCTTTCTTAAAATTCTACTGATTTGTTTAGAAAAATCCTAATTAATATGATATTCTTTTCCAGTCCCTATTCTATATAAAATTGAAATTTGACTTAAAATATTTAGTGTTGAATTGTAAGTTTCTGGTCGTTGCCGATTTAATCCTTAAGTTATCATTAAATTATTTGTTAATTTAATCGCAAATAATGCAGAAAATTCTTCTTCATCTTCGCCTTTTTCCTAGTTGTAATTGTCTTCCAAATTTTTGGTTGAAGTTCCAAATCCATTATTTCACGTCTAAATTCCATTTTCGGTCGCAGTATTAGTCGTCGACATTCGAATTTAAATTTTTGTTCTAATTTTATTACAAAACTTTCAGCTTCGTATGGGCCGAATCGCCCTGATACAGGTTTCCAGAGTGCAGCATCGTGGCTTGCAGGTTCGTGGGTCGCAGGATCGTGGGTCGCAGGATCGTGGGTCGCAGGATCGCCATGTAATGTAATGTATGGAATGATAGTATTGAGATGGCAGGATCGCCATGTAATGTAAGTAAAGATGCTACTGATTGTAATGAAGGTGGATGCGATGAGACTACTGTTGTCTCATCGTGCTGGCCAAGTGAAAAACGTCTTCTTCTATATTCCTTCAAAGATATAAACTTCTTCTCTCTGGAAAGAAGCTATACTTAGATAGGATGATAATAATAGCGCCAGAAGGACCTACCGGCATTCCGTAGATTGCCACATGTTTGGCGCAGTTCAATAGAACAGGCAGCCGATATTTCTAATTAAAAACTGTTGCCGAAGCTTGAGGCAACTTTTAATCTGCCGAACTTTCAAAGGCAGACTTTACTTGAATCTTCCTTCCAAACACTTTGCCGATTTTAAGGCAAAGGTTGCTAAATGAAACAAGCAACTTTGTCTGGCTATGGAACGATTCTGTCTTGTGTTAGACTCGTTCCTTCCTTTTATTTACAAAAATTTACTGTACAATCAATTTGCTTATTCTATAAAATTCTTACTCTAGTTTTAATTCTACTTACCATAACCAATCGTTCCCACGGAATATTGCTTGCTTGCAATGGCCTAATTGCACATTTGCCTACTCTGGGCACAATGCTCTACTAAAAGTTTCTCACGGTACGCGGGTTCGAGAATTTGATTATTAAAGAGCTTACTGAAATTTTGTAGGACATCACAAAAGTTTGAGTATGCTGTCACAAAGCTCGTTTGGGACATAGTTGTGTAATGCTCGTTTGGAACTGGGAATACACTACACATAGTTGTGTATTGGCTAGCACCGGGTTTGGAACTGGGAATACACTACACATAGTTGTGTATTGGCTAGCACCGGGTTTGGAACTGGGAATACACTACACATTGAAAAATGTAGCGATTTTATTAATATGGACAAAAAATACTTTCATTTCCGGAATCAATTCAACTGCTTTGGACAATACCATATTTAGGGAGTGTGCATAGCATGGAACGAAAATAGCTGATTTGTGTGTCTCCCGAATCAAGGTTTGAACCCCGCGAATATGAGAGCTCATTACAGCAGCACCATCGTAACATTGAGCAATCAATTAATTACCGATATTAAATTTTTGAATATTTTCCAAAATACAAGATGTTAGCTCTAAAGCTGTACGACTTGCAATAACATCTACGAAACCAACAAATCTTTCCTCAATTCCGTTTACTGTTGTATATCTGAAAATTATTGTTTGTTCCTCACGTTCACTTTCGTCAGGTGTTTCGTCTACCATGACAGCAATAAAATGAGCTTCCCTTATTTCTGCTTCAATTTTGTCTTTAACTACGTTAGCTACCGCGGAAATAAGATCATTTTGGATTCTATTCGACAAACCCGAAAACGTTGCATTGGTACTAAGAGATTCAATATGCGATTCAATTAATGGATCATATAAGCTTAAGAAATTCACCGTTTCAATAAAATTTTGCCGATTATTTGATGTAGATTCTTCATTTTTGCCTCTAAAAGGAAGCTTCTGTTTGGCCAAAAATAATACCGCATCAATCAAACGTTTTAAAATGCTACGTTTCGCTCGACTTTTTCGTTATGTAAATGATTAGAAGATGCAACTTGATTGTTAAGTAAAAATTCGTTACGCTGCGATCCAAAAGTATCTGGCTTAATCAATGATTGCAGATGTTTTTCCGTACAAGAATGCTTTGCTGCTGATCCGGTAAAATTATTGAGATCGCTAAATCCGGTACTGTTCCAAATATATTTTTCATTCGCAAGAAGAAGACACGGCCAACAAAACAATTTATTTATTTTACAACTTCCCGTTAGCCACATATATTTTTCAAAGTAATCTAAATGGAATTTCCGGGTGACGTTTTTCGTTTTCGATTCTAAATTTAAGCTAGGCTTTGGCCTGTCGGATTGAATGATTTCTTCTTTTTTCACGAAAGAAAGAGTCGAAAATCCCGATTTTAATAAAAAATCCGTAGCACAGCAATCTTTCGGCATAATGCAAAGAGAAAACTTACCAACGTTTCAAATAAGTATCACGCGTATTCACTAATTTATTTTCTCGAACGTAAAAACTTTTTTAACCTATACTGCTTTCTTCCTGAATTGATAATATCAAAAATCTCATTCAGAACAGAAAAACAACAATGTTTCAAATTAACGAAAATTGTGTGGTTAAAAATCAATCATGGCCAACTCCACTTTTATTTTTTCATAATATGGTGGGTGTAGCAACATATTATTTGCGACCAAGCAACAATCAGCAAGCAGCCCAAGCTCTGCTTGACTTGCCCCATACAAATCGCATCTAAAAAACAAAAAAAACTTTTACCAATGTACGGAGCGATTCCAAGGTACATGTGGCATGGAATCCAAATGTTGACGCAACAAAAAATGTATATGCATATGGATGAATACCGAAAAGCTTGATCGTGCTTTCGTTGAAAAATAAAAGCCCACAATTGATGTACGTGAAATGATAGGATATCAAAGAACTAAATCTAAATATATGATCGTTTTCTCAATTTTAATTACATTATTCATTGCTTAAAGGAAAATTATACTGTTTTGTGCTTATGTTACAATTTGGTCAAGTCAAGCAGTTTGGAATTGCTTACTATGAGTGCACGTCACTGATGGTTACACATCCCGCGTCAGAGTAAATACTTCAGTGTCCGTTTCTGTCGTATGCATTTCCACGCCTGTCTCTTATTTTGGAAGGCCATGGGTCTCCGGGTTTGCATAGCTTTCAACACAAAGTGCAGCTTGGATTTTTCTTTAACAATTGTTTTAGACACAAGCCATGGAACATGTCAGAACGTCACCTTCGTACTCGGAGATACTGATCGCACAAACAACATTGCTTTGACGTCCTGTTATAATGGTGCTATGCTGAATTATCAGATCGTTAAAATAATTAAGAATTTAAGGGGTTATTCTACTGTTAAATGGGTTAAAAGCAGTATCATTTTAAAAGTGTTGTAAAAAAATAACTATTAAAGATATCAATTTGAAATTTTGCATGCATCTTTATTAACAAAAAAAATATAAAATCACATAGTTGAATTTTTCAAAAAAAAAAATGGCGGCTTCTGTATGCAATTGATGGAGTGCGCGCTGACGGCCAGAGTCGATTGCGCGGCACATTGCCCAGGTCGTCCAGGTGATCCGCAATCAATTTAACGATGAAATTCTATTAGTTTAGCTAAAAACACACAAAGTAAACCTAAATTGAGCCATAAATATTAAATTTTCGCGATTTGACAAGTGTTGGAAAATAGCATGCTCGAGTTTGGACGTTTTTTTCCATGAAAAAAGTGGTCCCAAATAACCGAATTTAAATTTTTATGGCTCAATTTAGGTTCACTTTGTGTAAAATTGAAATATAAGTATGCAAATTTTTTTTTTAGCTAAATCGCTTAATTAGTTTTTTCTCTACGATGTGCCGCGCACCGAAAACACACGTTTTGAGTAAATCGCGTTTAAAGTTTTTTAATAGATTTTTTTGTTATATCGTGAAAATAAATAATCTAACCCTCAATCGGCGAATCCAGGCATATAAAAGGTCCCTTTTGCTATCTCCAGCTTCTCTTTTTCAGAGAGAGAGACCATTGTTATACAAAGCAGTTATTGCTCGCGGGGTGAGAGCGTATGAGGGAGAAAAATACCGTTCGACGCGCGCACCGAAATATAGTCATAGAATGAAAACGAAGCGATGAATCGGTTTGAAATTTTGTACATGCATTCTTGAGATGGTAATCTATCGAAATAAGCAAAAAACAAAAAATAGAAAGTAAACAATTTTAACAGTAGAATAACCCCTTAAGAAAAATGTGATGCCGGTATGCTGAGTAAGCAAAATGAATCAATTGTAAGACTAAATTAATACTTCTTCGCATTTCCACTTCTTTGGAAGCACATCAAAAATCTATCAGCAAGCAAAATGAAAGCCTTTTGGCCCGAGTAGTTGAAACGAGCAAAACTTTCTTCATGCGTCAGTGATTCTACTTTTCAACCTGATAACCATTCCCTGCTCTTAGGTAAAATAAGTTTTGGTTATTTTCCCATGGCGCGTGTTAGATCTTCCCCTCTTACGGTAAACTTCGTTTACCTTTTTAAAAAATGGGATTTTGTAGATGCTTCTGCTACGCTCATGTAGGCTTAGCATCCCTGGATGCTATTCGATGTGGATCGCTTGATGTTTTGGTGAGTTATCAAATGAATCCTCAAGTTGTCCATGGTGAGTATTTACTGGGACCGAGCATTGTTGTGTGGATTCTTACTTCTGGGTTTCTTGTCGTTTTCCTGCATGTGCCAACGGTTTTTACGTAAATAAGGATAGTAACAAGAATCGACATCGTGCCATAACTAATCCATCGTTTCATGCTTTTTTCTGCATGGAGCAAATTGATCTGCCTGGTGTTGTTGAGATGCAGTTCCTTCGTGAGTTTGAGGGAAAGCATTTCGTCGTAATCTTTCAATTTAGCGTTTTCCTGAAACCATGGTGATGTTAGTTGCATGTTCGATTTCTCCAATGCCAAATATCTCTGCTTATGGACGACGAAAGAAAGTTCCGTTGAGACATTGATTCGATCCATTCATATTGATTTCGCCTACGAAATCGTTGAGAAGAATTACACCTGGGGATAGCTCTCGACTGATAGGATATGATGGGCGTTAGTCCTGTTGCAGACCGGAGTTATACTTTGTAGTAGGCAAGATATACATGTCATACATACATATACATGTCTATTAAGTTGTCCCGAATATTGATTATTGATGATTCGTCGCGTCCGAATATTGTTTCTTCGTGGCTTAAAATCCTTTTAAAATTCACATTAGTTACAGCGTTATTTCGCTTGATAGGTTTTATCAAAAATTTATTGTAAGTGGTTTTGGATGTTATCGGTAAATCTATTATATAAAATATGTGCGTCAGGTTTTTTGCGATCTTAGGACTAACAAATTCCAAGATTTCGTCGAGATTAGTATATAGGGTATTTTTTTATCGAAATGATTCAAAATTGTGTTTATCTCAGATTTTGATAATACAGTAAAACCTGTCAATAACGGAACCTGTTAATAGTGGGATTCGTGTGAATAGTGGAAAAAATTGGCCGTTGAGCTCTTCCATACAAATTGACCTGTCAATATTGGAAAATCGAAACTCGGAATAGTGGGAAAAAAATTCTTGGAAACAAAAAAATTTTCGTCTATTTTTCGTCTTTTTTCCATTTGAAACTATATTTTTTCCAATTTCACAACCAATGATTATAAAAATCGTTTCGAAATTACTGTTTCATTTCGTAAAATGCAAAATTTATCGCTTCTGTTGCGGCAATTTGGCATCGCAAAAAATGTATTGTTTACTTTCTCACTTCGAGTCATTGTTTAGCCTTCTTCATTGTTTGGACAGCATCGTGTAATCAAAACTTCCAAGAAATCGAAATCCATTTTTTTCCTAAAAAGGGGGATAATAAACCAATCCAACGTTCACGTCTCACGTTAAAACAAAAGTACAATTTGATAAAAGATCATGAAGCCAAAATTTGGAATCGAAGTTTTGAAAGAAAAATACAAATGTGGCAAGTTTGCTGTGTACATGGCTATTAAAGACAAAAAAGAAATTATCGATGAATACCTTTCATCGCAAAATGGGTAAAATACATTTTTACTCGATAAAATAGTGGAGTCCATCAATTTAGTACAGGATGGTTTGATTGCAAGTAAAACAAAGCAGTCTTCGATTATCGATTACTTTAAATAATAATGTTTATCATTCGCTGATTTTTTCATTTTCAGTTTTTCCTTCATTCATTTCGCAAAAAATAGTTTTTTCTCAGAACATATTTCTTTTCACGTTCATTATATCATTTCATTTGATCATTAAATGGCCATGAAAATATATGCATTGGTTTTTTATTTAATTTTACTCTCAATAATGGAAAATCATTTTGGTTTGACTCAAATACCTGTCAATAATGGAACCTGTTTGAAGTGGAATTCGTGTCAATAGTGGGAAAAAATACCCCCCCGGGGGTTCCGTTATTGACAGGTTTTACTGTATATTTATATTCACTATGTCTGCTTTTGCTATTTTTTAAGAATGTAACAATATTTACTACGTCTTCTTTGATAATTCTTATCCTATACTGTGTAATGAAAGCGAATGTATTCTGGAAAATTTCATCTTTCTGTAGGATCAAAATCACCGGGCAAAGGATAATTATTTTTATTACGAAAAAAGAGTCTTTATAATTCTACGAAAAATTCTTGATTCGTCTCCAAAGCCGCTTCACGTACTCATCCTTTTGTTGTTCCGACGTGAACTCCCTGACTCCTCGCCTACTTATTATTTCACTGATTCCACAATTATGTTCGCCTACTCATTTATTCACTGATTCTACAACCTGCCATCCTGCCCTGGTATCGTCCTCGATACCGCATTTTCAGTCAGTGTCATTTTTTCCGATGCCATTATCGTCGTCATCCACGAACCACTCGTTGTAATTTTCGGTAGACTTTACCCAAGGCTTCATAAAGTCTGCTGCCGAGCTCGTGCGAATAGGACCTTCGTGGTCTCCGACCTTTTCGACAACATAACGATTATTTCTCATGATCGTGACAATCTTTTACGGTCCCAAAAACTTAGGGTATAGCCTAGACCACCTGCGTTATTTGAATGGCGACTAAATCCCTCACTTCGTATTTTCCAGCCGATTTTCTGTTTCGGTTGAATGTCCTCCTATTTTCCTCCTGGATTTTTAAGATGTTCTTTCTTGCATCATCACGGAGATTCCAACCAAAATGTCCTTGTTCGTGAGCCTGTTTAATGACGTCATACTGCATTCTTTTTGGAACCACCATGAGTTCATCCCCATCACTCTCGCGATACAACACTCCTTTTTTCGACATGGAAAATTCATCATTTTGCCCTGTTTCAACTGAATTAATAATTTTCTTCAATTCAGGATCGTCTTGCTGTGCTTTTCGTATTTTTTCGATCAAACCGTCTCGGCCTTCCTGCACAAGTAAAATCTCAACTGGATTTCTACTTAATGCGTCAACATGGCGCATTGACGTACCAGGTCGATGCTCAATCGTGTAATTGAATTGATCAATTAACAGCGCCCAGTGCGACACTCTTAAAGACAAGTCTTTCTTTTTCATCGTTAACACAAATGCCTTACAGTCTGTCACAATCTTGAAGTCATTGTTCAACAAATACACTCGAAATTTTTTCAACGCTTTTACCACTGCAAGTATCTCCAACTCACAACTCGTATATTTCTCTTCAGCGGGTGTCGTCTTCCAGCTTGCATAGTAGACAGGGTGCAACCTGCCATCCTCTGCGTCTTTCTGCAGCAACACAGTGCCTAAACCGCCCATACACGCATCTGTGTGCAATTCAGTCTGTGCCACAACACGATACAACTTGAGCACTGGCCCTTCAATCAAGGCCTCCTTCAACTTTTCAAACGACGCCTTCTGTTTGTCCCCAAACTCAAATTTCATACAGTCTCTTAACAATTGAGACAGGGGTCTCGCATGCATGGCAAATTGAGGAATAAATTTTCGAAAATACCCCGTGAGTCCCAAAAAACTTTGCACCTGTTTCACTGTTTTTAGAATTGGGAATTACTTCACTGCTATTGTCTTTCTGTAAGAGGGTTGGATATGTCTGGCCTTCATAATGTATCCCAAGTAATCAACCCTTCTCACCAGCAATTCACATTTCTTCCAGTTAATCACCAAACCGTATTCACTCGCCGTTTTCAATACAATTTTTAATTTCTCCAGATTTTCCTTCTCGTCCTTAGCAGGAACAATCAAGTCATCAAGGTACACAAGCACTACGCCACTTGTAATTAGCGACCGAAAAATTGCTCTAATATGTCTTTGGAAAACCGCCGGTGAGTTACAAAGTCCAAAAGGAACTTTTAGGAATTCATAACGCCCATCTGGCACCACAAACGCCGTATACTTGACACTTTCTTCCTCAACAGGCACGTGGAAGAATCCATCTTTTAAATCCATTGTCGAAAACACTCGCGCATCTTGCAATCGATCCAATTGATCCTCGATCAATGGCAAAGGATTTCTGTCTTTAATAATTTTTTTGTTCAGTGACCGATAATCACAACAAAGTCTCATAAGTCCATTTTTCTTCTCAGTTAACACTACGGGACTAGCGTAATCGGATACACTTGGTCGTACGACACCTCTTTCAATCCATTCTTCAATCGTTTTGTTCACTTGGTTTTACTGTTCGTCCGAGAGTCGTCGTGGATTCTGAAATACAGGCAGCTCGTCTTGCAACATAATACGCATTTTCACTCCTTATTACGGCTAGATTTTTCGTAACGCTCACACTACACCGTAGCCGACCCTGGCCACGGTTTGGGCAATCCCACCCGGCTTCACCCTCGAAGAGGGGTGTGGGAAAAGATATTTTTAAATAAAGGGCGCCACTAAAGGCTCAATACTCCCGGCAATCGATATAACCCTCGCTTATCCACGTTCTAAGCCAATCGTTATCTGATGCATGTGCCCATCTGCGAATCCTAACAGCATGCTAATAAAGTTCGGGTTACAGGGCTTCGGCAAGCCCTATTCCTCTACTATTTGCCCTTTTCATCCTCAACTTCCTTTATCTTCCTTCCCGGTTTCTCGTTCGTTCGGTGCCTATGTTCCGTATCGGCCACTCGATCGGTAGAATTGAGTTGCTTTCCGTCCCCGATTGGTAACCCAGACCCGTCCTGCAACACCACAGTGGCCCTTACAACCTGAATCCTTTTTAATGAGTTTGGTCGCTCATCTGCAACCTCTTCCAATGTCCCCAAAGATTTATCCTCCCTTACAGCAGGTGATTGTAAGAAGTTTTGTTCCTTCTTTGCTTCTACTCCATTTGTGGTTGCATCCTATTCACGACGCCTTCGTCTTCCGCTGTCGAATTCGTGATTCTGCCTCGTTCCGGATCTTTCCGTGTCGGTACTTCCTTCCTGTGATCTTTTACTCCTATGAGGTCCCCGTTGCTGTTTTCTCCCTGTCCTCCCATGTCCATTCCTCTGAGACTCCCCACCCCCAGACCCAGCCCATTGGGACTTCTTGCGCTCAGGCCCAGTCTCACCTCCTTGAGACTGCCTGCTACCAACCCTACCCAATCGCGACTGCCTGCTTCTGGACATAGCCTCACCCCACGTGGACTTCTCCTCAATCACCTTCGAAATTCCTCTCACAGCATCGGTGTCTTCATCTTCTTCCAACTCTGCCACAGTAGGTTCCAGTCCACCGACCTTCCCTTTTCCTTTGATGACAGCTTCTTGAACATCTCCCAGCTCAATGCATGAGCATCCCTGTTCCTTGAGAAGATTTTCCTCTATGACCCGTATGCGGTCATGCAAGGCCGCATTTTGGGCCTCCAACTCCTCAACACGCGAGAACAACCTATCGACTTCCGTGAACTCTTTTAACTCCTCCGATACGCTCGAAATCGCGGTGCTGTTCCGTTGCGCTGCGCTTTCTAGATTCTTAAACCTAATTTCCTCAAACTTCCCAATTTTCTCGCGATCCCCTTCATATCGTTCGCAAAGTTCTTGAACGGACTGTTGCAGCTTCGCTTCGTATTGCTCGGACAAACGATCATTGATTTCCTTAATTTCTAACTTATGTCTAGAACGCGCTTCGGTTAATTCTATAAAATGATGCCGATCCTTAGACTCCAGCTTTTCGTGCAGCGATTGTAATGTGTCCTCAATATCTTCACGTGCCAGGCTATCTTCTATGATGTGTTTGCGTGCCTCTTCCAGTTGTAGGCGTAACCGATTGTTCTCCCTCTCTAAATCTTTGGTGTCATCCAACGCTTGCTGGTGATCAGCACAGACTGCCTGGTACTTGCTGGTCAGCTCTGTGATCGTCAAATCTGTGTCTTCTAATTTCTTCGTGTCAATTTTTGTTGCCGTCGTCGCCTCTTCGTCTCGTTCCAACTTCCTGGCTCCAGAGCTGCTAGATTCTTCATACTCTTCTGCCTGCACCAGCATATGCCCTAAAGCGAGCATAAGCTGCCGTCGCAACTTCTCGATGGTGGGATCCTCTGCTTTCTTCTCCCGTAGCAGGTTAGCGATCCTCCGCAGGCCATACTCCGTCTTTTCCTGGGCTACCAAAAACGCAGTGGACTTCTCATTCCCCCAAAAATCCACTGCTAGCGCCCTGACTTCTTCCGTTACCATCTCTACCACCTCGCGGTCCAGCTGATAAGAGAAAAGATAAGGTAAAGACGCATCCAGTATAGTCCCAAGCCGTAGTGCCTTCCGGAGCTCCATCCGCATCGCCGTTACACTCTCGGTGGCAATCCCACGCACTGCCAGTTCATAGCTAAGCTCGTTCTCGCCGAGGCGATCGATTAGAGCCTCTGTGAATTTTGCCATAATGAACCTACCACGAATTACGAAAGCACAAGAAGAACAAAAATAACGGACTAGACAGGGAAACTCACTTCTTTATTTTATTATCTTTATATGTAAATATCATTTTCACTTTCACTCTTCACACCGGCTATTTCACACACCCGCAACTTCACACGCCCACAATCAACACACTCCCGCGATCTCACACTCCCGCAATTACACGCACGTATCAGCACTTTTAAAATGGCCACTTTTATATCACAGATGCACTCACTGGACTCGTCGAACGAATCCGTCGTTCGAACGCTGCCGTACCCAAGTCCTGTTTTTTTTATAACGGCCCACGTTGGGCGCCAAAATGTTACGGCTATAATTTGCGTAACGCTCACACTACACCGTAGCCGACCCTGGCCACGTTTTGGGCAATCCCACCCGGCTTCACCAGCGAAGAATGGTATGTGAAAAGATATTTTTAAATAAAGGGCGCCACCCGTTTCTGCGCCGCGACTGCCCTGTCCGCGAACCCTGAAACGGGAATAGGGTCCGCGACGACCCAAAACCACCAACAAGGGAATCTGAAACCAAAAGGAACACTAACGCCGGAAGCGCGATTCCGCGTCGCCACTTCACACAATACCATAATTTTTAATTTAATGAGTTATTTATTTATTTCTAAAAAAACCTAACTAAACCCTAACTATATTCACTTATCTCTACTTACAATATTTTTCTTATCCAATCCTTCGGCTGCTTCTGGCTCCTCGCTGGCCTCGCTCGCTCGCCGCTCGTCGTTCTCCTTAACTTCGCTTCTGGGACCACGTCGGGTCTCCCTTGGTTCTCCCCCAGATGGTAACGCCAAAGAAAACTGCCACACTCACTTTCGCACCACACCGTCCAAGACTTCGTAACTGACCCACCAGCTTCTAAGACTCGACCGCCGAGTTTCACCACGACAAAAAGCCCCGTCAGCTGTTCCAGCGGCCCTATATATGGGATTTCCCTGTACTGTTGTCTCCGCGTCGGCGGTGAATGCCCTCTCAACTGGGCAGTTGACCCCATCGCAGCTTTGAAAAGCTTGGGGAACTGGTTCGGTCAGTGGCTGTGTCTCGATGCGGTGGAAATGCTGCGACTGCCGCCTGTTCGGCGAAATACTCGCGGCAGCCGCCTGTCCGGCGAAATACTCGCGGCAGCCGTCAACCATGGCGAATTGCCAGTGCCAATGGTTGTGGGTATCATTGGCGCATAGCGGACTCCAATGGCGTAACGTAAACCAGGCGGAGCCTTGATTTGAGATCTGTTGTGACGATTGGGTGAGCGTTGTTGTTGTTGTGATTGTGGGCAACTTATCCGCAGTGTCTGTGACGTGAACTGTGATACATTTTGCTGTTGATCACTCACCATAAAAACTACTATTACTACTTAGCTATCTTATCTAATTTCCATACATCTTTATATTCCATCAATTCCAATAATCCTTATCTAAAGCGACCTTTGCCCTAATTTTTATGTCTATATACATATATTCAAACCTCTACCCTAAATTGACCTACTCCCTATAATTCATTAATTAATAACAATTCAATTCATTAAGTAACTTGTAGCTTGATTGTGCGAAGTGGCGATCGTAACATTATAAATTCGTTCAAGACAGCGTTTACCCGCACGGTGGTTTGGGGTCTCAAGGACAGGGAAGTCCCATATTTCGCCCTTGAGGGTTTGGGATCGACTACGTTGCGTGGCGAACGTAACACCCTGTATCTTTAGTTTTATCCGGTACATAGTTGTCAACTTATTCTCGCAGTTCGTCTTTAATTTCTGGATCAATCACATGTCGGATTGAAATGTTGAAAGTCACTTGGTCCACGTTGTTATTCAACACTTCGTTCCAGCCAGCGTCATTGGTCTCCACTGTATTCTCAATCGACTCGATTTTCTTTAACACAGCTTGCCTGTGTTTTACTCGTACTTCAACATGGTCATATAATTCACCACCCACTAACAAATCGTGTCCGAGAAACTCATCTGGAATTACGTCAAAATTAAATGTGAATGTCAAATTATCGATGATTATTTCCGCCTTGAAACGTCCAAGTGTGCGTTGGTTCAACGCACCGACACCATCGCTCCGAGCCGCACGTAGCAACTGGATCGCACCAGATGTAAGTCGCTACCTGAGTCCAACACAGCTGTAACATCTCGACCCAATATTTTGACATGCTTATATGTTTCCTTGTCCCCCGTCATCAGGGCGTCACATCGAGTTTTCTCCTTTTTCTCATCTTTCCCTCTGTCGCCCCTATGATTTTTCTTCGGTCTTAAGCACCTCGTAGAAAGATGCCCAATTCCTCACAGTTAAAACACTTCCGCCATTTCCCTGTGTCCGGACAATTGACACTCAAATGCACTTTACAACCGCAGTTAAAGCAATGCTTAGACTTTGCACCATCTCGTGTGAGATTCGTCCTTTTTATCCCGTCATTTTTATCACTCTTCTGGCCTGGTTTTCCATGCGTTTGCATCCTAGTATTTTTTCTTTGCCTTTCATGTTGCTTCATTTTTCTTCTTAAGTCTTTCACCGTTGTTGCACCATATAAAATTCACTTGTTCACTTCGTCATCGTGAATGCCGTCAATAATGTACTGCAACTTTGCATCCAACTCGATATCAACGTGATTTGCCATCTCTAGCACACGATAAATATAGTCCTCATAAGATTCCTCACTTGTTCTTTCACTGCAGCCAATTCTTCATGAACTTGTTTACTGTTCATCGTTTCAGAGAATTCTTTAATAGCATATGTCTTCAATTTACCCACGTCTTAGCGTGACAGTCATAATTCACATACACTTTTGCTCGTCCATCTAGCAACTTTTTCATGTAAATCACCTTCTGTGCCTCTGACCATGAGCACATTTCCGCGGTTTCTTCAAATGTGGAAAACCACAATCGTTCCAAGGCATCGTCAACATTTTTGAACGTCACAATATTGCGCGGATAACCGGCAAAACGATCTCTTTCATCACTCTTGCCTGAGCTGCGTCTCTTGAGAACACCACGTACATGCTTCACACCCGCACCGGTGTTTGCATATTTTTCATCGTCATTGCTTTCACTGTCCAAACTACTTTCGTCATCACTGCTCAAATTACTCTTCTCTTTTTCTCTCAGAGCCGTCTTCAGTCTTTCGAGTAGTTCGGAATTTTTACCCGTCGTCTTTAATCCCAAATCAATGAGTCGTGCCTTTAGCTCTTTGCTTCTTAACGTATCAAGATCATCTTCGTCTTCGAGATGATTATCAATTTTTTTATTTTTTCCGACACTAGTTTCACCATTCACACCTGTGTTGCCCTTCGTCATTGCCTCTGATAACCTCAAGCGTTCGATCAGCGCCGACTTTTTACCCGTAACCTTGAGTTGCAATGCACGTAATCTAGCTTTCAGTTCACCCACATTCAGAGTATTCAAATCATCTTCGTTGTCACTTTCATCTTCTTCTTCGTCGTCACTTGCGTTTCTCGCCAGATCAACTTCTCTCAACCGTTCAATTAAGACGGACTTAGATCCTTTCATCGATAGGCCAAGCACTTGGAGTCTACTACGTAATTCCTCCATGTCCAATTCGTCATAAGTCACATTTTTCGTAGAACCCGGCATTTTAACAATTTATGTACGTTACACAAAAATCGTCAATTGGCCGTCTGCCTATTGTGTACCGCACGCACCTTTATCGAATTCTTAGGTATGGAGTGTCACCGTTTAATTCACCACTAACGTCTTTGATCCCGTACCGAAATATCTCTGTTGCCTCGAAATGAGCCCGGTTGAGCCCCCACTTTGTAGGATCAAAATCACCAGGCACAGGATATTTATTTTTATTACAGAAAACGAGTCTTTATAATTCTACGAAAAATTATTGATTCGTCTCCAAAGCCTTGACTCCTCGCCTACTTATTATTTCACTGATTCCACAATTATATTCGCTTACTCATTTATTCACTGATTCTACATTTCTATATCATATTGGTAGTTACATTACAGTTACATTGGTGATTTTATTTATGCGTTCATTATGTCCTTTGTTTATAAACACTTGCTCGTTGTTATTTTCAATTGTCTCTGCGATTTTTTCCTCAAGCAGGATGAAATGATCGTGGTCGAAGTTCCCTGCAGTCCGCTTTATCGCTGAAGCCAAAAAATCCAGCGAACGTTTTGTTTTACCTATTTCAATGTATTTAGAAGGTCACAAATCTGGATTATTTCGTATGTTAGGAGTGGGTGAAAAGAATTTCCACGTGGAGTTTGGGTGTCGATAAGTGATTAGGTTGCGAGTCTCCTATAATTGTTGAATTGGAATATGTGAATAAGCTTGAAGTTTCCTATCTGGATCTTAGCAGCTCCAGTTTTAATCAAGACCAGTTGTGAATTTGTATCTGCTTTCTCTCATTTTTGTGGTCCAGTGTATGGACCAGCTTAGAGTATCTCTTCACCTTCTTTTTATTAAATCTTTGACAAGTGGGAGTTTCCCAACTTATTAGAAATCTTACCATATAATTCCTATCTTTAAGAGTGGTGACAAGCGCTCTGTTCTGAATTATAGAAGAATTGCCATACTATCTATAATCCCTAAATTATTCGAACAAACCGTTTGCCATAAACTCTCAGCTATTATTGAGCCTCTTCTAAATGAACAACAACATTGTTTTCGCAAGGGCCGATCAACTACAACCAATCTCATGGTTTTAGTTTTTGATGTTTTATGTAAAATGGAGATGGGTTACCAAATTGACGCAATCTACACAGATTTAAGTAAAGCGTTTGACCGGATTGATCACTCCATACTTATTTCCAAATTGCAGAAAATAGGAATCACCGGCTCTATGCTCAATTGGCTCAGTTCCTACTTACGAGACCGAAGTCAATCAGTAAAATTTCAGGGATATTTGTCCGAGCAAATTCTCGTACATTCTCCACATCGGCCCTCTTCTTTTTTATGTTGTTATATCAGATCTATATGAAAAACTCTCGGACGAATTACATCTCCTTTATGCTGACGATCTTGAGACATATCACACCATTAAGTCTCAAGCTGATGCTGTTTTCCTCCAATCAAAATTAACTTCCCTCCAACAATGGTGTGATGTAAACAATCTTTATCTAAACGTTGGGAAATATCATGTAATGACTTTTTCCCGCATAACCACAATTTTGAACAATGCATACGATCTCAGCAATACGGTATTGTTAAGGAAAGAAAACATTGTTGACCTTCGAGTTGCCCTAGACAAGAAACTAAGTTTCAATTTGCGCTACAATACTATTTTCTTCAAAGCTAAAAAACAGCTTGGCTTTATTAAAAGACGAACCAAAGAGTTAAAAAAAAATTAAGTAACTAAATCATTATTTACCTTACTGGTTCGCTCATTCCTTAAATATGCCTGTAATGTATGGAACCCAATTTTTGAAATTCATGATACGAGAATAGAATCAGTCCAAAAACAATTCTTGTTGTTTGCTTTGAGAGACCTTTATAGTCCTGATGACTATAAAATCTGGTCTCCTTATGTAGTTAGATTGGAGCTTCTGAATTTGTCGACTCAAAAAGCCAGAAGAACAGTGTTGTCCTCTTGTTTCGCCTTTGACGTGATTAGGGGCCACATTAATGTGGAGAATTTGACGGAAAAAATATAACTTAATGTGCCTGCAAGAAGTACGCGTAATACACGTTTACTTACTGAATACCAGCATCTTACTAAGTATGCAGATAATGAACCTGTTACTAGGTTCTGTAAGATTTTTAACACTTTGAGCAAACACTACTCTCCTACCATCTCCAAGTTCAATTTTAAATCCAGCATTTATAAAGCCTTTAATTATACATTCCTAAATTGTGGCATGCTTACAACTGTGTAAATTGATGTAGAGTGTAACATGTATTTTAGGGTTAAATATTTGTTGTAATTTTATATTTTATATTTTAACATGATTGCCTTGCTTTGGCAAAAATAAATAAACACTCCCTTCCAAACATTGAAATGAAAATCATGAGAGCAAAGGGATGGCGGAAGGCTACGACGAAGAATTTTATTGTTTTAAGCAGCTTCAGAATCTAAATTTTAAAAAACAATCATATACATGCCTAGGTTTCTCTCTCGCTAGTAGTACGTCGCTTATTCAAAAAAAAATATAAACCTCTTTCAATTGGCACGCTACAGAATTCAAGTTTCAACAAACTGTTGCGTGTCGAAATCACTACGCGATCACAGACTGCCTATACTCTGTATCATTTACATGTATTCAAATTCACTTTGCAGCATTTCAAAAAAGTGCAGACCCAACTGTATTTACAGCTTGATTCTACGATTCTACCTGTTTTTTTCACACAGTAACTCTACCTGTATTTTCGATTCGATACTCATATGTTATTTATTGCATACATTAACAAATAAATAACTTTAAGCTATTAATAGTTTCAATTTCTCATTTCATTTATGTATGTAATATTAATTTTACGAAACTATTCTTTGTAGTAAACTTTGTAGATTCCAAACTTGGTAAAGTGAAAATAAAAAAAGAATCGTATCCAGATTTCAACGATATAATCATTTGGCCGGTGCAGCGTCAAGAAAAGAATTTCTTTTTTCTGCTTACAATTATAGATGAAATTTCGGTTCGTGCTCCCAGCAAGATACTGCAAAGTCAACGCAGGTTTTTAGTTGAACAAAGTAATTTATTTGAGAGATATAAAAACAGGCAACTCGAGTGTTAGTATCACCGAACTAGCCACAACTGTTTCGTGGTGCTTAGGAATTCAGAAAGAGATACAATTTAAGCAATTGTTTGAAGGAATATGTTAAAGAAGTCAACTTCATCAATGCTTAAAAAAATATAATTACGTGACTATTATTATTACTTGAGTTGGAATGTGTGTGTGCGTGTAGCCGCCACAAATAGAATAAATTAAGAAACTTAATGATGAAACAATGTACGGTATCAGATCTCAACCTTTACTTTAAACATTATTTTCGAAGCGGACGAGGAGAAGAGGTTCAGCCTTAAAAACTATGAAATATTTCGAGGACGCGAATGAAAATGTAGAGAGATAAAAGAGATGATTACTATTAAAAATTTGTCTTTTTTTGCTCTTTATTGTTTGTTGGCAGTATTTTGTTTTCATTCACTTGAAAACAATTTTAGAGAAGCGTAGCATCCACATTCATAAAAACTAATCTTAGTCTTATCCAAAACGTTCTTAAAATAAATTAATTGTATTTTTTCTATCGTCTACTATCGTACTATGTTGAGTAATAGTCTCCTTAAGTGCATATCGACACGATTGCAAATTATATGCGGGTCTGAAATCTGTATCTTCGCCCTACAATAGTCCCAATTGATTTAGAAAGAAATTGTTCACCCGAGACACCTGAAATGAAGCAATATAACAAGATTCAATTCATTTCAAATTCAAAAATCAATTGGAAGGCAAACTGAAAGTCAGGATGTTTAACTTACCTGCCGTGTATCAACTGCATTCAAATGCATCTTTGAATAGTCCGATAGCAATCTCTAGAGCCTCTGAAAATTCTTTGGCAAATGTAGCACACTTTAGTGTTGTGAAAACTAACGATATTAAGTACTCGTCGTCCTTGTAACCCTAGAGGTGCAAAATTATTATTTTAAGTACAGGGATTTTACTCCTTTTTTCAAATAAACTCACCTTCAGATAGTTTCTGAACGCGTCCAACTTGTCCGCCTCTACAGTGTTTGGTCGCATCTGAAATTTCGGTCGAATCTGGAAATTTTCAACTGTGACACTCACCGAATTTAATAAAATCGAAAAACGCCCAAATCCGCGAAGGGTCTGACAGCACCGACAACCGTTGAAAAATTTAGTTTTGGTTGAATTAACACAGTTGCTTTCATGCGAAAAGTTGAAACCGCATTCATATCAGGAAAAAATACAATACAATAAAATATTTCCTTACAGAACAGGAATATGCACTCTTCAGGTCAGAGTTTTCTCAGATTTTTCAACTCTTGAATTGACGAACTCACGATTGACGATTTTTAGCAAAACTAGGAAACCACTATATACAGCTCTAGAATCACTTAATCTTTCTGACCGTATCCTTCCCAAAAAGTACACTTTGAAATCTAACCACATAAACCACATACCCAACATCCAGAATATATTTGCAAATCAAATATTAGTATTTTCTTAAAAACATTGGAAATGGAACCCGCAAACCAGCCAGAAAAAAAACTTTTTCAAGATGACTTAGCCCACACTCGGCAACAACTCTAATAAACACATTCAAATCCAACACCCAAAATCTACCACCCCATTAAATTCAAACACTTCCTCGAAAACATTGAAACTAGAGACTGCAAGTCATCCAGTTATTATCACTCTACTTTTTCAATCACAAACAACACGAGGCGCCAGCCAGTCAGCTACGCTTCTCTTATGACATGACCTCACACTCGGAGCCCTCTTATCATTAGCCCAACCATCTGTGTTAAGGCCGATCCAAATGCTACGTTTTGCACAACGTTTTGTCTGCACATTTCAAAACGTTGCAGAGAAAACGTTGCGTGTAGATAGGAAAACTGCGAAGTTTTGAAATGGGTGCGAAAACTGTACAGTTGCAGCGATAACTGGGCTAAAGAGCATAGATATCCTTGAACTGTGCGGACAAGTAGGCGCGTGTAGACGGTAGCTTCGTTTTCCGATTCATTTTGTTTCACATTTTTTTGTATGTTTTGTTACTTTGAGCGACAATGTTCTCGGGAGTTTCTTACAGAATTTATTGCACTATACAAAAGTGCACCCTGCATTTGGCGTGTCAAATCCAACGAGTATAGTGACAGGGATAAAAAGGGGCAGGCTTATGAAAGTTTAGTGGAAAAATACAAAGAAATTTATGCAACTGCAAATAGAGAAACAGTTGTAAAAAAATAAAATCTTTGAGAAGTGTTTTCCGTAAAGAATTGGCAAAAGTCAATAAATCGATTCGATCTGGGGCTGGAGAAGACGAAATCTACAAGCCATCTCTGTGGTATTTGGATTTATTACATTTACTAAATGATCAGGATACACCAAGACAATCTGAAAATAGCAGAAGAGTCTGCAGTTGATGATGCACCAGAACAGGTAAACAAAATGTAATTTATGTAATAACTTTATTAATTTATTTAAATACACCATTAATTATTTGAAGTTATAAATTTATCTTGCCAAGAAACAGATCCGTCATTGTTAAAGTACTCTTTCAATTTATTTCTGACCACGATAGCATCATTTAAAATTTGGCCTCTTGTTCCACGCTGTGGGTCGTGTAATAATTCTGGGTCACATCTTTCACCTAATTCAACAGTACATTCAGAAATATTTTCCCGATCCATACTTTCAGAAGAACTGTAGTTTTGGGGGGATCTGCTGCGCAAAAGGTCGTGTAAAGCGCAACACGCAAGAACTACAGTATCGACGTTTTCTAACTTCAAGTTAATACTTGTGTGGAAAATACGAAATCGCGAAGCCAAAATTCCGAACGTGTTTTCAACAACACGCCTCGCCCTAGATAGGCGATAATTGAAAATTCTTCGCTCCCTTGTTAATGTTTCTCGTCGATACGGTTTAAGAAGTTCTCGACGCATGGCGAAGGCTTCATCACCAACAAAAACATATCCTAAAACTTTGTTTGAAATTTCAATGCACCGGTGTTTTGGAGTTCTCAACTCATTGCTAACTAGCTTTTCATAAAATTTAGTGTAGTATCATGACTCCTCCATCTGAGATCCTACCGTTTGTGCCTATATCACGATACAAAAATTCGCAATTGGTATTGGCTATTGCTATATGAACAACACTGTTGGTTTTTTATAATTAAAATAATAGGACCCACTTTCTTTAGGTGGCACGATCCTAATATATTTTTCGTCAATTTACCCTAAACAATGAGGGAACTGCCACATTCTTTCAAACTCGGCCGCAACTTCCAGCTACTCCTCTTCAGTCTTGGGAAACTGAAAAGAAAATAAATTAAAAGTGCTTACTTAAATTGCAACAACCAAAACATATTGAAAATTACGTCTATCGATAATTGTTTAATATTTCCAGACGGAAGAAGATGTGCATGAAAGTGCTGCTGACGCTAGACCTAGTGAATTGACTGCTAAGACTCTTTCGGAAGCATCAACTCCCTGTTCTAGCAATAGAACATTGTCTCGAAATACTTCAAGGTCGCACTCCTCAACTCGTAAGGGAAAGGGAGTTCCAAATGATGATGGCACAACTGACGTTATTAAGTTGGTAGGAAAGAAACTGGAGTTGCTACAGGCAGAGGATGCTTTTCAGGTGTTTGGAAAGCATGTGGCTAATAAACTCAGAGACGCCCCTAGTTCACAAAACGCAATCGCTCAGAAACTAATCTCCGACGTTTAATTCGAAGCGGAAATGGGTAAGCTGACGAGAAAATTTCAAATTGTTGATATGAGGAACCAGCAAAAAGATGATTTTAGTTTAGTGAATGCACGGAACGTCAACAAAATATGCTCCAACAATTGACAATTCACAAGCTGGACAATATCACTCCTTCTCGCTGCAGTCGCAGCCTATGCCACATAACTACGTGCCAGAACAACTTCCACACACTCAGGAGTATGAATCAATTGGGCCAATTCCGGCAGTTTCACGCATCATCCCACAGAAAGGTGAACAAGATCAACAGACACACGCACATCAAGTCCTTGCTCCCTCTTCCGCTGCAAACTAATTGACAAGATTTCAACCAAACTAAAGTACTTCCATGCATTTTCATTCTGATTAGTCTAAGGTTTGTGAAACACCGATGGTCATATAAATATAAATCTTTTATCGACAATATCATTATGACTTACCTTCAAGTATTCATTCTCCAGCACCTTGAAGATGGCTTTACACGTTTCGGGAATGATTTCACTTACAGATTGTTTCGATATGATTGTTGTGAATTCTAGGTTGTTGTAACTTCTGTCAGTTGCCAAAAATCTTAAAGTTGCCTTTCATGTGGTGATATTGCTGTTCTCATACAAATATTTTCTTTAATGATATGCGGTGTCACTAATTCCAATAAATAAGTATACGTGTCTATGTCCATTCTCAAGTAGTTTCACCAATCATTAGGCTCACCACGTAATTCACGCATTAATTTAATATGCGAAAAGTGCTGCCTTTTAAGAAGCCACTTCCGCGACCACTTTGAACGCTGGGTAGTTCTGAGACGTTCCAATCTTTTATTTTTCTTCACAAGACAGCATGTCAAAATTGACAAGAGTAGTACCTCCTGCATGACGATATCACTAAAACTGTGCGAAATATACAGATATATCTGCACCATGTGGACGTTCTAAAAATTGCAACGTTTTCATTCCGTCTTGAGATTGCGCAGACAAAACGTTGTGCAAAACGTAGCATCTGGACCGGCCTTTTATTCAACTAAAACTAAATTTTCCAACGGTTGTCGGTACTGTCAGACCCTTCGCGGATTTGGGCGTTTTTCGATTTTATTAAATTCGGTGAGTGTCACAGTTGAAAATTTCCAGATTCGACCGAAATTTCAGATGCGACCAAACACTGTAGAGGCGGACAAGTTGGACGCGTTCAGAAACTATCTGAAGGTGAGTTTATTTGAAAAAAGGAGTAAAATCCCTGTACTTAAAATAATAATTTTGCTCCTCTAGGGTTACAAGGACGACGAGTTCTTAATATCGTTAGTTTTCACAACACTAAAGTGTGCTACATTTGCCAAAGAATTTTCAGAGGCTCTAGAGATTGCTATCGGACTATTCAAAGATGCATTTGAATGCAGTTGGTACACGGCAGGTAAGTTAAACATCCTGACTTTCAGTTTGCCTTCCAATTGATTTTTGAATTTGAAATGAATTGAATCTTGTTATATTGCTTCATTTCAGGTGTCTCGGGTGAACAATTTCTTTCTAAATCATTTGGGACTATTGTAGGGCGAAGATACAGATTTCAGACCCGCATATAATTTGCAATCGTGTCGATATGCACTTAAGGAGACTATTACTCAACATAATACGATAGTAGACGATAGAAAAAATACAATTAATTTATTTTAAGAACATTTTGGATAAGACTAAGATTAGTTTTTATGAATGTGGATGCTACGCTTCTCTAAAATTGTTTTCAAGTGAATGATAACAAAATACTGCCAACAAAAAGTAAAGAACAAAAAAAGACAAATTTTTAATAGTAATCATCTCTTTTATCTCTCTACATTTTCATTCGCGTCCTCGAAATATTTCATATTTTTTAAGGCTGAACCTCTTCTCCTCGTCCGCTTCGAAAATAATGTTTAAAGTAAAGGTTGAGATCTGATACCGTACATTGTTTCATCATTAAGTTTCTTAATTTATTTTTTTTGTGGCGGCTACACGCACACACACATTCCAACTCAAGTAATAATAATAGTCACGTAATTATATTTTTTTAAGCATTGATGAAGTTGACTTCTTTAACATATTCCTTCAAACAATTGCTTAAATTGTATCTCTTTCTGAATTCCTAAGCACCACGAAACAGTTGTGGCTAGTTCGGTGATACTAACACTCGAGTTGCCTGTTTTTATATCTCTCAAATGAACTACTTTGTTCGACTAAAAACCTGCATTGACTTTGCAGTATCTTGCTGGGAGCGCGAACCGAAATTTCATCTATAATTGTAAGCTGAAAAAATAAATTCTTTTCTTGACGCTGCACCGGCCAAATGATTATATCGTTGAAATCTGGATACGATTCTTTTTTTATTTTCACAAGACAACACTTAACCAGGTTTGGATTCTACAAATTTTAAGATTGTTCTCTGCAGACACAACGATATTTCTACTTTTCGACCACAACATGTAAAACTTACTTTAATATTGAACCCAATCTGATGCAAGTTTTAGCTTTTATTTCGATGGTTTATTCGTTTACTATTGTTCGTTCTGCAGTCGATAAAACAGTAGAAGAACACAACAGTCAATACTAGCTCCTTGACAAAAATTTGGGGGGGGGGGAGTACTTGAATATCGCTATTTTTTCTGAACAAACACTCAAATTAAAACCTTTAACCAAATAGAAATGTAAGAATACTCAAATAATAACATATATCAAGAATTACAATGAATTTCTTTCTGTTGAGTTTATTAACAAATCAATTGAAAAAAATTAAGCAGCTAGTTACAATTTTAATAAAAATAGCTTAGTAGAAATAAATACTACATCGCAATAGATTTTATTTATTTTTCACAGTTGATTTTATTAATTACGTAGTTCATAGATAGCTTTACAAAATAGTTGATTCACTTATAAACATACTTACAATGCAAGTGAAAGTTTCAATTAAGATATCTCGTTTGTGACTTCAAATTACTAAGGAATAATTTCGTCAAATTAATATTACATACATAAATAAAATGAGAAATTGAAACTATTAACAGCTAAAAGTTACCAGGTATTTTTTACGCTGATTGAAAGCTATTTATTTGTTACTGCGTTCAATAAATAACATATAAATATCGAATCGAAAATCCAGGTAGAATTATTGTATGAAAAAAAACAGGTAGAATCGTAGAATCAAGCTTACAGCTTGATATATTTATTATGTATTTACAATACAGTTGGCACTGCACTTTTTTGAAATGGTGCAAAATGAAGTGCGGCTCATAGCTCATGTAACCTTTTGTTTCGTGTAGCCTGTGGTAAAATACTTCCGTTCTCATGAAGTACGTATATTTTGGAATAAACAGTTTCTGATAAAAAAATTGAATTTCGGTCTGATATTCTACTAACGAAAATGCGGTTTTGAAAGAAAACTTCGTCAGTTTAAATATTTATTTCACTTTCCTCCCAACATTGGAAAAGAAAAACTCATCATCTCAATCAAGTGCCTGTCTAACTATTATATTTTGGCTGATAACAGCTACTCAACTAATCCCCAATACATATTTACAAACCAAAGTCATAACAAGTGTATGCAAAACAATATTTCTTATCCCATCGTACAAATAATATTTCGTTAGACGTTTTCAATTAAATTCGGAATCCTTTACAAATCCACTTGTGGAAGCATGCGCGGAAATGCGACAGCAACAACAGCATCTTCAATCATAATTCCTTCAAAAATCATTCTAAAAGCTACAGAACACTTTGATTGACAACTTTAAGCAATACTAGAGAACCTCAAAACACAACTCTCTAAACATTTGATTTGAATCTCTTGAAGCCTTAACTATTGGCCATGAATTGCTGGGTAGTAAGTTTGAAGTTTAGCATAAAATCATATTTCGGTAGTACGCACAAGGACTCTAACCCATTTATTTTGTACCGAACTTTCATGATAGACCATACAAAAGCAATTTAATCAAACGCTAATAAACAATATCAGAAAACTTTCCGCTAGCATATTGAATGAGGTTTCCTGAAAAACACTAAAAAACCACGTTTAAAGGTCCTTACAACTCTTTGAAAAAGAAAGCAACGATTTCATTTATTAGAATAAATGTTCGTCAGAGATTTGAGTAAACCAGGGCTGAAACAAGCTAATAAAATTAATCGATCGATTTCAATTCCTTACTGTAATCACAGTTTAAATATATCCTGTCCGATTAGGAAAGAGTGGACAGATTGCATGACAAAACAATAAAAAGTTTAGTTTACATTCAAACTGGAACTTAATTTTTTAGATGTCGAGGTAAAAACCAATACGCCGCTTCAAAAATTGTTTAACTAAAAATCTCCCCTCATTTATGACAGAGAACACAACTTAAAAGGTTAATTTATTTCACTTTTCTCCCAACATTGGAACAGAAAAAACGCATCATCTCCATCAAGCGCCTGTCTATCTATTTCCCCTTGATTACAGCCACTCTTCTAATCACCAATACATTAGCTTTACTTTACACAACAATTTTTAGTGTATGTTAGTTTACTATCACATTACTTTACTATATCAATCACAAACAACACGAGTAAGCTTCGATCTTAATCAAGCCTCGAACCTAGTCAAGGCCCTGACGTCAGATGACGTCTTCAATTCCCTCTTATCATCAACCAGGTCATCAGCTTCATTTTTGTTTCCAACGGAACACCACTCGCAACTTCTTATCACACTACTACTATACCGGCCATAAAAACTCCAAACTAAAATGACCATGACCCCCTACAAACCATGACGGCATCGCTTCATCATCAGATAAGCCACGCCCACACCGGAAGTCGCTAACCGCAACATCAGATAAACCATGCCCCAGACCGGAAGTGGCTAACCGCAAACTTTTTCAATATAAACGATGTTAGGACCGCCATATTGTAACTACTCAGTGGCACAATAAAGTATCTTTCTACTAACTTTTTCTGACACTTCATAGAGCCTAAGCTTAACGTATGCTGTAGTGTAGGCAGCTATAGGTATGTTCACGTGTGGTAGCTTATTTAAATTTTCCTCTATATTTTTGAAAGTGATCCATAAAGTGTCGTTAGACACTGGTAATAAGCCTCCATACCAGGGTATGAACAAAATCACATAATTCTTCAAATATATTTACTATAGTGTTGTTAGTACGATTTTTCCTCTGAGCGAATCTACACCAAAAGGAATTAAGACATATTTCTGCTGTGTAACATCTACCCAGATTTGTCTGGATTTCTTTTTTGTCTAAGATATTATCTTCCTTCATGTTATATTGCTTTATAATCTATCTTGTTCTTCTTCTATCGTACATTCACTACTCCATCCGCTAGCTTCCTGCTTATTCTTCAAGAAAGTGTTGACGTATTCTTTAACAAGACCTCCTGTTTTTGTTATGGGATCATACTGATTATTTTCGAACCTCATACACAATTTTAATTTCATATCCTTTCTCTACAGCTAAAACTACCTCAGGTATAACCCACGTATCAGTAATTTCCCGCCCACTCTCATAACATTGGCATCTTGATACTCTATTTTTAGGTGCGCAAAAACAGCTTTTGATTTTTCTTGAATGGATGGGAATAAATTACTTAACGGTACAATGGTATACAGTGAAACTTCTCCTAACGGACACTTCTGTCTAACGGACTTCTCCCTCTTACGGACATTTTTTCATTCCCCGAATGTTTACTTATGATTTTATTGGAATTTTAACTTATGTCTAGCGGACAGTATTAACTGAATTGATCTCTCTGTAACGGACAGCAGAAAGCAAACACGGCTTCACGCAGTGTTAATATCTTCTGAAGCTTTCACAAACGTTATTTATTTTCATATTTATTTTTTAAATGATTCTCAAAGCAAATGCCACCTCTAAACACACGATTACAGTTCCCAGTTCTCCTTCGTATTTGTCACAAACTGACATGGTTGAAGTGATAGACAGTATGGAAATTTTGACCACATTTATTGTGCTTCGCATGCAGTACCAAGAAAGTGCATGCAAATCAAGAAACTGGTAGGAGACTTTATCATAAAGAAGTGTTTCAACTCTTTGGAATGGTTTTTTTTATTTCATCTTTATTTTTACAAAGTAAGGATTAGATCATTGGAGATCTCTAGCTTACTACATTGCAACTCTTAAGTCTAGCTGGAAAAATACAACCTTTATTGACAATACTCTGAGGGTTTGTGGTGCCACTGTTTATAATAGTTTATAAGAATTTACAATATTTTATAACATTTCATTCAATCAGTTTACATTATGTTGTCTTTGTTCAATAAAACTAATGAGAAAAAAAGAAAACTATAGTGTATCGCTGCTACTCTCCTTCTGCAGTAAGTCGCTGGGTAGATTAAGGCAGTGGTATTTTTGTGTGGAATGTTTTATCTCTGTACTTCTAGGGTCCCTTACCGCCGATTGGCTGTTAGTCGTAGTGGGTCAGTTCTTTTGAGCCGTACGTATGGTCTAGTCAGCAGTATTTTTCTTGCTGTTTTGTTTGGGTGGTGTCGCAATCGCTTCTTGTAGTTCAAACTCAGCTTTTCTGCTTCTTCCATAACTGTGCTGACATTGGTGTCTCTTTGTATAATTATGTTATTGACGTATTTGGGGGCACCCAGAATCGCCCGCAAGATTTTTGTTTGCGTACATTGTATGATTTCCAAATTTGTCTTTTTTGCTGAACCCCAGAGCTGCAGGGCATACGTCCATATTGGTTGGAGAATCGTCTTGTATATCAAGATTTTTGTTTCTAAGCTTAGTCTGGATTTACTCTGCATTAACCAGTATAGTCTCCTGAACTGTAATTTCACTTGATCTCGTTTTTTTGTTTATATGACTTTTCCATTAGAGTCTTCTGTCTAAATGGACAGAAGAAATAGTATCGCTGTGTCGTCAGCAAATGTAGTGGTAAGCGCCTCTTTTGAGATCGGGAGGTCTGCAAAGTACAGGAGGTAAAGGACTGGTCCTAGTACACTTCCTCGGGGTACTCCTGCTTTTATAGGATGTTCCTGGCTAATGGTATCTTTGTATTTGACTTTAAAGGACCGTTCAAGTAAGTAATTGGTTAGTATGCCATGAAAATTTGGAGGTAGAGTGGTTTAAATTTTTTGGATGAGTCCAGGATGCCAGACTTGATCAAAGGCGTGTGATACATCTAAAAATAGTCCAATACAATATTTATTATCTTCGAATGAATTTTTGATATAATTTGCTAGCTTATGTACCTGTTCTATGGTACTATGGTTGTTTCTAAACCCATACTGATGTTCAGGGATAACAATGGAGCGATGAAGTGTGGGGAGCATTTTGTCAAGGAGTAGCCTCTAGAACAGCTTAGAAAGGGTGGAAAGCAGGCTAATGGGCCTGTAAGACTCAAATTTTGTGCTATCTTTGCCTGGCTTATGAATGACTATGATCCTGGCATTATTCTAGGCGTGTGGAAAGTGTAATGAAAGATCGTCATGTAATGATGATGGAGATGGAGATTTTGAGGCAGCTTCTAACGCCTGAGTCCTTTCGCTATAAATATCGAAAGTTTAATTTAGGGGAACCGTTGGATAACCCTAAAGCGCAAACCTATGCAAGCGGTCAAACCGCAGATAGAGAGGCGTGGAGAACATGTCTCTCGGCCGATATTTTACAATAAAAACGCAACGATTTTTCTTTATCGCGTAAGGATTGCTGGAAGACTTTGAATTTGCTACTAATGCGCAGCGTCGCGTAGTAGTATCTCTGCGTGTCTAGGTCAGGAAAGCAAATCCTCCCGATCTATATTTTCGTTTCTCTTTTATACTATTTTTCAACTTCTAATATGCTTACGTACTAAGTTAATTTATTACCTTATGACTAAGTGCCCAATATATTTTACTTCACACAGTTGGATGATCTATTTGCCCATGCAGCAACATAGGTCATCGAATTACATTGTGTATACTGCACAATCGAACCATGCCCACTTGACCCATGGCGCCATGCATGTTCTCACATTAGCCTGGTCAAGTGTTCATTCATAAATCGTTCACACTAATCCATGACATGGCAGACCTCTGCCTTGGCATAGGTTGTGTACACGATCGATGAGTGTAGCGGCAAAACATTCAACACGTGCGGATCGATTTATGTGTGTGCAATTGTTTACAATTGTAGGATTTATGACCTACTTTCTTATGTGGGCTAAGATTTCTTACACTAGGTGATAATGAATATGTCACACTATACTACATTAAATGGTAAAGATTATGATACACTGCATCTTTATCCTTTTTTGATGAGTCTTATACTTATTAAGACGAATCATTCGATCTGTTCTTTTGTACTATATGGCTTAATTCTATTTTTATGTATTAATTTGTGTGTTCCCTCTATGTCTAATAAAACATTATTTTTATCTATTTCAATGACTTTATAAGGACCTTTGTATGGTGGCTGGTGCTTTTTTCGGTTTTCTATTCTGATTAATACAAGGTCTTCTAATTTTATTTTCGCGGGATTTATGTCTGTATCTTTAGCGACTCTGTTTATTTTTACTTTTTCTATGATAGCTCGCGCTTTCGTTATTGATGTTCTCAATCTTACCTTTAGCTCTTTTGCGTAATTGTCTAGATCATAGACCCTATCGTTATTTTCAATTAAATCATTTGGTAGGTAGGGGAG
Organism: Oxycera nigricornis; assembly: GCA_963942545.1. Taxonomy (NCBI): domain Eukaryota; kingdom Metazoa; phylum Arthropoda; class Insecta; order Diptera; family Stratiomyidae; genus Oxycera; species Oxycera nigricornis. Next base: position 58,724,686 of record OZ012659.1, on the reverse strand, counting down.
TTTGCCGAATATTAGCTCGTAGGCGGTATAATTGGTGTCTACATGCGGTGTTGTGTTATATGCAAATGCATAGTATGAAACCCACTTGATAATCATCGGCAAATGCATACATGTATTCATTAAGTACACGATGATTTCTTTCTACCACACCAAGAGTTTGGTGATGATACGGCGTTGAGAATATTTGATTTATGTGTAATAGTTCACATATTTCCTTCATGAGTTTATTATTAAATTCCGTGCCTAAATCTGATTTTAAATTTTTAAAGTGACCATATTTTAAAATGAATTGATTGATTATACCTTCAGCGACTGTACGTGCTTCCTTATTTTCTAATGGGATTGCTACTTCAAATTTTGTCAGTTCACATTGTAACGTCAATATATACCTATACGAGTTAGATATTCGTAGTGGTCCTACTGTATCTATTTCTATTGTTTCGAAACTGGTTGTGGGTGTTCCGGTTTTTACCATTTTCTCCTTAGTGTGTCTTATCTGCTTATTAATTTTACAAGCTGTGCAGTTTATTACGTGAGCTTTAACCATGCTGCTCATACCTTTCCAACAGTAACGTTGTTTTATTTTTAACAAAGTTTTGCGGATCCCTAAATGTCCTCCGTGTGGTGAATTATGAAATTCGTCAATAATTTTCTTTTGCTCGATTTTATCTGTTATTCTTGTGGGTGGCTTATATATCATTATCTTCAATTTTGTACGAGTACTTTTTGTCCGAAGCAACTTATTAAATTCTTTCTTGAACATTTCTTTGTTTATATATTCGAATATCATGTCATCCTTTGACAGTGAGAGCTCTTCAATATTTTCTTTATGAGCAAATTCTAATAGCTTCTCCATGATGGAAACGTATTTCGCATTTGGATTATCGCTATTGTGCTCTTTCAAGTTTCTGGTACCATTTTTATCATTTTTATTTGCTAGCTTTCCTTTGGATGAAACGGAGTTCTCGCCAGATATATCGCTGCAATATATTATTATCTCTTCTTTCGTACGTACGATGCTTATATTTTCATTATTATTTTTGTTGCGCAATATTATAAATTTCAATTTTGTTATACCGGTAATGTCTGACAGACTCGTGCAGTCCCAACAATAGAGTTGATCAGATTCAATGTTAGATTGGGTGCAGTTGCTGCTGACTTGCTTCGTAATAATATCTTCATTTTTATTTTTATTTGCCATACCCCTTGTTATTGGTAGTAGCTTTCGTTTTGCTTTATTATCGTTTTCTGGAGGAATCATTGCATTTAAGGTATCAGAGTCTAATTCGATTCTTGATAGGGCATCTGCATTTGTGTTAATGGAGCCTTTCTTGTAAATGATTGTAAAGTCATAATCTGACAGATCGACACGTATTCTCGTCAATTTAGATGATGGATTGTTATGAGTAAAGAGAGCAACTAGAGGTCTGTGGTCCGTTACTACCACGAATTTTCTTCCATATAAGTACGGTCTGAAAAAGTTAATGCCCCAGTGTATCGCAAGCAACTCTTTTTCAATAATTGGTTTATTGATATCGTGCTTTGCTAAAGTTTTGCTGGCATATGAGATTGGTAAATCTGAACCTATTTCACCTTGTGACAATACTGCTCCTAACGCGTAGTTAGACGCATCTGTGGTTGATATGAATGGTTTATCAAAATTAGGGTACTGTAACACTATCCCACTAGTGTTACATTAGTTTGGTTTTCTATCATAATTAAAATGTGACGATTTCTAATCTGCAGTATCGATTTAAGCATTGACTATATTGAATGCTTCGAACTAAATTTAAAGAAAGAATGCGATCTTTCATTTTTTTTATAGGTAATGTCAACTTTTGTACTATTATTTTGTGTTGCGTTGATAGCAAACTATTTGTTGAATAGATAAAACCCAAAGTTTAAATACAATACTACGCATATTAATACGATCTATGGTAAATCTAACTAAAGTGTAAAGTGTTATTTAAGTGCGCGTTCTCAATTAACAATTGAAAATCGCTTATTATACAAATTTATGAATCGTATTCAACTTCATTAATCATATTTTTTTTTAAGGTGAGGTGCATATTGGTACAGTTTTCCTAAAAGTTCACGAAGTTATTTTATGTTATCTCAAAGTTTTATCGATTTGTTTAAAGAATCTATAATTAATGTAGTATTCTTATTCAGTCTATAGCTATGAAAATATAAATTTTGACTCAAAATAATAAGTGTTCAATTATAAATTCCTGGTCGTTGCCGTAAAATCATTTGGCCATCATTAAATGGTTTGTTAGTTTACTCGCAAATAGCGCAGAAAATTCTTCTTCATCTTCGCCTTCTTCCTATTTGCAATTATCTTCCATATACTTCGATGAAGTTCCATCTCCATTATCTTACGTCGAAATTCCATTTTCGGTCGTATTCGTAGTCGTCAACGTAGAAGTTCAAAATTTTATTGTTCTTATTTTAAATAAGAAACTTTCAGCTTCGAATGGGCAGAATTGCCTTGATTTAGGTCTCTGTGGTCCGCCTAACTCAGGGTCGTCAGGTGCAGGATCGCCATGTAATGAAAGATCGTCATGTAATAATGATGGAGATGGAGATTTTGAGGCAGCTTCTAACGCCTGAGTCCTTTCGCTATAAATATCGAAAGTTTAATTTAGGGGAACCGTTGGATAACCCTAAAGCGTTAACCTATGCAAGCGGTCAAACCGCAGATAGAGAGGCGTGGAGAACATGTCTCTCGGCCGATATTTTACAATAAAAACGTACCGATTTTTCTTTATCGCGTAAGGATTGCTGGAAGACTTTGACTTTGCTACTAATGCGCAGCGTCGCGTAGTAGTATCTCTGCGTGTCTAGGTCAGGAAAGCAAATCCTCCCGATCTATATTTTCGTTTCTCTTTTATACTATTTTACAACTTCTAATATGCTTACGTACTAAGTTAATTTATTACCTTATGACTAAGTGCTCAATATATTTTTACTTCACACAGTTGGATGATCTATTTGCCCATGCAGCAACATAGGCCATCGAATTACATTGTGTATACTGCACAATCGAACCATGCCCACTTGACCCATGGCGCGATGCATGTTCTCACATTAGCCTGGTCAAGTGTTCATTCATAAATCGTTCACACTAATCCATGACATGGCAGACCTCTGCCTTGGCATAGGTTGTGTACACGATCGATGAGTGTAGCGGCAAAACATTCAACACGTGCGGATCGATTTATGTGTGTGCAATTGTTTACAATTGTAGGATTTATGACCTACTTTCTTATGTGGGCTAAGATTTCTTACACTAGGTGATAATGAATATGTCACACTATACTACATTAAATGGTAAAGATTATGATACACTACACCTTTATCCTTTTTTGATGAGTCTTATACTTATTAAGACGAATCATTCGATCTGTTCTTTTGTACAATATGGCTTAATTCTATTTTTTTGTATTAATTTGTGTGTTCCCTCTATGTCTAATAAAACATTATTTTTATCTATTTCAATGACTTTATAAGGACCTTTGTATGGTGGCTGGTGCTTTTTTCGGTTTTCTATTCTGATTAATACAAGGTCTTCTAATTTTATTTTCGCGGGATTTATGTCTGTATCTTTAGCGACTCTGTTTATTTTTACTTTTTCTATGATAGCTCGCGCTTTCGTTATTGATGTTCTCAATCTTACCTTTAGCTCTTTTGCGTAATTGTCTAGATCATAGACCCTATCGTTATTTTCAATTAAATCATTTGGTAGGTAGGGGAGTTTGCCGAATATTAGCTCGTAGGCGGTATAATTGGTGTCTACATGCGGTGTTGTGTTATATGCAAATGCATAGTATGAAACCCACTTGATAATCATCGGCATATGCATACATGTATTCATTAAGTACACGATGATTTCTTTCTACCACACCAAGAGTTTGGTGATGATACGGCGTTGAGAATATTTGATTTATGTGTAATAGCTCACATATTTCCTTCATGAGTTTATTATTAAATTCCGTGCCTAAATCTGATTTTAAATTTTTAAAGTGACCATATTTTAAAATGAATTGATTGATTATACCTTCAGCGACTGTACGTGCTTCCTTATTTTCTAATGGGATTGCTACTTCAAATTTTGTCAGTTCACATTGTAACGTCAATATATACCTATACGAGTTAGATATTCGTAGTGGTCCTACTGTATCTATTTCTATTGTTTCGAAACTGGTTGTGGGTGTTCCGGTTTTTACCATTTTCTCCTTAGTGTGTCTTATCTGCTTATTAATTTTACAAGCTGTGCAGTTTATTACGTGAGCTTTAATCATGCTGCTCATACCTTTCCAACAGTAACGTTGTTTTATTTTTAACAAAGTTTTGCGGATCCCTAAATGTCCTCCGTGTGGTGAATTATGAAATTCGTCAATAATTTTCTTTTGCTCGATTTTATCTGTTATTCTTGTGGGTGGCTTATATATCATTATCTTCAATTTTGTACGAGTACTTTTTGTCCGAAGCAACTTATTAAATTCTTTCTTGAACATTTCTTTGTTTATATATTCGAATATCATGTCATCCTTTGACAGTGAGAGCTCTTCAATATTTTCTTTATGAGCAAATTCTAATAGCTTCTCCATGATGGAAACGTATTTCGCATTTGGATTATCACTATTGTGCTCTTTCAAGTTTCTGGTACCATTTTTATCATTTTTATTTGCTAGCTTTCCTTTGGATGAAACGGATTTCTCGCCAGATATATCGCTGCAATATATTATTATCTCTTCTTTCGTACGTACGATGCTTATATTTTCATTATTATTTTTGTTGCGCAATATTATAAATTTCAATTTTGTTATACCGGTAATGTCTGACAGACTCGTGCAGTCCCAACAATAGAGTTGATCAGATTCAATGTTAGATTGGGTGCAGTTGCTGCTGACTTGCTTCGTAATAATATCTTCATTTTTATTTTTATTTGCCATACCCCTTGTTATTGGTAGTAGCTTTCGTTTTGCTTTATTATCGTTTTCTGGAGGAATCATTGCTTTTAAGGTATCAGAGTCTAATTCGATTCTTGATAGGGCATCTGCATTTGTGTTAATGGAGCCTTTCTTGTAAATGATTGTAAAGTCATAATCTGACAGATCGACACGTATTCTCGTCAATTTAGATGATGGATTGTTATGAGTAAAGAGAGCAACTAGAGGTCTGTGGTCCGTTACTACCACGAATTTTCTTCCATATAAGTACGGTCTGAAAAAGTTAATGCCCCAGTGTATCGCAAGCAACTCTTTTTCAATAATTGGTTTATTGATATCGTGCTTTGCTAAAGTTTTGCTGGCATATGAGATTGGTAAATCTGAACCTATTTCACCTTGTGACAATACTGCTCCTAACGCGTAGTTAGACGCATCTGTGGTTGATATGAATGGTTTATCAAAATTAGGGTACTGTAACACTATCCCACTAGTGTTACATTAGTTTGGTTTTCTATCATAATTAAAATGTGACGATTTCTAATCTGCAGTATCGATTTAAGCATTGACTATATTGAATGCTTCGAACTAAATTTAAAGAAAGAATGCGATCTTTCATTTTTTTTATAGGTAATGTCAACTTTTGTACTATTATTTTGTGTTGCGTTGATAGCAAACTATTTGTTGAATAGATAAAACCCAAAGTTTAAATACAATACTACGCATATTAATACGATCTATGGTAAATCTAACTAAAGTGTAAAGTGTTATTTAAGTGCGCGTTCTCAATTAACAATTGAAAATCGCTTATTATACAAATTTATGAATCGTATTCAACTTCATTAATCATATTTTTTTTAAGGTGAGGTGCATATTGGTACAGTTTTCCTAAAAGTTCACGAAGTTATTTTATGTTATCTCAAAGTTTTATCGATTTGTTTAAAGAATCTATAATTAATGTAGTATTCTTATTCAGTCTATAGCTATGAAAATATAAATTTTGACTCAAAATAATAAGTGTTCAATTATAAATTCCTGGTCGTTGCCGTAAAATCATTTGGCCATCATTAAATGGTTTGTTAGTTTACTCGCAAATATCGCAGAAAATTCTTCTTCATCTTCTCCTTCTTCCTATTTGCAATTATCTTCCATATACTTCGATGAAGTTCCATCTCCATTATCTTACGTCGAAATTCCATTTTCGGTCGTATTCGTAGTCGTCAACGTAGAAGTTCAAAATTTTATTGTTCTTATTTTAAATAAGAAACTTTCAGCTTCGAATGGGCAGAATTGCCTTGATTTAGGTCTCTGTGGTCCGCCTAACTCAGGGTCGTCAGGTGCAGGATCGCCATGTAATGAAAGATCGTCATGTAATAATGATGGAGATGGAGATTTTGAGGCAGCTTCTAACGCCTGAGTCCTTTCGCTATAAATATCGAAAGTTTAATTTAGGGGAACCGTTGGATAACCCTAAAGCGTAAACCTATGCAAGCGGTCAAACCGCAGATAGAGAGGCGTGGAGAACATGTCTCTCGGCCGATATTTTACAATAAAAACGTACCGATTTTTCTTTATCGCGTAAGGATTGCTGGAAGACTTTGACTTCGCTACTAATGCGCAGCGTCGCGTAGTAGTATCTCCGCGTGTCTAGGTCAGGAAAGCAAATCCTCCCGATCTATATTTTCGTTTCTCTTTTATACTATTTTACAACTTCTAATATGCTTACGTACTAAGTTAATTTATTACCTTATGACTAAGTGCTCAATATATTTTTACTTCACACAGTTGGATGATCTATTTGCCCATGCAGCAACATAGGCCATCGAATTACATTGTGTATACTGCACAATCGAACCATGCCCACTTGACCCATGGCGCGATGCATGTTCTCACATTAGCCTGGTCAAGTGTTCATTCATAAATCGTTCACACTAATCGATGACATGGCAGACCTCTGCCTTGGCATAGGTTGTGTACACGATCGATGAGTGTAGCGGCAAAACATTCAACACGTGCGGATCGATTTATGTGTGTGCAATTGTTTACAATTGTAGGATTTATGACCTACTTTCTTATGTGGGCTAAGATTTCTTACACTAGGTGATAATGAATATGTCACACTATACTACATTAAATGGTAAAGATTATGACACACTACAAAAGTAATTAATACGCAATATTGCATTGAATATGTGCAATATTGCGATTTGCCCTGATATAGGTAGAGTTTTATACATTTTACCTGTTATTTTATCGTGTCCAGGTGCTTTATTGTTGTTTAAACTGCTAATTTTCTTGAGAAGCTCGACTTTAGTAAATCTAATAGGTTTATAATTCCCACTACTGTTATTTGTGTTGGTATTGTCCTCATCAACTGTATCTAAGCAAAATACTTTCGATTGGTAATTACCAAAAGCTTCAGTTTTTTGAGTATGGTCTCTGAGTCAGCCACCGTTGTGATCCCTGATTGGAGTGTCTGCTGATACAGGTTTCTTGACCCTTTTAATTGTTTTCCACAATGAATAGTTAGTATCCGCTTCATTATATAGATTGCTAACAAAGTGATCTATTTTTTCTTGCTTATCTATATATAGCGCTTTTTTTAGTGCTTTGGTGGCTTCGTTTATGGCGGCTTTTGCCTTCGCAGAGCGTACCCTTTGCCATTCGGCTTTGGCACTACGTTTAGTTCTTAGGAGTGAAAGTATTTTATTATTGTAATACTGAGGAGTTCTAGCCTCCGTAGATTCGGTGAACGGGGTAGCAAATACAGCACAGTCATTAATAGTATTCGTTAAGTATTTCATTGCATTTTCAATATTTTCAGCAGATTTTAATTTAATATTAGGACAGAATGAGAATTGAAATCTCCTGCAAAACTTGTTCCAGTTGGTTCTACTATTTGTTAGTCTGGATTCAGAGATTTGCTGCTTAGCTCATAGATAGTTGGTGAATGGTCCGATTGCAGATCATTCGCGGTCCAGGCCTTTATGAGGCACGGATCTAATTTCTTAGTAATACCGAAGTCAATGACATCGGGGATTTTTAATGGATCTGATGGCCAGTATGTTGGTGTGCCACCTGTTATGAAATTAACGTTGTTCTTGTTAATAGATTTGAGTAATTTTTTACCTCGTGGAGAGGTTAAGCGTGCACCCCAGTGTGGCGACTTAGCATTGTTATCGCCCGCGGCAACAAATCAGGGCCCAAGTGACTTGAAGAAATCATCGAAATCTGTTGAGGTGATTCTGTGGTTTGGGGGACAATAAGTAGCCGCAATACACGTGTCTACACTTCTAGAAGAGATACACAAAGCAGTACTGTGAATGGTACACATTTGTTTACATGGGATGGGGTGATGCTTGATTCTGTTTCTGATTAGCATGGCAGTACCACCGTGTGGCTTGTCATCAGGGTGATTGTTGTTATAGACTGTGTAGTCATGAATTTTTAAGTAATTATTCTTACTGCATAGGTGAGTTTCAGCGATCAACATTATTTCAATATTATTGGTGTGCAATAAGGATTTTAATTCAATTTTACAGGACAATAGTCCGTTTGCATTCCATTGTGCAATTCTAAGATTATTCATTTGTTTATTAAATATGTAAGAAGGTCTGTTTGTTTGTATAAGGTTGTCTGAATGTTATTCATGATATTTGTTAGTTGTTGTATGTTATTAACTAGAGTAATTAGAACCTGCATTATTCCTTCCTGTGTATTGCTGTTTACTGCTGGGCTTGAAGCTGTTGGGTTACCATATTGTGGGTTTCTGACTACGTCGGTGACATTCCCGCTTTAGTTTGATCCGTGGGTTGTGAGCTAGGAGTTGGTTGCACTGGTTTTGCATTAGAATAGTTATTTATGAACGCATTCGTTCTTTTTCCCTGCTTGTTACGTCTATTGATTGTTAGAAACACAGGGCAGCCCCTGTATTTAGCGGTGTGAGCCCCGTTGAAGTTACCACATTTTCTGCTGTTTGCGTTCGTTTTGTTTTTGTTGCAGTTTTTGGTCTGATGCATTTCTCCGCAGGCAACACAAATACTGGTCAGCTTACAGTAATTTTTGGAATGGCCAAACTCTTGGAAATTACCTTTTATATGGTTCTTCAATAGTTATTTTTCTATGCAGCAGATATTGTAGACTGTATATAGGGTGTACTTTTCCTTTAGGGATTTTGCTAGCTTCCGGTGTAAGTTCAACCTTGAACATTGGTTGTGGAAGCTTAAGTTTATTTATTACATTATGTACCGATTTAGCCTCAAAACCGGACTGTTTAAGCTCTTGTTTTATGTCTTCAGGTTTTACTTCGGAGTCTATGCCTTTAATAATGACGATCAATCCTTTAGAGCTTTTCAGCTGATATGTATAGAAATTGATTTTTTTCTTTTCCAGCCATGAGACTACCTGGGTCAGGACTTGCAATTTTATTTCTTTCAGATTGCCTTTTTTTAAGTCTAAGTCTAGGCGAAATTTTTGTCGCCAATTAGCGTGCGTATATTTGCTATTAAGTATGTGCTAGTAGATCCCCTGATATAGATCGGAGAAGGTTTCGCTTTCGGTTTATCTTCCTGTACTGTGTTAGCGGTGTCTGTATTGGTTTCATTAGCGAGTATCGCATAATAGTTTCGATCATTTGTTCTAGTTTCCTTGACCATTTTCGGAGCTCGTTCCGCGTTAATTGCCTGTGGGCTAAGTTTTAGTTTCTCGGAAATTTTTATATATCATTCAATGCCGGTTTGAATGCATTTTATGGCAGGAGAGTTATTGCCGCTTTGGGTATTAACAGTTGTAGAGGCAATACCGGTATGTTCATTAACCTCATCAATTGGCATAGATTCCGTCATATTGCTATCGACAACGTTAGCTGATTTATGCTTGCCCAGCACAGAACCCAATATTGTGCTTGAGTTTACCACTGGTGTTGGATTATTGTCTTCATTATCACTCACCGACTGCACGGCACCACTATGCACTACTGCGCTTTTTTTGCTATTCACACTAAATTGTTTCATGTAACAGTCACTGTCTCCAACGTTACGCGCATTGTTCAACGCACTATGGACTGCGTTACAGTTATGTTTTCGCTCAACTTTGCTCAGATATTCGAGAATGGGCTTTTACACTTTCACTTTTATCGGAGCACCACAATTAGACGTCCGTCACCACCGGCTGCAATATTGCAACTACACTTTGGAATAGTAAAAGTATAATTTGTCATAGAACTATCTTCGTACGGGAGTCTAAAAATAAAAGATTCTGAGTTCTTCTGGTCGTCAAACACAAACAACTGATAGCCATTTAAGAATTTTTGAAATTTGTAGAGTTCGGAAAGAACATAATCTTTTCCTACCATCACTAACTTTGCATCTCTAAATAACTTCTTTGACAGTTTAGCTAGAGCTTTTACAATCGCAGCCTGACTTCTCCCCTTAAATCTCCCCGAAACGGTTTCAATCACGTAACTCAAGCCTCGCGACAGACAATTTAAATCACTGTCTTTTCCTACAAACACCACACTATACTTTCTAGCCAAAAAAAAAAAATCCAGCAAAATTTTAGAATTTACCCTACCCCGACGAAGGAAAGATTTACTATATTGGCCTTTATCTGCATAGCCGCATCAGAGAGAAATGTAGTGTTAGACAGATTTATGTTCAAAATAAGTCCGACAATAGAAACCCCACTCAATTCACTTACAGGTCCTATGCTAGACCAGATAGGCTCAATCTCAGATGAAGCTGGAAGTTCAAAAGACAAGTTTCTTTTACTACCTTGCACCGAGTAAGAGACTTACTCTTCAATCATTCTGTCAAACATGATCTCGCGCTCTTTAATAGACTCCTCACAGGTCTCTCTGGATTCTTTTAATCGGAAAAGCATTCTGACACCTTTGAGATTGATTTTTTTATAATAAATCACCTACCTTGACACAACTTCAATCCCTTTACTCACCCCACCACCAGTGTGAGCCGAAAATGCATCCTGCTCCAGTTCCTGCAAGATTTAAATATTCACATCTGAACTGTATGGGGCAAGTCTTTCATTTTCCACTTGCGTGAAAATAAAGTCGTCTCTATCTTGCTCACTGTTTAGAAAAGAAACAGCCACTTTTACTCTGCTTTGAAAATGGGACGTTGCATAAGGCCAAACAATGTCCGATTGTTAGTTACCAGCTCAATAAATTGAAATTTTTCTTCAACGTTGAAAGAGATCCTTTCCTTTTCCATCTCCTCCGTCAAAACTCTTGAACTAGCTACAAGTACATCATATCCTTGAAAAATAGCTTATTGAACCTAAAATATTCCTTTTTTTTAAATAAAAAGAATAAATATCTACAATTTTTTTGAATATATGTGCTGTCTTGAAAGTAAATTCCTTTTTAATTTTCCTCGCGAGGCTTACACAGTATTGTAGTCCAAATAACTCCAGCCACATTAATCCCCACCCAAGCTTCTTCCTCTTCACGACGTCAGCGCCGCAAGTTTGCTTTCGTACTAATGATCCAACCATCCTCGCGCTTTGCCGCGTCATCTATCCCTACCAGAACTCTTAACTTATGATTTATTCGTAATCGGAGCCGTTCCAGAATTAGAGGATTTTAAACTCAGTAAAAATGAAATTTAATAAATAAATGAATCAATAAATAAATGAAACAATTGCTTCAACTGATCTTTTACAAAGTGCCTCGTAGTATACGAGCCAGCCAAGGAATGCTTCTCTTGCTCCGTTGCAAAGACTTCCGTTAGAGCTCCCGGAGTCTGCTATTGTGCTACTTGACCCTCCTTCTGCTGTTCTTCCAGCACCTTCGAGATGCCACATGGCTCTACACATATATCTACTCGCTGGCGCCCGCTGAATGCAAATACGCTTCTGGTAACCTGAAGTAGACACCCTTACTGTAAAAATGTGCCTTGAAGTACTCCCGACGTCTGTTGCATTTCTAGAACATTCGAAATGTCCTATGGATTCTTACATATCCTTATCATCCCCCGCTGAATAAGGATATGTTGTCGAAAATCCGAAGAATAACTTTTCTAATTATTATTTTCTTTTGTATGGATCGTTTCCTACTCATAAACTTTGTGGTTGTGCTAAAAGAAGTAAGCCTTCCTTCTTTTCACTCGAGCTGAGTTCCTCCACTATCCTCACCTAGAACTTTTATACTTCTTTTCGAGAATATTTCACTGATTCCTTTTGACTAGAACTCCTATCAGTTCATCCACCTACGTATGGCCTATAAAACCATCATATTGGTATTCATCTTATGTTATACAGATTATACAGATACACTTTATAGATGCATGTCATAGTTTAAAGTGAAGATTAACGATCCCTTCAAGAAGTCATTCAATATGCTGTCTGGATCTTTGATGATGATTCTATAAAAAATTGATGCCGTTCGAGTATTTTTCATATATCAACTACCTGCATAGTCGTTGCAATGATTTTTAATTATGTATTTTTTTACCATGAGTTAAGTGTAAAGATCGCTTCTTTCTGCAACTTCAATAAGATGGACTTGAATTCTTTGAGTAATGAAAATTCGGATTGTTTATAAATATTTATTTCAACTTCATTCTTGCTTGTTGTCGACACATGTCTATGATACTGTGCAATTACGCACGTACACATTATATTCTGATGTACATTATTTGTCATGAAATAATAAACAGAACTCTATCTCAATCCACTAGTATATAAGATTTTAATCCTCCGTTGGAACATCAGTGTTTTCTTCGAGAGTCCATAAGGACAACATGGTAAGCATATTATTTAACGCTAAAATCCGTCTAATGGATCAAAAGGTAGAAATTTGGCCACTCAACTAACTATGCCACTAAGATTTCTTTTTTTGATTAGTTATATTATTCATTTTTCTCTACAGAAATCGCTGCTCCTTTTTTTCATTATACTTTCGAGCCTCTAGTTTTATCTGTAGGTGGATATGACAACACAATGATTGTCACTAGCTGCTTAGAGATCGGGAGGGAGTACCACATAAAAAAATTCCTCATCGTTAAAACGAGCACGTGCTTTTGCTTAGGAAAACAACTCTCTTGCTTCTACGATTTTTACGCAACGCACATAAACACTTGTTTTTTCCACACACCTTTCATTCAAAACAAGTAATTTTTGATCTTACTAGAACTATATTCCTCTTTATTCAAACACAATACTTGGGTTCTTCACTTCGATCACTATACCTCATAAAACCACCCCGTATTCATCCCAGCTCTCAGCCAATCAGCTGAATTACAAATTCCCCGATTTAGTACTCCACTTTGTTCATCTTCTAAAATCGGCACTACTTCACATTGTTGAGATTATCGAAGGGGTAGAGGGACGATAGGTTTGAAGAGAAAGATAACTTTGAATACATATGAGTACGCTAATTTGTTTTACATAAAGGAACTTCTTATTCCACACGTCTCGTGGGCAACAGTCACGGACCAACTAACTAAAAATTACCGGTGACGCAATTAGTGCGCTCCAGCGCCTTAATACTGGGTTTCGCTCACGCATGCGCGGTGAGCCTATCGACGTACGATAACTTTGCTTCTCAACACTTCCGCCGTTTGAGTGCGTCGAGGACCCTATGCCTAAACCGTTATATAGATGCTGAAACTGTCTCTTTGGAAGTGCTTTGGTAAATATATGAGCTAGCCGCTGATCCGTAGGAACATATTCTACCGATATTTCCCTGGTTGGTTGGTTGGTTGTAGTGGCAGCCCCCTTTGTCAAAAGGCGGCTCACTTAGGCCAAGATAGGCCCATTGTGATACCACATTTTAATAGGGAGCGGCACTAAAACCTGTTGGGTGACGAGAACCATTTCGATTCTCGTATGAATCCGGCAACGCAGCTAATGTTCAAATCAGCTACTTCCGTGAGGCTGTCCAGGAAGGGTGAGCCTAAGGTTTTCATGCGTTTCCTGGACAGTGCTGGGCATTCACACAGAAAATGTTGGATCGTTTCCTCCTCCTCGTCCGATCTGCAGCTGCGGCAGAAATCGTGGAAAGGGACACCCAGTCTTTCTGCGTGTCTGCCAATGAGACAATGCCCCGTCAGTACGGATACGATGAAACTTAATGTTTCACGGCTCGTGTTGAGGAGCTGCTTGGTGCGCTTTGAGCTTAGTGTGTGCCAAGTTTGCCTGGTTGTCCTGCAGGTTTCTTCCAGCAGCCAGTCCCTATTTGCAGCCTCTGTATAATACTGCTTGAAACTTAGCTTGACGGAGGCAAACGGATGGCCGACTTGGGGTGTTAGTGTATAATCCTGGAGCTCAGTGCCAGCTCTAGCTAGGGCATCAGCTTCGCAGTTCCCAGGTATATCACTGTGACCCGGCACCCAGCAAATAATCACTTCACAGTGAAGCGACATCGCGTTCAGTAGTGTGCGACATTCCATTACAATTTTCGATGAGGTATACACGTTGGATAATGATTGGATAGCAGCTTGACTGTCGGAGAAAATGTTGAGATTTCTTATAGAAATTTTCTGATTTCTCAGCCAGTCCACTGCCTTATGTATGGCGATGACCTCTGCCTGAAAGACACTGCAGTGATCTGGTAGCCGGAAGGATAGTCTCAGGCCTAGCTGTTCGGAGTAAACACCACAGCCAACTTTTCCATCCATTTTTGATCCATCAGTGTAGATGTCGACCGATTCCTGTATCCTATTGCCTTCCATGATCCAGTCATCTCTGCTAGGGATGACGGACTTGAAACCGTGGTGGAATCAGGGAGTTGGAGGTGTGAGGTCTACTTTCTCTAGCGTTAGTCCAACCCTCCGTAATATGGTGGAGTGGCCGATATTCCCATCGCGCCAGAGATTTAGAGCTTTCAATCGAATAGCAGAGCACTTGGCCTGCTGTTTCGTTAGGAGCTCCATCGGGAGCCAATTTAATAGCATAAACAATGCTTTTGTCGGGGTACTGCGTATAGCCCCGGTGATTGCAATAGCTGCAGTCCTTCTGACCCAGTTAACAAGGTTCGCGTTTGATGTTTTTGCCATTGCTGGCCACCAAATAACCACGCCATACAGAAGGATTGGTTCCACTATCGCTGTATAGAGCCATGATACAGTTTTGGGTTTCAGTCCCCATCTTTTCCCAATAGCTCTTTTGCAGCAGTAGATTGCGCATGCCGCTTTTTGCGCTCTTTCCGCTTTGTTTGCTTTCCATGCGAGTTTGGAGTCTAAGATCAGACCTAAATATTTGACTTGATGAGATGGATTGAGACTTGTCACACCAAGTTTAGGTGGAGCAAATCTTGGAATTTTGTATCTTCTCGTGAAGAGCACAAGTTCCGTTTTCTGCGGATTTATCTTTAGACCACACTCTTTGCTCCATTTGGTAAGAATACCTAGGGCATAGTTTAGTCTTTCCGATAGGGTGTTAACAAATTTTCCCGATATTGCTATTGCAACATCGTCGGCATAAGCTACGACTTTGCAGCCAGTCGCTTCTATTTTTGACAGGAGTTCATCCATTACTAGGTTCCATAGAAGGGGTGATAGCACCCCATCTTGTGGTGTGCCTCTGCAAACCCTCCTTCGTAAGGTACTGTTTCCTAGCGTGGAGTTGATGTTCCTGCTGCTAAGCAATTGACCGATGAACCCTATCAGGTTGTCGTCGGCATTGCTTCCCCCGAGTGCTTTACCAATAGCCTTATGGCTGATATTGTTGAAAGCCCCTTCGATATCTATAAAAACTGCTTGCGTGTATTCTTTGACGCGATTTTTCGATGTAGCTGGTGAGCGAGTGAAGAGCTGTTTCAACCGATCTCCCTTTTGTGTATGCGTGCTGCGCATTAGAGAGTGGTTTCAGAGTAGCTCTCAAATGAATCTCTATCAGTCGCTCCAGAGTTTTTAGCAGAAAAGAGGTGAGACTGATAGGTCTGTAATCCTTAGGTGAGGAGTGGGATGTTTTACCCGCTTTAGGTATGAAAACTATTTTTGCTTCTCTCCACTGCTGTGGAATGTAAGCCATCCGTACACATGCTTTGAAAATGGCGTTCAGCCATGGCAGTGCTATATTGATACCCTGCTGGATCTCAATAGGTGAAATGTTATCCATGCCAGGGGATTTGAAGGGTTGAAATGAGCTGATTGCCCAGCGTAGGAGCCTGTCATTTACAGGCACAGTAGTTGGCATGCACTCCGGGAGCGTGTGTGGATCCACTTTGTCAGCCACACCCTCACTGCCCGGGAAGTGCGTATCTACGAGAACGGACAGAGTCTCGGAGCTGGATTTCGTCCAGACTCCATTTGCGTCCTTAACGGACCCTAAAAATGAGGGGGAGCTCGTCATGACTTTTCGCAGGCGACTGACATCCCTGGAGTGTTCTATTTCTGCACAGAAGCTTCTCCAAGAGGTGCGTTTAGCCTTTCTGATAGAGGATTTGAACTCCTTCAGTTTTGTTTTATAAGAACACCAGTCATTAGATTCTTTAGCCTGATTGAAGGACTTCCTACATTCCTTCCGCAGCTCCGCAATGTCACTATTCCACCATGGGGGTTTGTACTTCCCTCTAGGCTTCGTTGGACTACATGCAGACCTTGCTGCGTCATTGAAGGCCAATGTAAGGGTCCCAACGGCTTCCTCAAGACCGGGTATGTCTACAATCTCTGGAGGTCCGCCTTCTAGCGCAGACTCGAATACCGATTGGTATTTGACCCAATCCATCCTCCTTTTGTTAATGAAGGTTGGATTTGTCGGAGGATCAGATGCCAAATCGAACCTTATGTATAGGTGATCGGAGAACGAGCTCTCTCTTGCGATACGTGCCATCCCTTGATAGCTTGGTTCAAGTGCTCATTCGTCATTGTGATATCCAGAACCTCTCTACGGCTTGCCATGATGAAGGTAGGATCCTCACCTTTGTTAGCTAGGGCTAAGTCATGTAATAAGATAAATTCAAATAGTGACTCACCCCGTTTATTCGTGTCGGTGCTACCCCAGATGCGATGATGGGCATTGGCGTTCGCTCAGAATATTAGAGGGATGCCTCTTGCAGTGGCTTCCCTTGTGATCCTCTGCAGGCTAGTTGGAGGTGGCAGAAAATCATGCGCCATATAGCAGGAGACAGTCCAAAGGGGTTTGGACTGTCTTTCCACTGCTATCGCTACGGTGTCCTGGTCACTGAAATTATACAAGGTTGAAAACTTCAAGTCTTCCTTTAAAATTATGCAAGCTCTCGGTTTACCTGCTGTGTTGAAGGATACTGTGTTGTATCCTTTCAAGTTGAGCCCGCAAACCCGGTTTCCAACAACCCAAGGTTCCTGGGCTAGTATTAGCTCCTCTCCTTTTTGGGCCAGGTGGAGGAGCAGTGCGGCGGATGCCGCCTAAGAGTGCTGGAGGTTAATCTGCAGAAACCTCAGCATCGCGACACAATGTTTTATCCGCCTCCTCGTCAGATAAGGACATCTCCTCCTCCTCGACCAGATCGAGGGATCTGAGAAGGTCCCCAGCCAACCCCGCAGTGGAGGTGGTGCTTCTTCCGTCATCGGAGAGAAGATCTGACTCAGAGAGGTCCACGGTCGTGTCTACTGATGCTTCCACAGTTCCCTCGCTTCCACTCTCCTTGCTCGGTTCCCGTACTGCCTTCCCAGTACGGTCCTTGCGATATACTCGCAGGGTGATAGCCGAGAAACCGTAGCTAATCACCCCGCTCTTCGACTCCAATGGGGCTAGGAACTCCTCGTTCAAGATTATTAGGGCCTCTCGCTGTCCATTGCTGGGCTCGCTAACCTTAGCTACCTTCCAGTTTTCCACCGGGAGGTCAGCATTGCTGAGCTTGATTAGCTCAACAATTTCCTCCGGTGCGGATGGCTCCGCTGGTATCCACGCCCTGGACCGAGGCCTATTCGGGATATCTTCCCTGGAGACAGCGTCCAGCTTTGCTCCAGGCCAGACTTCTCCCACTCTACCTATAGCCTGCTTGTAAAGATCCGCTGAACGTTGATCTGTACAGGCTATCAATTTAACGTGACCCTGGTACCAGCCAGCATCACTACAACTTGGTGGAGGGCCAGGATTTGCCTCGAGTATGGGCTTGTACACCCGAAGAAGCGCGATTTCTACCATCTTCCAATTTGACGGTGAGATGGTACCATCGCTACTGCTTCTGTCGATAACAGCCCATACCAGGCTGTCCTTGGCAGCTTCACTGAAACTCCTGCCCTTAACAGGATTGGGTGTGACCAGTTTTGGTCTTTTACTAACCGGGAGTTGGACGCTCGGTTGAATTGGGGCAGACTCATTAGATCTACATCTTTTATTAGTTGCCTCTTTCTTTGGAATAGAGGCTTTGTAAGCCTCTACCGTGGTGGTTGCCCATTTCAGGGAGATTTTATCCTTCTGGGAAAGACCATCCGGAGGTAAATCTTTCAGCCTTTTCAGGACTTTGAAGGCAGACCTTCTGTCTCTGTAAGCCGTGACTGAGGGGTTTTGTTGCTTCTTAACACCTGAAGTGGAAGCGGTGTTGGAGTTCGCTCCGGAAACAGTGCGGGTCGGCTTGTTCGCCGTTACCTTGGTGTTACCGCTAGCGCCAATAGGCTTGACTGAGGGAGTACTTGCCCCTGGCATAGCTGCCTTGGAGCATGCATCCCTCGAAGAAGTAGGGGGTTGGCTGAGTATCGCGGTCTTTTTCCCACTAAAAGGACGCGTCACCTTCGTCCACTTCCCTTCCGGGCCGAGTGGATCTTCCTTTTTAAATTTATCGGGATTCATTGCGATTTGGGTCCCCCCTCACAGCCGCTATCTCCACTCATTGTGCAGTTCCCCTGAGACCCCATGGTTATCTATGCCGAAGCAGGGAGGCCATGCGAGGGTTGGCACATTCCCTTATGAGGATATGTGCTCAGAGCCGGGCCGGGGATTAATCAGGAGTCCAAACTCAACTGAACCTACACGGCCAGACTAGTGGCGACGAGTTTTGAACGTACCGTGAGGCCTGCCAGGGTTTTACCGGGACGGAGGCAGCATTGGCATTAGCCTGAAAGCCATTTCCGCAAGATGTCACTCTTGCGTACTCAGGTGACAGAATACCACTACTACCAGCCCAAAGCATCAGATATAGTCGTTAAGACGAGAGAGTTGTCCAAAAACAATCGAGAGTCGTGCCGTGGTAGATCATTTAGCGTTACCCAGGATGCACCGCGAGGAGGCGATCTACCCTACATCCCCCGATATTTCCCTACTCTCCACAGTTTCGTGAACATAGTAATGCTTATTGTCTATATGCTTGGTTTGCTTGTGGAACTGCGGATTTTTGATTAATCGTCACTTGTGAAATCCGAATCTGAAAACCCCTGTAACTCCGAGTTACTCCCGCCGCTTTTGTACATTATCCAGACTTTCGTTGTTCCGACCAAGTACCGGTAGATTCGTTTCACCGCTTGCCAGTGGCTGTCGTGTTGATTGCTAAGAAATTTACTAACCGAATATGCGATATCCGGCCGCGTCACAACCGCAAGAAACATTAACGAGCCCACAGCTTCTCGAAACGGTACCGTACTTGAGTTTTCATCGTCGCGATCGTTTGGAACTAGTCACGCGTGTGGATCGGCAGGCACACTTGCCGCTTTTGCATCGACTGTAATAAGTGTGAACGTTCCATAGCTTGACATTTGACAACAACCTATATATATTGGTATTGATGTATCAGCGGGGATGTATTACCGCAGTTATTCGTTAGCCGCCATACAACACACATCGCTTGACGATAGAGACACACAAAACCTTAAACTAAATAATTTCATTTAATATGTAGTTTTAGTCTTTTTACATGGTGTCAGAAGTGAAAAAATAATTAAAATAAACATTATTTTAATAAAATTTCATCGTAACTTCGACGGGAAAACAAATTAAAATTGTGCAGATATATCGTTTTTGTATGTCAACGTATTTCGTCGTACATTGGGCTGATTTCACAACGATTTCGTCATATTGCATCATTCACCGGGCTGTAGACAAAGATGCACATTCTTCGGGTAGAAAAGAAAAAAACACATTCACGGGCTGTCAAATAAAATTCAACGGGTTATCTCATCGAAATCTTGTGCAATTTTCGTTACAATGGCACAAAATCAACGTGTTCCAAGTGAACTAGATTGTTCAAACTTAGCACTCATGGAAACGAAATTTCAGAGTTTACTTGATTGCAAACAACAAACAAAATGACAGTGAAGATACAAAAATCGCCACATTTTTATGGCTTATTGGCACACAGGGTGCGAACATTTATAGCAAATTATTTCCGAATGATGGCGAACAAGACTCATTGCTTGGAATTACGCGCGTACAACGAACAATTGCAGCAGTCAGTGATGAACTAGAACGTACTATTGAAGATGTTACTTATCGTTCATTGGAAGCTGTATTTAAAAAATTTGAAGAACATTGTTTACCTAAAAAAACAGACAATGGAATCGTATAAATTCAACATGATTACACAAAAAGAAAAGCAATCATTTGGTGAATTCGAAACAGAACTTCGCACACAAGTAAATCGATACGAATTTTCAAGTACGTGTGGTGTGTCATATGAAGATCGAATGCTTCGTGATCGTATTATTGTTGGTGTACACGACAAAAAATTACAAATTAAGTTACTTCATGGTCAATCCAGTTCATTGAAAAGTGTAATCGATACATGCAAAGTTTTTGAAGGGGCAAGCGCCAACAAAATTTTAGTGGACAACAAACAATCCATTGCGAGTATTGAAACGTCATCTGAACAAGTTGTTCATGCTGTTAATCGTTATTGCTTCAATTGTGGCGACAATAGTTGGACACCAAAACATGCTGAAAGATGCAAAGCAAAGGGTCAAACGTGCCGGGGCTGCTCCAAAAAGGGTCATTTTTCCAAGATGTGCCACCAAAACCGATTATATAATAACAACAACAACAGCAGCGGCAACAACAAAAATTTTTCAACACTTTGGGCCGATCAAAAAGGATTGTTGTCAAATTAAAGTCATAATCATAATTCGGAACGCATTCTTAGTTCATGTAATTTTATTTGTAGAATAAACTCAGATCGTAATGGAAAATGGACCAAAGAATATCAAATAGAAAATCAAAAAGTTACGCTCAAAATAGAAAAGGGGGGCGACGTAAATTGTAATATATTTAAGAAATTAAACAAGCAAATATCAAATCAAATTTTTTTTACGTATTTGATTATAGTAACGATAAAATTAAAATCTTTGGTACCGTAAAATTGAACTGTTTGGAATTAAATACAACTGCTTCTAAAGTGGCTGAGTTTATTGTAATTAGCAATGATTTTGAACCGATACTGGGATTAGAAACTAGCATTTTATTTGAATTAATTAAACAGGTGGATGTCAATTATATTGCTTGCTTAACAGAAAAAAAAGAAAATCAATCGAACAAAATTGGGATCTGTTTCACGGAATAGGTAAATTTCCGGGAAAATTTACAATAAATTTACAAGAAAATTCAAAACCAATTCTGCATTATAAAAAACGTATTCCGTCAGCATTGGTTGACAAACTTCGAATGAAACTTGATCAAATGACACGGGATGAAATCATTTCACCTGTTGACCATCCGACTGATTGGGTGAATAATTTACAAATTGTTGAAAAGACTGGGGGTAAATTACGCATATGCCTTGATCCAAAGCCACTTAATGCATGAATTAAGCGTAAACATTTTTTCATTCCAACTGTGGAAGATTTAACGTCAAAATTGGCAAATAAAAAAATATTTTCGGTTTTTGATCTCAGCAGTGCATTTTGGCATATGGAGCTAGATGAAAAAAGTTCAAACCTTACAACGTTCATGACTCCTTTTGGACGAAACAAATAACGTCGTGGGTCATATGGACTAAATTGTGCGCCTGAAATGTTTCAACGAAAAATGATACAGATATTTGGGGATTTGGAAGGGGTAGTGGTTTATTTTGATGATATGTTTGTATTCGCAGATAATCACACTGAACACGATAAAATCATGATGAAAATAATTGATCGGGCAAGAAAAAATAATTTCAAATTTAATCTTGATAAAGTACAATACAAACATAACGAAATAAAATTCATGGGAAATACAATTTCATCGGGCAAAATTAAACCACTTAATAAATATTTAGATGCAATTCTGGGCATTAAAAAACCAACTGACAAAAGTGCAGTGCTACAATTTTTGGGACTTTTGAAATACATTGCACGTTTTATTTCAAATCTTGCAAAAGCAACAGTAAATTTACGTGATTTAATGCGAAATGATGTTCAATTTGAGTGAACTGACAAACATGATAGTGAATTCGAACAATTGCTAAAAGTGATATCTTCTAGTCCGGTGTTGTCAATTTATGATCCGTCAAAACCAACACTACTTCAAACTGATGCATCAAAAGATGGGTTGCGATGTGTGTTAACATAGGATGGACATCCAATAGCATTCGCATCAAGAGCACTGACAAAAATGGGCTCAAATAGAAAAAGAACTTTTAGGAATTGTGTTTGCATGTCAAAAATTTCATTTTTTTCTTTATGGCCGCGAATTTACTGTCGAAAGTGACCACAAACCACTTTAAACAATAATAAAGCGTGACATTGATGACGTGACTATGCGATTACAACGTATGTTTATGTTTTTGCTCAAATATCCGGGCATAAATGTGACATACAAACCGCGTAAAGATATGCTAATTGCTGATTGTTTGTCGCGAGCTAAACTTGAACAGCAAGAAGAAGTCGTGGAATTAACGGGTGTGATTCATTCAGTCATAAAATATGTCTGTAGTTCGGAAGAAAATCACAATTTTTATCGGAAAATAATTCAATCGGACGACCATTATGAAAATTTGCAACTTTGTTACAAATGGTTGGCCGGGATATCATCATCTTGATGAATTTAGTCAGCATTTTCACAAAATTAAATCGGAATTACATGTAGAATACGAACGTTTGTTCTACAACCATAAATTGGTAGTACCAACGAAATTACAAAATAAAATCGCAAAATGGCTGCATGAATCGCATCTCGGAATTGAAAAGACTCTTGCAAGAGCTCGAATGTTGTATTATTTGCCTGGAATGAATTCACAAATACGTACATTGGTGGAAACATGTTCAGTGTGTGAAAAATTTAAACGTCATAATCAAAAGGAACCATTGACTCAAGAAGAAGCACCAAAATATCCATATCGAATCGTGGCAATGGATTTATTTGAATATGCGGGACATGATTGAAATTTTTGATTTTTATTCGAATTTCGTGTCTTCATTTGGACTGAACAACAAAACGTCACGACATATAATAATGGGTTTAAAAGATCTGTTCAATCATATCGGATATCCAACAATAATAAAGAGTGACAACGTTCCGTTTAACTCAGCTGAATTTGATCCATTTGCGTCACAATTTAACATACTATTTAAATATTCAAGTCTACGCTATCCGCAAAGTAACGGGTTAGCTGAAAAGGGTGTAGCAATATCAAAAAATATCTTAAAAAGATGTTACGAAACAAACGGAGTCGATCAATTTCAATACAAAATTCTTTAATACAATACAGCGCCAATTGCAAGCTTGGAATTGACTCCGTCCAAACTATTTTTTGGTAGATTAATAAAAACAATGCTACCAGTATCGAGTTCATTGCTAGCTAGGAAAACTTACCCGAAAATGAAATTCAACAAAAAATCAAAAAGAAAAAAGAAAAGCAAAAATATTATAATGATCGAAACGCAAGATCATTACCGTTACTGACTGAGGGTGACACGGTGATCTTTAAAAAAGATTTAATCAATTGGCATTATGGTACAATTGTAGGTGATGTAAACGGAAAACATATATTATTAAAGATACCTTCAATAATCATTTCAGACGCAATCGGCGATTTATAGCCAAATCAAAAAACAATGGATTTAATACCAGTGAATTATTATTTTAAGAAAATATTGTTAATGGTAGATATTCAGTTGAAAATAATCTTGAAGAAATTGCAATTGAACCACCTACAGATCAAAGCATAAACGATACTCAAGGTGTCAAGTGAATGAAACAGATCTTTCAGCAGCTAATATTAATGAATCATTGCTTTCATCCGATGCATATGATAATGCTGAAAGTGATTTTTCAGGATCTGATATTGAGGTCGATAACATTTTACCACCAGCTCTCCCAGCTGTGATACAACCATAAACTACCACACGTCGTGTACCGATCTTCGATCGAAATTTCGAACGCGTTACCCAGTGATTTGATTACCGACTCGGGGGATTTATTTGTTTTTGCTGCAATGAGTCCGTTATCTACAAAATGCGCTAAAAATACATCTACACCGTCTACCCATCCTTGAAAGATACATTTGTCGGCTTCCGTTTCGCGAAACTGACATTTCTCTAAGAAGTCACGAAACTTTTCGTTCCAGCACCTGGGTGCTTGCTTCAAGCCGTACAAGAACTTGTTCAGTTTACACACGAAATCACGTTTTTCTTCTCTCTTGACGTTGAGTCCTTCCGGAATTTCCATGTAGATCTTTTCCTTCAGCTCGCCGTGAAGAAATGCTGTTCTCACATCAAACTGTGTGAGATCCAAGTCCTGTTCAGCCACCATGGCCAATAGAACTCTCAGCGAGTCGTATCACACGACCGACGAGAAGGTCTCCGTGTAATCGAGTCCCTCTTTTGGTTGAAATCCTCGTGCACACAGTCTCGCCTTGTGCCGGTATACGTCACCTGACGTGTCTCGTATAACCTTGAACACCCCTTTCGAATCTATGGGCTTTCGATCCGTTTTCTTTGGTACAATTGACCAAGTCTCGTTCTGCTCGTGCGCGTCGAACGCTTCCTGAATCACCTCGGCCAAATTTTCTGCCTCGGCAGTGTTCATCGCCTCCTGAAATGTGTTTTGCGTATTATATTCAGCGAAGTCGACCTCATACCTTATCGGTCGTCGGATGTTTGCACGATCCCGCAGTTGTCTGTCATTATCCGGTTGATTTTGATCTTCTTCTCGAGGATCTTCTGGTTGTTCGTTTCTTTCAGGTTCTTCCTGAGTTTCCTGCCATTCTTCTTCCTGTTGCTGCTCGACGCGTTCCACCACATCTTCTTTTTCGTCCGCTGGAAAAATCTATTCGAATTCTATTCCTTTTTCTGCCCCACGTTGCGACTTCTCGTTGAATGTGACGTCACTCGATACAGATATTTTCTTGTTCTGTGGATTGTACAAACGGTAATTCATCGAGTCGGTAATTCATCGATGCGTCATCCTTGAAGGTTATGCAAAATCTTGCACCACTGATGGACTCTGTTGAAAATGGTCGGCAAACGTCCGAATGTATGTATTCTCCCGGTTTTGTGTTCCTTTTTGCCTCGTTCTTTTTGAACGATAGCCTGTGTGCTTTTCTGAAAGCACACGATTCACAGAAGAAATTGTCAATGTCCGCTAATTTCACATCTCGAATTAGCCCTTTTTGCGTCATTTCGCGCAAAACTTTGTTGTTTACGTGTCCCATTCGTTCGTGTCAGACACGCAAGTTGACAGTTGACGCATTTGCTTCTCTCGCAACACTTGGTTTTCTCACTTTTAAGAGCATTCGGTAAAGCTTATTGTATTGTTGCACACTGACACCTAAAGCTTCACTGTCACGGTTAATTGTTACTAGTTTTCCTCTAAACAAAACATCGAAACCTTTTTCAGTGCATACGCCGACTGAAAACAAGTTCTTTCAAATCTTTGGAACGTATATCACGTTTTCGATTCGAGCGTCACACCATTTTCCGTTCACTAGTCTATCGATGAGCACAGTGCCACTACCGGTAACGTCGCACACGCCATTGTCCCCGAGCGATATCGAATCGCCACTGCTTGGTTCGAACTCACTATACCGGTCCCGTTGGTAAGTGATATGCCTGGACGCACCGCTGTCGGTAATCCAGACATCCCTTGTGTCGACTGCCATGAGTCGTTCTATGACCTCGCTGCTCGGCACTGTCTCCGGTGTCACTTGTTGCTGTTTTTGTTCACTTGTCGAAGCGACGAACGCTCACTAACGAAGGTTTTCACCGGCATTGTTCTTGGCCGTTTTTTTCGGCAATGGTGAGCTAAATGCCCCTTCCTTTTACAATAGAAACACTCGACACTCGTATTTATACTTTCGCGATTTTTCTCACTGTTATTGTTTTGATTCGCGGCGAACCTTTTTTTCTTGTTCCCGTCAAGACTAACAGCGGCTAACGCTTGAGTGACGTCATCGTCACCTTCTTTCTTCCTTCAATAAACGTTCTAGTAGATTGTCAAGGGTTAAACTTTCCTCGGGTACACTGACCCATGCTGTCTGGAGAGCATTATACTTCACCGATAGGCTGCCAAGTACCTTCGCCACTATGGCCGTTTCCGAAACCGCTTCTCCTAGATCCTTCAGTTGAGACGCCATGTTTTGTACCCGAGAAACGTGTTGTACAACCGACTCGTTTGGATCCATGCGATGTCCGTGTGACTTCTGTAGCAAGAGCATCTTGTTCGACGCTGACTTTTGCTCGTGAATTCTCACCAATTTGTCCCACATTTGCTTCGCTGTAGTGCAGTTGCGCTTACCTTCGAGCTGAGAATCCTCTATCGACGAGGAAACTATGCACATGACCGTCGCGTTGTCTTTCACCCAATTTTTGCCATCGGCCGAGTTGGCGTCTGCCGGCGTCACTCGCGCACCCGTAACAACATCTTGTAACGCGTTCGCGATAAGCATCGAGTTCCTTCGAAATTTCCACGCTTGAAAATTCGAGCCATCAAACTTCTTGATATTCTTTATCAGAGTTGATTCCACCATTTTCGTTCGATTGTTTTCCCGTACGCATTTACCGGTACACTACAATGGCGACTACGTGTCGACCACCAAGGGAAAAAAATCGAGATAACCGTTTTCTCTCTATCGTTCTCTATCTTCGGTAATCGGTTGTTACGCAGGCTGCTTGCCTGGGCCCATAACCTGTTGAGATTATCGAAGGGACAGAGGGACGATAGGTTTGAAGAGAAAGATAACTTTGAATACATATGAGTACGCTTATATGTTTTACATAAAGAAACTTCTTATTGCACACGTCTCGTGGGCAACAGTCACGCACCAACTAACTAAAAATTACTGGTGGCGCAATTAGTGCGCTCCGGCGCCTTAATACTGGGTTTCGCTCAAGCATGCGCCGTGAGCCTATCGACGTACGATAACTTTACTTCTCAACACACTTTGATCATCTTTTAACTCACGGCATTCTCACAGTTTGAGTATGTAGGGTTACTATTCGCATTCTATGGCGCGATTAACGATCCGACGATATTGAATTATTGCTCGGTACCAGCTTCATTTTTGACAACCAAGGTCATCCACCAATTGGCCGAATTGGAAAAAAAATCCCGCAGAGATTTTTATGTCGATGATTTCATAACAGAAACAAATTTCATCAAAAATGCCTTGTTAATTCATGATCAAGCGACGAAACTACTAGCAAAAGAAGGCTTAGTTTTTCGAAAATGGGTTTCAAATAATCAATATTTGCTCTGTCTTGTCCGGACTGTCTACCACGAATACTGTTTTGGAATTGGACGAAGATGGGACTTCAAAAACTCTCAGCGTAAGATGAAATCAATTAAAAGATGATTTTCGATACACAACCAATATCAAGTCATCGAATGCGAGCTCACACACGAAAAGATCGATTTTATCCAGTATAGCTCAAATATATGATACATTGTGTTTCTTCGGGAATAATCATTGATTGAAATTCTATACCACTAGGAAAGTTGATGGATAAGTTATTTGCGTAGGTAAATTTTATATGCAAAATAACGAATTCATGCATGATGAATGAACAAATGCGAACGATGACTTTGATGTACTTTTATGATGAAGCATCTTCATAATAACGATGTGGGTACCTACGGGTATGTAAGGTTTCTCGGGAAATTATGGTATCAATTGAGAACATCGCACGGTCTATAGAAATGAATCCAGCAAAAACGTAACAAACAAATTCAATACCAATAATTGAAATATACGCTTAGTTTAGTTTAGTTAACAGTTTTATTATATGTATTTGCGTTTTGTTAATTCGACTTCCACTATTTTCACTTGTTTGGCGGTTGCCTTATAATTTCGAATTGTAAACTGCACACGGCGGTCCCACAACAAATAGTACCTGATAATTCAATTGCATATTGGTGATGAACCATTTCGCACTTCTTTTATTTCTTTTTTTGCACACAATACTTCTACTGCATGGTATTACCAATGCGTAAATTTAATGTTTTATTCGCATTACCAGAAGCGGCAGCCCTAACTTTTATGAAATTTGTGCGACGATTCGGCATCAGTTTCGTCATTTTTAGAACGAGATAGGACGAGAGGATGCGCATGATCATACCAGTATATAGACATATACCTTGGTTTTAGGGCTTCATGGGTTTTCCGATGCAACTGAACGCGCATATGAAACGTGCGTTTACATACGGAGCAACGACTGTCGTTAAAATATTCGGGTGCAATTGTGGTTCTCAAAATCGCGTGACGCTCCATTAAAAACAAAACCGATTATAAGGCTGCAACTATGCAGAACACATCTATTTGCTCAATGGATGACCAAAGTAAAAGGCACATTGCAATCGGCAATAGCGAAAACTTGCTATTCGACAAATTAATCTATAGTTCTTCATTGGATCAGGGCATCAATCAAAAAAAGTGTCTTTCTTCGTTGCTCATGGAGTCGGCAAAATTTCGAAATTAACAGCGATAGACGACTGTGATCACTTAAGCACACATGACAACCCTGATGATCTTGTGTCTCGCGGAGTGAAACCGAACGAGTTGAAGATTTGTCCGCTATGGTGGATACCTGATAAAATATTTCCAGGAAATACCGCAAATTGACGAGAATATACTGGTCATCGGCCCAGTTCATACCGGTTGTATTCCAGATACGAGATGATATTGATCCATTCGCTAAATTCTTAACTCTCACTAAGCCCATTTGAGTTACTGCTACGTGTTTTCGAGTAGCAAAAAAATTTAGAATGGAATCTAGACTTAAATTCTCCGGATCCTTAACAGCTAATAAATTAGAACATGCAAGAAAGTGTCTCATACGGAAGGTGCAGCAATTAAAGTTCGTCAAAAAAGGGCACTTTAAGAGATTTAAATCCATTTATACACAAAGACGATCACAGCACTCATCGTTGAGCATGAAGACCGAAAAAAATTACATACGGGAGTTGATGGGACATAAACTGCTTTACGGCAATCGTATTGGTTACTTACGTCGCGCAATACCGTCAAATCAAATTCTCGTGTGTCGGAGCAACTTATGGGGGATCTTCCAGATCATCGAGTAATTTCTTCAAGACCTTTCAACAACAGCGGAGTACAGTTTTACGGACCCATAATAATACGGGATGGCAAACGACGAAACAGCAAGCACATTAAAGCGTACGTCGAAGTTTTCGTGTACATGGCCATGAAAAGTGTTCATTTGGAATTTTTTAAGTATTAAACTACGGACGCGTTTCTCAACGCTTTTAAACGCTTTATTAGTCGAATAGAACTAACGGTTAACGTATTTTCTGATAACGGCAAGAAGTTTGTTGGAGCCGATAGTGAGTTGGAAAATTTGAAAAATCTTTTCAATCAATCGGAGTATCAAAGTAAAATCATCAATGGTACGGCGATTGACATTTTATATGACATTTTATAACACCTTTAGCTCCGCATTGCGGCGGATTATGGGAGGCGACTGTCAAGTCATTCAAAATACATTTTTACAAAGTGGCTTCTGACGCTGACTTAACGTTCCAAGAAGCTTCAACGCTTGTCACTCAAAGCGAATCAATCGTGAATTCGAGACCTTTATCATCGGATCCAAATGATTTCGAATAACTCTCCACTGGTCATTTCCTTATTGGAAAATCAGTGAAATATAACAATTGTCAAGATTGTAGCTTTTGGACAAAATTCGACACCATTGATACAACTTCCAAGACGCAACAAATGGCAATCTAATCAAGAGCCATAGCTTCCGATTGAAAAATTAGTCGTCTGTCGGAATAATGGGCTACTTCCGTTAAAATGGGCTCCGGGAAGAGTTCAAGAAGTCGGCCCAGGAAATGATGGAATCTTCGGAACGGTTGTGTAAAAAAAATGGAGAAATTTTCAAGAGAGCGGCTACCAAATTAAGTATTTGGCCTCTCAACATTTGATCAAAAGATGTTGAAGATTAAGCAGTTTCTGTATCCTAAATGATGATGTGAAATGATTTAAATTTGACTTCTAAGAATCATCAAGGTGCGCAGTATATTTATGATTTTCTACTCAATAGTTGATTCGACATGCAGCTACTAATTTTAGAATAGATGACTTTGCATAGTGTGAATATGTCATGATAAAATAAAAAATCAGTATGTAAAACGCGGTTATGACTTTAAGTCATATTTAGAACAATATAGATTTCTCGCATTGTATAGACTGCGTTTCTATTACATTTTCGTTCAAACAATAAGTGCATTGCACTGGTTTTCATTTAAAAGTGAGGAATTGAAGAGTCTTGTGCGAAATAGAAACATGCATGATTTATTGTCCGCTATGCAAACTAACAAACGATCCTACAGACCAAGAAGTTTTAACTACAAATCATTTCTTGTTGGGTACATAGCAGTCTTTCTTCTCGACAACAGTCATTATACGAAAGCCTAGTTATCGCGCAGATGGAACCTGGTCCAAGAGAAGGGTCATCTTCACTTCTGACAGACACGGTCAAGTTATACTTGTCCAATATGAATTATCGAAATAAATAGGAAAAGATACAAACTAACGCTAAAATAGATCAACCAGTCATTATTAGGGATGACGGGCTTCAAACTGCTAAGTGGAATTGTCAATATGTACCGGTAGACGATAGTTGTTTGTTGCTTTTGTGGCGACATGTCAACTCCGATTTGACAAACGTTGATTTGTCAAACTTGAGTATATGTCATGTGACATCGCCACTCAGTTCAGTTCACTCAGTCTCAGTTTCACGCCGTCCATCACGCAAGAGAGACGTGAAATCCACATTGGTGACCCCGACGTTAAAGAAGATAAGCAAGAAAACACACCACCGTTAGTTTTGCGGCAGTGAGCCACTGCAAAGCGTTGGGAACGAATTCAGAAAACAAAAAACAACCCAGATAGCAGTGATAACAACCGACTGTGATCATCATTAGCGTAAAAGAGTGTCGTCCGAGGCGTTAGTTCGTAACATACGGAACATTGTGCAATCGAACATAACCTCTACACACGTGTTTAACTCACCGGCACTACACCAGAGGCGTCCGTAGCCTATCCATTCAGACGATCACCAACATTTCGCTGCGCTACAAGCGGGGTTCAAGCGACGACGACAATTTTGAAGAATCACTTCAATCACATAGCAAAATGGAAAACGAAGACGGGCCAACTTCCGAATCGAATGAAAATGTAAGTACCGTTACTGATTTTTCTTCACCATAAATAAGTCGAAAAACAATAAAACCACCACCGTTCATGAAAGATGAACCCGATTTGTTTTTTATACAAATGGAAGCCCAATTTACAAACGCGGGTATTGCTCGCGACAACACAAAGTACAATCACATAATAGCCTCGCTTGATCCTCGATATTTATCCACAGTCTCTGATTTTCTTCGTAATCCGCCGATAGAAAAGCAATACAAGACATTAAAAACGCGCTTGATTAGCGAATTCACGGCATCTGATCAGAAAAATTAAGAGTATTGTTGACGGAAATTGAACTTGGTGATGACAAACCATCACAGTTATTGCGCAAGATGCGAGACTTGGCTAGGAACTCGTTATCAGACGAGGCTCTAAAATCACTTTGGATCGATTGTCTACCAGAATCGGTAAGAGCAGTAGTCGCTATTTCAAATGACGATCTGAACACTTGCGCAGTTTTAGCTGACAAAATCGTTGAGTTGACAACACCCAAACAGATTTTCAAAATTAAAGCGGAGACTAACCCATTATCACAACTCGCAGCGCAAATCGATGAACTTTCAAGGAACTTCGAGAAATTCAAGACTGAACGCAGTCGTGATCAAAACAGAAATTTTTCGAAAAACCGTGAAACCGAAACCGAAAAAAATGTGAAAAGCCATGCAAATTCACTAATACCGAAGCTAATTCGGAAAACTAACAACCACCTCAGTTTCAGCGGTTCAGGAGGTGGCAACTAAACGCACACGCCACCTTTTTATTACTGATCGGTCAAATAAACGCAGATATCTCGTAGATACGGGAGCCGATTTGTCAATTTTACCCAAAAACCTTTTCAAACACTACAAAAATCGCAATTTTTCAAACTTTTCGTTGCAAATGGCACGCTTATAGAAACATTTGGCTATATTACTTGTCGAATAGACCTTGGTTTGCGTCGAGATCTCATTCGGACTTTTTTAATAGCAAACGTAACCAAACCAATTCTAGGTGCTGATTTTCTTGATGAATTCGAACTTCTAGTTGTCATCAGAAACAAACAGCTTATGGACGCTAAAGCCGGTCTTCGCACCAAATGCAATTCACAATTAACTGAGTACGAAAGGGTTAGCACAATTGATTGCAATTCAGATTGCAACGATCTCATTAGTCTATATAAAGATCTCACAATACCTCCCACATTGAAGAAAGTGGATAGTTTGAAACAAAAAACTGTAAAACATCAAATTATCACTTCGGGACAACCCATTTTCACTCGTGCGCGTCGTCTTAACCCACAGAAGCTCAAATTAGCAAAATTAGAATTTGAAGTTATGCTCAAAGCCGGCATTTGTCAACCAAGTAAAAGCCCTTGGGCAAGCCCACTTCACATGAACCCAAAAAAGACGGTCAATGGCGCTTATGTGGAGATTACAGAGGTTTAAACGCGATCACTACTCCGGATCGATACCCCTTGCCACACATTCAAGACTTCACACAAGTTTTCATAAATAAAAATGTTTTCTCGAAAATCGATCTCATCAAAGCATACAACCAAATTCTTATAGCGGAAGAAGACAAAGAAAAAACCGCTATCATAACACCATTTGGACTGTTCGAATTCAATGTAATGACATTTGGTCTTCGAAACGCTTCGCAAACTTTGCAAAGATTTATGAACACCCTATTCAACGATTTGGACTTTGTCACAGTCTACATTGACGATATTTGCATAGCTTCGGAGAATCCCACAGAGCATCGCAAGCATTTGCAAACCGTTCTAGAACGATTGCGTGAAAATTATCTAAAGATCAATTTGTTCAAATGCATTTTCAATCAAACACAAGTAACTTTCTTGGGTCATACAGTTTCCAAAGACGGAATCGTGCCAACCACGGAAAAGGTTAGTGCTATTTCACAATTCCCAAGGCCAAAAAAAGAGCATTCGAGCTACGCAGATTCATTGCAATGCTTAATGTCTACAGACGTTTTTTGCCAAATTCCGCTTCAACCCAAAACAGTCTACAAGTACTTGTTAGGGGTAACAAAAAGAGAGGCAAGACAGAAATAATTTGGAATGCCGAGGCGGAAAAGGCATTCGAACAGTGCAAAACGGATATTGCTAACGCCACACTGCTGGCACATCCAATCCCAAATTCGAAGTTAGCACTCTATGTCGATGCTAGCAATTTTGCAGTAGGTGCTGCCCTACACGAATTTTCGAATGGTAAACTTCAGCCGCTAAGTTTCTTTTCGAAACGAATGACGGAATCTCAGAAACGCTATAGCACCTATGATCGCGAACTTTTGGCGATTTTCCAAGCCATAAAACAACAAATTTATGATCAACGGACGTGAATGCATCGTATACACAGATCATAAACCGTTGACATTCGCTTTCCAGCAAAAACCTGACAAAGCGTCGCCACGTCAGTTGCGACAATTAGATCTCATTGGTCAGTATACAACTGACATTCGCCATGTACATGGAAAAGACAACATAGTTGCAGACATTCTCCCTCGTATCGAGGAAATCGCATCACCCGATATTACACTCGAAAGTCTAGCAATTTCTCAAAAAAACGACGAAGAAGTAGAAAGCATTTTAACAGGAAAAACTTCTAGCTCCCTCACACTGAACAAAATAGCTGTTCCAAATTCAGACTTATGCGTTTACTGTGACACATCGTCAAAGCAGCTTCATCCGTTCATAACCAAACAGTTGCGAAAAAGAATTTTCCACCTAATCCACGATTTGTCACACCCCAGTAAAAGAGCTTCGGTCAAACTACTGATAGAGAGATACGTCTGGCCGCACCTGAGTTCGGACATTTCTCTATGGGTCTCAGAATGCATAATATGTCAAAAAAGCAAAGTTACGATCCACAACAAAACCGTACTTTCAAATTTTAAAGTGCCAGATGGTCGATTTCAACATACAAACATTGACTTGATCGGACCATTACCCCTAGCGAAAATTTTTCTATACTGTTTAACATGTATTGATCGTTTCACACGCTGGCCAACAGCAATACCAATCAAAAATATGACAGCCGAAACCGTCGCTGAAGCTTTAATACACGGCTGGATTTATCATTTCGGCGTACCTTGAGCCATAACCACAGATCAGGGTAGGCAATTCGAATCGAATTTATTCAAAGAACTGAACCGTTTACTTGGCTGCAAACATATGTAATGAAATGAGGAAATACCAGATTGCGATACGGTATCGCTACGAAATTTCAGGGCAAATAGGTTTGTACCTGTTGACCTCACGGACGTGAAGTCCCCGGGACGAAGCAACGAACCCTTTTGACGAATTCGGGTCCGGCCTCTACCTGGCTAGAGATTCGATGGCTGCTGGCAGGCCAGCTCAGTTCGGCGTGTAACGGCGTTTGTACGTTTCTCTAGCAGGTCCCGAATCTCATTTACAAAGATTCAGCCATCTACTTGCCCGATTACGAAAGTTTTATCCAATAAATATCACAGAAAAATACAAACAAACATCATTCTCTAAGTTGAGGCTATAGTTCCTACTTTACTTTAAAATGTTTCACAAAATCTCGCGCACACCAAGAACCCGAATACCGTGATCCAAAACCTACCCGAGAGAGTAAATACATCAGCTTCTTTAATCGCGATTCGCGTAGTCGATCTGGCGATAGACGAGAGAGAAAAAAAAGACCTACCACGGCACGAGCAAACAATTCTCTCGGGCGGCAGTGTCACTCCCGCGTAGAAGCCGAACTTCAGCGGAGCTCACCAGGCGCATATGTGTCTGCCTGGTCCCACCCTACCTCGACCCAGCGCTTGCGCAGTCGCATACTTCATGCTCGCTAGGTCCACCTAACTTACCTTGGTGGAAATTAATTCCTCATCTGCTAGCCGTGGCTGTCATGGAAGAGGGAGAGCCCTCAAGGAAACGCAGGTTGTTTTAGTTCATTTTTAAATTTATATTTTTATTAAATATATTATTATGTATTTATTATTATTATTATTTATTATTAGTATGTATATACAAGGAATGATTTGTCAAAAATGACAAAAAAATGAATAACAATCACTCACCCGTTAGTGCTTAGCGATGACGAGCGCTCCTCATCGTTGGTCCTAAATTTGGGTTTAATAAACAATTTAACTTCAAGAAAAAAAATTTCGGATTACCCTTCCTATAATATCCCTTTAGACTCGAATTGCAAAAAAAATATGAAAAAACCATAAGACAATGATAAAAAAATTATCAAGTTAATTATAGGTACAATGTCTATGAAACATCTAACTAAAGCGAAATAAGGTTGAAAAAAATTGTTATAACTCAATATTTTAGCATTTACAAAAAAAACTATTATTATCAATGAAATTTTTTTACAGCTTAGTTGTGTGTATGTGTTACATAATAGTCAAAATGGTAACATTTATGTCTGTTTGGTCAGTGGTTACCACTTTCCTGTGGTTCGTCGCCATTCCCTTGTGTGCGATACCGAATGAAGATGAAGCAACGATGACTGCGGTCGGCAGTGGCATGTGTGTCGATTAAACTGCCTCCCTTTTTCTGGATCCTAGTGTGCGCCTTCACCAAGAGTTATTTGTATTGATAAACAAATTTATTTTGTGGTTAGAATTCAAATTAATTTTGACCACTTCACAGCAATCTCATATCACTCGTATCGTTGAATACAACACCGTTCAGAGATCAAAACTAGATTTTTCTGTTCAGCTGTGACCGCGAACGAAACCAAATGGCAGAAAACTTGAAAATTTGCAAATTTGCGATTACAAAAACATAACACACGTGTCTTAAAGTGCCTCGAAAAATAATGATTCGAACGAAATGGCTATTTCTTATGTTTGTCCTCACGAAGGACGACTGTACTTTGTTGACCGTAAAATGTCGCACCGAATTCACCGTGAGAAATACTTTCTTCTGGTCGAAAGGAGCAGAGCACATGTGCGGCTTGGAATGACCAACACTTACACTCATTGAATGTGTTTCCCTCGATCCTTCACTGCCGTCCTAGCTACACCTCGTGTTAAGGGTTAAATGTTTTGACAATTGGGATTCGCGCTTAACATCACTCGTTTTTTCTTTTCTTCGATTCTTTAGGGACACACATGGCCTCCATTATATAGTCGATAGAAATGGCGTGCACTGTTACTTCTTCAACCACCGTTACTCTCCGCAGAACACATTTTTAACTATCAATTTTATGTAACTCGGACCGATCTACTTTCGCGCGCGAAAATACAATAACGCTTATTCGCGGCTAGCGATTCTCATCCTGTTTAGTTTATTTAATTACACTTGTGAAAGCCACACTCTCCAGAATTCATCCAACACCAACAGCTTAACACCACGCGGACTTCCTTTCCTCGCTAGTACCAGTGAACCACTCGAGTTCCAAAAAACGACTCCCCTCATCCAGTCTCGTCCTAGTGGGATCCCTCTTTTTTCGGGGCCTGGCACTACTGACTAACCGGTATCACAGGTTGCCCATGAGGCGGCATGGTGCAGTGGTGGCCAACCCAGCGGCTGTGCCACATTACAACCGTTCGCCAATCAGTTCTTTTCCTCATTTCATTACAATGGCGCCCAACGTGGGGCCCTCAAACAGCTTATCGCCAGTCAGATGTTGACTTGGAAATTGATCTTATCGATCCAGGGTTTTCAAATGGGGTTACTCACAAAACGGAGAAGTTGGACTTTGTGAGCAATAGCCCACTTTAGTTATTTTTCTTTGAAGTGCAGGTCGTCCAACTCTCCATCCAATTTTAGTTTTGATTCGCAAAAGGGAATCCCAACGTGATGTCCTGCGTACGCGCAAGAAGGCTCGTCTTCTTTGCTTGAGAATTACCAACTTGGTGGGTAAAACCCACCTTGATTGGTCTCGTGAAAGATTCGATCTGTACCTTGCCTTTGTGTATTGGGAGTTCTCTATAATTTTTGAATGCGGTACAGGTGAAGTGAGTCATGAATCCGGGATGACGGGGTCGCAGGAATTACGAAGCACTAAGTGCTAAATCGCGCGTGCGTTCGTCCGCTCTTCTGACAGCTCGGAGCTGTCTGTTCACTCGCCTCGGTAAATCTTTGATATTTTTTTTTCGGGAACAATTTTTCTCTCTCTTTGTAATGAAGTAAATGTGCACCCTCGCTGGAAGTTGAACTTTCATGGAAGCTATTTATCTTGGCCGAGGTCCTTGCATCGGTCATTGATTGGAGGGGAAGCCTCAAGGAAGCTCAACTATTAGTTTTTTTTAAATATTCTTGATGCTATTTTTTTGCAATTTAATTAACATTCAATTCACGTTACTTACTGACACGTTACAGGTGAGAAAAATCAACAAACATGACAACTAGGCACAGCCCAGGTGCAACAAGTCACTCTAACGACGTCTCCTGTACAATATGTACCTGTGAGTACGTGGGTGACGAGCCAAGGGTGCAGACTTCCTGTTCACACGTGTTTCACGCGCTATGCATGGAACAATAGCTCCGCAAAAACCCAAGCTGTCCATTGTGTAGGGAAACATGCAATCCCCGAGATCTACGACCTTGCCAAGCAAAAGACAGAGTAGGAGGTACATACCTTCCAACCGACGTTGAAGCTCCAACCCCTGTCTTGACACGAGGGGCAAGACCTAAGCTAGGTCGCTATAACACAAGATCTCAAGCTACTACGCTGCAGGAACTTAATTCGGCGGAAATGCACGGTGATGTTGGTGGTGACAAATCCTCCCAAAAGGCAACAAATGAGGAGCAGGTAGAACTCCCAGACGTGAGGTCAACCCATTCTGAAGTCGAACAAGCCTCGGCTATAACGCTACAGCAGCTCCAGCAGTGGCTGCCTCAAATAGTGAGAGATGTGGTAAGAAGGCAAGAAATTGCAAGCCTGGCTCATGCACCCACCCCAACTGGCCCAGTTCGGATAGACGAAACGCCACCTGAATCACCCCTTGGACGCTCCCGTCAAATACATGATAATTCCGTGGGCTGGCGAGCTCAACCTGCTCCACTTTCTGCAGAGCGGTCCCTTACAATCATACAGGGGTCGAATATCAAATTCAGTGGGCGAGTAGGTTCCCTTCCTGTTGACAAATTTTTATTCCAAGTTCGCACTCTTACACGTCATACACTCCGCGGAAACGTGGAATTTGTATGCCAGTTTCTGCACGTCCTTTTAGTGGAAGAAGCAGCGGACTGGTACTGGAGGTCTCTGCGTGGTGCGGAATATCTTGACTGGCACGCGTTTTGCCAAGCGTTGCGAGACATATTTGGTGAAGGATTCTCTGAGCTGGAAATACCAAAGATGATTCGCAGCCGAAAGCAAGGCATACACGAGTCGTTTGACTCATGCTGCGACGGTGTTCTTCGGCTCATCGATCGCCTCCCAACACCCATCGGTGACGATGAACTAGTGGATTTACTAAAGTTCAACCTGTGCTTGGACCTCCGTAACAGTTTGCTGCATCTTCCAATCACTTCTGTACAGATGTTGCGCACTTATGCCAGACGACAAGAAAATCTCGACGCACAGCGTGGCATTTTTAAGCCTCACGCGGGACTTTCATCTAACCAACGCCTTGTAGAGGAGTTGTACCCTCGGGAAGCGGAAAAGACGAGAGCAACATTACGACAAGAGGATTCCTCTTGGATGCCGGAAGATCTCTCCTCGCCTGTAGATACCAGCGGCTGCAGCATAGTAGCTGCATTGGAAAATACCACTGTGTGCTGGAACTGTCGGAAGCCAGGACAACGTTTTGATGTGTGCCTAGCGAAGCGCTCATTTTTCTGCTCTGGTTGTGGCAAGCCCAAAACCTACAAGCCCAGCTGTCCAGCATGCAGCGATCCAAAAAACTGGTCGGGATCGAGACCTCGCCAACAGCAGAGGCCTCCCGGACCGCGCCACCATCCCAAAGCTTAGGCGATTCATGGAAAAAAGACCAGATATCCGAGGATACCACGACCGCAAGCGATCCCTCCACAGCAAATAACACTACTAACAATCCTATCCGCATTTTAAAGCATGGTAGTCTTCCCACACCTTGTATCTAAGGATTCAATTTATGTACAGGCCAGCAGTCACGCATTTCACAATTCTTACCATGTACGCATGAAGGAATATTGTCGAGCAAGAGAGCGTATTTTTGGTGTGGAGGAGTTTCTCTCAAAATATCCGGAGAGGTCCACATTACGACTGAGGAAATTCTGGAAGAAGGTCCTGTGCAACAAAAACGTATACGTCTCAACAACCATTGTGGACCAACCCACTGACGATTTAAGACCATACGCCCATGTCACTTTGTTCAACAACAAACAGGTGCGTGGGTTAATCGATACTGGGGCTAGTGTAAGCTGTCTGGCAGCAAATTTTGCAAGAAAAGTCCTGGCCAACCTCCAACACCACATGGAAAAATTAAACGTGAGCCTAAAGACTGCGGACGGCACCAAACATGCAGCTGTTGGCCAAATCACAGGTTCCGTTACCTTCCGTGGTACAACGCACACTATGTCCTTCCTGAGCATACCAACTGTGAGTCAGAATCTATATCTCGGTGAGGATTTCGTCCGTCTATTCTGTCTCGCCAAAGACATCTTTCATGAAGAGCGCGTTCTTCGCGATAATGATGCAGTGTGTACCTTAGAACCAGTCAGTCCTCGCCACGAGTTATGATCAGCACAGCAACGCATGCTCGATGCGGTCATGGCCAGCTTTCCGTCTTTTTCTCGAGAAGGACTGGGTCGAACTACATTGAGTTCGCACGTTATTAACGTAGGACCCAGTCGGCCCATCAAACAACGCCACTTTTCGGTTTCCCCCGCGGTGGAAAAACTTCTCTTTGCAGAGATTGATAGGATGCTGACAATGGGCGTCATCGAAGAGTCATCCGGGAGTTGGTCGTCTCCAGTAACCTTAGTAGTGAAGCCTGGGAAGGTAAGAATGTGTATGGATGCACGAAAAGTGAACCAGTTCACGGTAAAGGATGCTTATCCATTGCCACTCATCGATGGGATACTAAGTCGACTTCCAATAGCTCAGTTTATAACTAGCCTCGATTTAAAAGACGCCTTTTGGCAGATCCCATTGGAACAAGGGTCCAAGGAAAAGACAGCCTTTACCGTACCGGGTCGCCCGTTGTACCAATTCGTCACCATGCCATTTGGGTTGTGTAACGCACCCCAAACTATGCAACGGTTGATGGATAAGGTCGTCCCAGCACACTTACGCCACCAGGTCTTCGTCTACCTAAATGATCTCCTGTTGATCACGGAGACTCTAGACGAGCACTTTCAGCTGCTCCAAGAAATTGCTTTGTGCCTACGTAAGGCTGGACTGCCCATCAATATAGAAAACAGCAAGTTCCTCATGAAAGAGGTGAGATACTTGGGCCATATCATCGGTCATGGTACAATCCGAACGGATCCGAGCAAGGTGCAAGCCATACAGGAATTTCCACGCCCCACCTCAGTAAAACAGTTGCGACGTTCTCTCGGAATGTGTGGCTGGTACCGACGCTCCGTGCCAAATTTTGCAGCTCTATCCACAGCCCTCACGGACCTCCTATGTAGAAGGTCATGAATTCGAGGTCATCACGGATCATGCCTCGCTACAATAGCTAATGACACTACCGGATTTACATGTCAGGTTGGCAAGATGGGCTTTGAATCTCCAAAGCTTCAAATTTAAATCACGCATTGGAAGGGAAGCCCAAATGTAGTGCCGGATTCGCTATCAAGAGTTTTCTCGCCAAAAGGTCTCAAATTAGAGAAGATCTCAACCACCACCATAGAGATCGATCTTTCCTCTCCACATTTCAAGAGCGAAAGGTATGTAAAGCTTGCAAGACAAATATCGCAAGAGCAAGATCAAGCGGAACTGGCGGATTAACGAATTCTTGAGGGATTCGCGTACAAGCGTTGACAGCATGCCACTAGTGGCATTGCCATAGACAGAGATGCATGAAAGCTATGGGTTCCGGACGAACTCACGACCTCCTTGATACAACGAGCCCATAATCATCCAATAAGTGCACATGGAGGCATCTGAAAAACCGTTAAGCGGCTCAAAGAGCTCTTCTATTGGCCTGCCATGACCAACCAGGTCGCTGCGTATATCAGTTCGTGCGAAACCTGCAAAGTGACCAAGGCGCCCAACCAAACCCTTCGAGCGCCCATGCGTCCTACCGGGGTTCCAGAACGTGTCTTCCAGCGCTTATATATTGATCTCCTCGGACCGTACCCTCGATCATCTGCCGGTCATACCTATATTCTGGTTGTCCTGGACCACTTATCCAAATTCACCTTCCTTAAACCCCTTAGAGCTGCGTCGGCAAAACCCATCACCCACTATCTGGAAGAAGATTTTTTTCACCTGGTCGGAGTCCCCGAAATCATCATTTCTGACAATGGCCTTAAATTTCGGAGCAATCTCTTCAACCAACTCCTGGAAAAGTACGGCATACGCCACCATTATACGGCTATTTATTCCCCCAGGCAAACGCCTCGGAACGTGTAAATCGTTCGGTGTTAGCCGCGATACGAGCATATGTGCACCCGAATCAGCGTGACTGGGATCGGAAGTTGTTGGCCATCAACTGTGCGCTGCGGACAGCTCATCATGTCTCCCTTGGTTCCGCTCCATATTTCGTGGTGTTCGGGCAAAACATGATCGGGCACGGGAGCACTTACGCTCTACTTAGAGAAATACAGCTATTGAAAGAGCCCGAAACCGAATTGCTACATCACGAACGTATGGAGCTGATCCGCAATCAGGTGGCAGAGAGATTGGCTAAAGCTACGCAGGCACAGATGGGGGTCTACAACTTGCGGTCTAGAAAACCGAAGTTGCAGGTCGGGGACACCGTCTATGTTCGAAATTTCGGACAAAGTAGGGCGGTGGACCATTACAACGCCAAACTGGACAAGTAATTCTGTAAGGCTACCATCACAAAGCAACACGGCAACGCATGCTTTCAAGTAACGGGCCCGGACAACAAGGTCTGGGGAATATATCACGCCAAAGACATTCGAACCTAAACCATAGTCTTCAGGCACGTCTGCTCCGGAGGTCGGAGCACT
The DNA here is from genome assembly GCA_963942545.1 of Oxycera nigricornis. Classification (NCBI taxonomy): domain Eukaryota; kingdom Metazoa; phylum Arthropoda; class Insecta; order Diptera; family Stratiomyidae; genus Oxycera; species Oxycera nigricornis. Next base: position 58,682,184 of record OZ012659.1, on the reverse strand, counting down.
CATGCCTGTGTTGGAATGTGGCACAGCCGCTGGTGTGGCCACCACTGCACCATGCCGCCTCATGGGCAACCTGTGATACCGGTTAGTCAGTAGTGGCAGGCCCCGAAAAAAGAGGGATCCCGCTAGGACGAGACTGGATGAGGGGAGTCGTTTTTTGGAACTCGAGTGGTTCACTGGTACTAGCGAGGAAAGGAAGTCCGCGTGGTGTTAAGCTGTTGGTGTTGAATGAATTCTGGAGAGTGTGGCGTTCACAAGTGTAATTAAATAAACTAAACAGGATGAGAATCGCTAGCCGCGAATAAGCGTTATTGTATTTTCGCGCGCGAAAGTAGATTGGTCCGAGTTACATAAAATTGATAATTAAAAATGAGTTCTGCGGAGAGTAACGGTGGTTGAAGAAGTAACAGTGCACGCCATTTCTATCGACTATATAATGGAGGCCATGTGTGTCCCTAAAGAATCGAAGAAAAGAAAAAACGAGTGATGTTAAGCGCGAATCCCAATTGTCAAAACATTTAACCCTTAACACGAGGTGTAGCTAGGACGGCAGTGAAGGATCGAGGGAAACGCATTCAATGAATGTAAGTGTTGGTCATTCCAAGCCGCACATGTGCTCTGCTCCTTTTGACCAGAAGAAAGTATTTCTCACGGTGAATTCGGTGCGACATTTTTCGGTCAACAAAGTACAGTCGTCCTTCGTGAGGACAAACATAAGAAATAGCCATTTCGTTCGAATCATTATTTTTCGAGGCACTTTAAGACACGTGTGTTATGTTTTTGTAATCGCAAATTTCCAAATTTTCAAGTTTTCTGCCATTTGGTTTCGTTCGCGGTCACAGTTGAACAGAAAAATCTAGTTTTGATCTCTGAACGGTGTTGTATTCAACGATACGAGTGATATGAGATTGCTGTGAAGTGGTCAAAATTAATTTGAATCCTAACCACAAACGGGTGAGTGATTGTTATTCATTTTTTTGTCATTTTTGACAAATCATTCCTTGTATATACATACTAATAATAAATAATAATAATAATAAATACATAATAATATATTTAATAACAATATAAATTTAAAAATGAACTAAAACAACCTGCGTTTCCTTGAGGGCTCTCCCTCTTCCATGACAGCCACGGCTAGCAGATGAGGAATTAATTTCCACCAAGGTAAGTTGGGTGGACCTAGCGAGCATGAAGTATGCGACTGCGCAAGCGCTGGGTCGAGGTAGGGTGGGACCAGGCAGACACATATGCGCCTGGTGAGCTCCGTTGAAGTTCGGCTTCTACGCGGGAGTGACACTGCCGCCCAAGAGAATTGTTTGCTCGTGCCGTGGTAGGTCTTTTTTTCTCTCTCGTCTATCGCCAGATCGACTATGCGAATCGCGATTAAAGTAGCTGATGTATTTACTCTCTCGGGTAGGTTTTGGATCGCGGTATTCGGGTTCTCGGTGTGCGCGGGATTTTGTGGAACATTTTAGAGTAAAGTAGGAGGTATAGCCTCAACTTAGAGAATGATGTTTGTTTGGATTTTTTTGTGATATTTATGGATAAAACTTTCGTAATCAGGCAAGTAGATGGCTGAATCTTTGTAAATGAGATTCGGGACCTGCTAGAGAAACGTACCCACGCCGTTACGCACCGAACTGAGCTGGCCTGCCAGCAGCCATAGAATCTCTAGCCAGGTAGAGGCCGGACCCGAATTCGTCAAAAGGGTTCATTGCTCCAACCCGGGGACATCACGTCCGTCAGGTCAACAGGTACAAACCTATTTGCCCTGAAATTTCATAGCGATACCGTATCGCAATCTGATATTCAAAATCCAATCGTTTTGTCACTTTTGCATCGTGATTCTTGCGAACCACTGGTTGGGGAGTCATGTGGCGACATGTCAACTCCGATTTGACAAACGTTGATTTGTCAAACTTGAGTATATGTCATGTGACATCGCCACTCAGTTCAGTTCACTCAGTCTCAGTTTCACGCCGTCCGTCACGCAAGAGAGACGTGAAATCCACACTTTGTTTTTGCTTTATGTAAATGGTCTGCTCCAACGTTCAATTGAAAAGGTTGATTTCGCGTCAAAGTGATGAACAAATAATTCCTGCTTTCCTGAAACTGACAAAAAAATTCTCAATGTCAATTGGAAAACGACTGGAACAAAAACCTCGTTAAAGTCTGTTCCGCATTTTTATGAAAAACCTTGGGCCACAAGTCGAGCTTTGTATCGCACATTCTCTATTACGTCCTTTCTCATCTTGAAAACCCATGTACATCCGATGGCTTCTCCTTTTGAGGTGAATGAGTCAGTTCCTACGTGTTATTTTTTCAAACTGGTTGCAGTTTTTCTTGCATAGCCACAATCCATTTGTTTTTGTGCTTGAAGGAAATGGCGTCCTCAAAACTATTGGGCACGTAACTTTCTTCGCTCATCCAGTTCATTTTTTCTACCAATCTCCTTCCTGGCTTTCCTTTTATTGACCTTGTAGACAAACTCCGCTTCCGAAAGAGAACTGTCCCAAGCCAGTGAAAGGAGGAGGGATTCTGACCGATTCTCAGGTTAAACATTGACAACTGAGTTATAGGCTATGACGAAAAACGATGACATTCTGATACCTTGATGAATATCCAAAATATGGTAATCAATCCAGAGCTTGCAGAAGCTCAATTGAAGAGGTTGTGTCTGTGCTTCCTCGAAGCCTCACCAGGGGTAAATCTGGTACTAAGGGATCCGGGGCCCCAGGGACCTAGTCCCTGCCGGTGTCGGTGAGGAGCCTGTGGAGGCTGAAACTTAGGCGCTGTGGTTGTACACCCATTAGCGGGTACTTTCATTATTAATACAGCTTGTGACCGATTAGCACGGTAATCGGAAACTTCTGTATTGTGGTGCATTGGCGTGCTGTTGCGTTTACGACAGGGGTGCCGTTGCCCAAAAAGCGGCATGGATGATGATAGGTCCAATCTTGACCAAGGGTAACGCAGGAGCCCTGTCAGCTTTGAATTAAAATTGGTACCTGTATTCCGAAAGTCACGTGGCTCATACTACGGTATGGGTACTTGGCAAGTACGTTTATGGGGGGTCTTGGTGCGAACATATCGTAACTCGTAGCTTAAGAAGCTCGTGGTGTTAAGATACACTTGTCAGGTAACCACGTAAATCTTAGAGTCTACTTGACCTTGTAGACACTCTCATAGAAACTGGCTTGACGTTCCTATATATGTATGTCCTGCTCTTCATCTTCTAACTCTTTACCCTGAGCGCCGTTTTCTTCTTTTGTCGATGTACTTTGCTGTTTCTTGTCGCCTTTTCTCGTATGGGATTGAAAATCCATGTCTATTTCTGCAAATTTTTATTTCGCAAATTTGACGTCACGACTGATTTCCACTTTGCATGTCACAAGGTCGTAACATCGATATGCTTTTGACTCACTGTCATACCCGAGAAAAATCATCTCGCTTCCTGTTTGGTTCAATTTACTTCTTTTTTTACTCGACACGTGTACATAGCATTTACTCCCGAAAGGATGAATGCTTTCGAGCGTCACTCTGCTTCCACTCCACAGCTCGCACGGGATTGTTTCCGTTACCCTAGTGGCGACTCGATTTTGAACATAAACAGCAAAAGAGTTCGGAAGTCCCAAAAAGAGTTCGGAAATCCCAAAAAGAGTTCGAAAGTCCCGCGTCGATCAACAGACAACGCGCCATTTCAATTATTGTCCGATTTTTCCTGTCCACTCTATTTTACTCAAAAGAATATTCCCGAATTTGGTGCTCGCCATCTAGAAAAAACTCTTTGATTGACTTTTCGACTTGGTTTTTTGTCCCAATAATTCAATAATTGTGAAGTGCGAAAAATCATATATGAACATAATAATAGAGCGTTTTCTGCCCGATGTTGTCGTTTGCATGTGTCCGCAAACTTCCGCATGTACAAGATCCAGTACAGCTCCTCTTCTATTTAAAGATGCCTTTGAAAATGGCTGCCTTGTCATTTTTCCTTGTGTGCATGTCTCACATAGCTCATTGATTCCGCATTCAATTATCTTGACATCGTCGATTAGTTCTTTTGCGACCAGCTTCTTGATTGCTTTGGGGTTCCGACTTCCTAATATCTTGTGCCAGCTGTGAATACAATTTTGGTTATGACCTCATTTCAAATTGTTGACCTTGTCAGGTATTCACAACTCGCACAGGTTTCGGTTTTTTGGTCTACAATTACGATCTGCTTGTGATTTTTGTATTTTTCACAATGATTTTCCTTGAATATACACAACCCGTTTCCAGACAATTTCTCAATCGGTAACGCAAACAATACTTCATGTGCTACCGCTTCCTGAAGTTGTCCGGTTTGTTGACCGTTCGCCGTTTTCAACCTCGATAGTCGCCTTCTAGTATTTGTCCAGGGGGTGGAAAAACTGCCTGCTGTTGATAACATGTCTCGTTGCCCCTGAATCGAGCAATCAGCCATCCTTGCGCACTTAATTGACTGAAAAAAACAAAATCGTTATGTTCCAAATTGATCGAGTTAAATATTTCTGTATTTCGCTCCTTGTCCCAGCTCTGCGATTTCATTTTGACAAGCCACTTTTTCTATTCTCTCTTTTTATGTGAATTGGCTGTTTAAAATTAAAGAATGCGATTTCTGGATTTATTCCTTTCAGCAATATTCAGCATCGTCTTCATCAATTAATTTTTGTTGAAGAAAACCGAATGTCAAAACGTCGTCATCTCTTGCCTCGAATGTTATTATGAGGGTGTCGTAACTCTTGGGCTTGCGTGCTACGACATCCAACCTTCATATTGGCGGCTTTATAGTTTATCTTAACGTCCAGTCGAAAGATCACTGCGACATCAAGAACCCCTCATCCCACGAGAAGGCATACGGTGGAGTTCTTATGCTACATACAACATTAACTCAGCAAAATTTCACCAACTTTATCGAATCGGCTCAAAATCTACAGATGCAGCAACTTTGGGTTAATCGAATCAACGAACATGATACTTTTCAGTATATCTCATTAGATTTATTTCCATTTGTTATCATTTTAAGCGTCTGTTTAGCTTTCATTTGGAGACCTACTAAACAATGAAAGGTGAAACTCTCTCTCGATACATTATCGAAAATAACTTTACCAGGGAATGAGGAGATTTCCCACAGTTCGGATTTGAAATGAATCACCGAAAAAATGTAGAGTACTTACGTTTAATTGAATAATGATAGCTTTCAGTTCTAATTCTAAAAGAGTCTTGCAGTCTCTTTTTTTGGGGGGCATTATGTCAGATACATTTCCAGACGTTGAGTTTTTTGTGTTCTACTGTTACTTTTTGATTTTTTGCCTTGCATTTCAAGCAGAGTAGAATGTCTTCTGAAAAAGATATTGTATCCTGTTCGAATGCGCATGGGAAGAATTTTTTTCAACTCAGTGACAGTGATAATTTTAAAGCTAGTCTTTCGCGGACTACGGGAACGTTTTTGGTAAATGGATAGGTTAAACTTATGAAAACATTTTAGTGAAATTTAAACATCTAACATTAAACATTTCTGTAAAATTTCCACCAAAGTAAGTTCCCACAAGTTGAAACACACAAGAAAAAAAATGAAACAGTCATGAAAATAAACGCAGAGCTTATCAATCGCTCAGGTCGGATCGACCATATTCGCAAAAAGCAACCGCAAAAATTAATTATCGAGTAGATTTGTGAAATATAAAGTAAAGGAAGAACGTGAGGAGATAGTCTTAACAATTTCAGAGAAGATCAAGCATTAAGATGACATTCGTGATGACCATATTGTGGCCATTTCTAACCGAACTACAAACCAAAACTAACATAACCTCCCTATTCATAAAATACCTTTTAACCCAATTAGATGAACATACCTAACAGGCAAAAGACAAATGTAAATTTTCTCGGTTCAATGATAAAATGCATGAAAAACATTCCAGAGCATAATGACGCGATAGAAATAAAGACTAAAATCAATAATTCAATCAATCAATCGAAAAACAAAGAGTCATAAACTTAGAATTCGATGAATGGATTAATCTGTTATAAATAATAGAATTACATTATTCTTTTCTCTTGAACGAAATTCATATTAAAATACAAAATATAATCAAAGCAATTAGCCCAGCCCAGAAAAATAGCTTTTTATCAACTTTATTAGATTTTAAAGCCATCAGTAATGTAATCAAAAGTGAGAAAGTAAAAATACCAGTGAAAAATATATTAGAATATGCAACTTAACATGTAATCAAATTTAACGATATTATAATATTCGCTTATAAATATCCAATTATGACAAAAATTAAAAAATTTTGTTATGCGCTCAGTCTATCAAATAAATATGAAAAATATTTATTGAATTCATTTTGTAGTATGCAAAGATAATCAATATTTATTTTTATACAATTGCAGGAATTATTTTAATATGAAAAACTATTCAAAAAGATGATTGTACTATCAAGCACATAGTAATATAAATAATGTACCAGGGCAAGGATCTAACGCAGGAACAATAATTGGAAGTGGAAACCATGTAATTGATAACACTGTCCTACAACGAATTTCCTTTTTGAAGGTTAAGTAGTGTTTCTACTAGCTTTTTGTATGCTTATTACGTAACTAATAGTCAAAAGTTTCCATCACATCAGAATTTTGTGGAATTTTTAATTTTTAATTTTTTTATTTTTTGCATAATTTTTCCATAGGAATTTAGCTTGAGGGCGATGGAAAGGAAATTTACCTGCCAATCGTCATAAAAGTAAAATTATCTAGGGTCTTCATTCTTAAAAGGATAGTTATTAAGTCAATATTTAAGCATTGATCTTATGTGGTATATATAGAATCATCTATGGATGTAATAAATCAGTCGTTAAATGTACTGTAAAATTATATTATATATTATATATAAACATAAAGTTTTTTTATGTGCTAACTCCCGTCAACGTTTTTGTTACATTTGTGGTGAGTATTTGGTGTTAAAACAACAAAACACCATTACGCGCTTTGTGAAAAACATATGTATACGAACGTTACTTCGGTATTGCTATTCGTAACTTAGACAAAACTTGGACACCGAATAAAGTTTGTAGGAGCTGCGTATCAGAACTTCGCAAGTGGTCACTGGGCAAGGAGAACTGTTTTAACATAGCTAAACCCATGGAATGGAGGAAACCTCAAAACGACTACCAAGATTGTTACTTCTGTTGCTGCAATGTGAAAGGGTACAACGCAAAAACAAAAAAAAGGATCATTTTCCCGCAAATTCAATCAGTGACTTATCCAGTACTAAAAGAACCGAATGAAGATCAGCCGTTGCTTCCAACTTCTTCCAATACTATGCATACTAACGAATCATCTGAAAGTTGTAGCCCAGAAGAAAAGGAAGAAAAGTCGCCTACTCTGTACATTTGAAGGAGTGTTAGGAAAATTTGGTATCAATTTTGGTTAAAGTTGATTACGAGCAGCATGGATGGATTGTGTGTGGAGATTTAAAAATACTTTCTATGTTATTAGGACAGCAAAGTGGTTATACAAAATATTCATGTTTTTCATGCGAATGGGATAGCAGAAATAGAGCAGAACATTATACTTGGAAAGAATGGCCGGCAAGAATTAATTTAGACCCAGAAAATAAAAATATAGTTCGACAGAATTTAGTCCCACCAGAAAAAATCTTACTACCACCTTTGGATATAAAGCTTGGTCTTATGAAGCAATTTGTGAAGGCTTTAGATAAATAAGGGGATGGGTTCAAGTATTTACTTACAGTATTTCCATCTTTGATCTTCAGTATTTCCATCAACTGAAGGAGGGTACGAAAACTGATGAAGGATGCAAATTTCGATGGAAAATGGACTCTTATAGAATTGGCAGCGTGGGTATCGTTAAAAGAAGTTATTAAAAACTTCTTAGGAAATCACAAAAGCCCCGATTGTGAAAATATTATCGAAAACATGCTTCAAAGTTTCCAAAGATTTGGTTGCCTCATGAGTCTCAAAGTCCATTTTCTTCATTCACATTTGGGCTACTTTCCTGAGGACTTAGGAGCAGCTAGTGAAGAATAAGGCGAAAGATTTCACCAAGATAGTAAGGAAATGGAGCGAAGGTACCGAGGAAAGTGTAATATTAGCATGATGGCCGATTACTGCTGGATGATGAAGCGTGATGATCCAAACCGTGCACACAAGAGAAAATCGCTCAACAGAAGCTTTTCAGAAAAAAAGAAAAGGTTTCACAAACCTCTGTAATATTTTTTAATGTTCATTATAACACTAAATATTCGTTTAATAAAAACAATTCTCATTATTCAGCTGCTTGTTTACTTCTGATTGTTTTTTTTTCTTGAATACCTCAATTTTCACATGATTTTTATAAATGTGTTTTTTGAAAAATACTGATGTGTTAGAAAGAAACCGACTTCAGATTCGTCATTAGGAGGTCCCGAAACCTGATAAATGAGCACTCACATCAAAAAAGGAAAAAAAAATTTCAAATTTGTAGGACTGTGTAATATGACAATTAAATAACTTTGGTATCAATCAAATAACTTTTAATATCTCTATAATAATTGATAATGCAAACTATGAAAAAAAATATAAAAAAAAAATTCACCGGTTTGAGAACAAGCCCAATTAATGTCTAAGAAATTTTACAATCAGAAAAAGAATATAAACTCTCCTATATTCAAAGCCCTACCAAAATTTTAATCCCAATTGAAGAAAACCCTGTTATTAGCTCACGCACAATAATTTCCTCAATAATAGTTACAACCCTTTTCGTTTACCTCTTAGTAAAATTATTCAAAAGATACAATGAGTGTGAGGCTAACGAACAAAGACAAGAAGCAGACAAAGTTTATTATCAACTCCTCAAGGATAGCGGTTATGAGCATTTATATAAAAAAGAATTAATTTTAAACATGAAAAGTGAGAACACTTTATTTAAACAATGGAAAGTTAACGCACCAAGGAAAAAATTCTCCTGAAAATTGAATCTTAACTGCATCCAAATTGTCGAAGTTGCCTTTAATCCTCTCAATTTTCTCGAAATTTTGATTTCGAAAAAGTATGGACTCAAATCATGCCCCCAACCATGTAAGGCCAAGTTGCAGTGGCAAAGAAAAATTTTAAAGATTTTCTTTGTCCATTTGAGAATATGAGAAAGCTTCTAGAAGCATTTTTTTGGAACATATTAATTTTCGGATATTTTCAGTACAATGATGAATCCTTTGCGATGAAAAAACTAAAAAAAATCCCTCGGCTGGAATCATTATATGGCGCGATTTTTTTGAAAGCGAAAAGAAAACTTAGGTATATGTAGAATGAAAAGTTCACACAATATTAAGTTTCGAAAAATGAGGAAGTAATGGAAATATTGTGAAGGAATGTGATGTCACAATCACAAGTTGCAAAATCAAAGAAGAAAAGTAAATTTCGACTAAAAATCAATCAAAATAAAGCGATCGAGATTTTTTGAGTACCCGCTAATTGAAAAGGCTTTACTAAAGTGGTTTCAGCAGCAAAGAGCTTCCAAGGTGCTAATCAGCGGCTCAATTCATAGCAGATGACTTTGCGCTTTTATCGGGGAATAAAATTTTTCAGTGCTCCTCTTCGTGTATACAATGGTTCCACACTCGGCATAGCGTCGTATTCTATAAATTTTCGGGCAAACCAGCTGAAAAATGGATGAGTGGGATAGATGGTCCGCACTATGTGAAAGCTTCCTTGCGAAGGATATTTTCAACACCTATGAATCAGCATTTTTTTAAAATACGACTCCAGATAAGACTAAAATTTAGAGGTAAATTTTTTTCGAGAGGTACATATATACAAGTTAACACATTCAGTCGACCCGGTGTGGACTTTCGCGCGTTGAAGTAATTGAAGCGTTCTCACGTAAAAGTCAGCGAATTCGGGTACGTTCTAATTGCGCGTGTAATTGGATGCACGTTTTGTCCAATCAGCAATTTTATAGCATAAGTAAAAGGCAAATGAGGTAAACCTTTGTTAGTTGTCGCACAGAGCTTAAGACGTTAAGTCAAATAAACGATTTTAAGAAAAATAAGTTTTTTATTTTGCATAATCGTGAACCGATCTCCATAACTGGCGCCCGAGCAGTCCGAAAGTAGTAGACAATACTGTGTTTGTCTATTCGGGATTTTCTTTTTGCAACGAAAAACGCGCGGAATCGAAATGAAGTAATTAAAGTAATCAAGTAATTAACTAATTATCTTCGAGCGCGTAAAAACTAGAATCAGTGGAGTTCTAAGTCATTTTCTCTCCTTAAATCTTTGCTGAGACTGACAAAAGAGCTGATTTATAACCAAAAGTGAAAACTGAAAAATCTAATTGGGAACAAAAGCAAGCGATTCAAGCGAAGCAAGCAAGGAGTAATCAGCGCAGAAGAAACAAGCGAGGAAAGTGATCTCACCTGCACCGCAGTAGGCCCTGGCGAATCAAACTACCAAAAGCAAGCGCTAAAAAGGATAATGACAGGCGGTCCGAAATTTCCAAATATTGTAATACTTCTGTAAGTTACCTCATTGCCTTCTTTTTTAATTAATTATTGTAATTGAGTTGCTGAATTACCATTATTGATTATAGAATCAACTAAGTTGATTAACGTTGAAACAAGTGAATAGTGTAATTTGACAAAAGTTGTTATATATTGAGAAAGAGGGAAATAAAGATTATAATTTAAAATATATATCAGAATAATTACATTTACAGGCTATTATATTTATATCTTTTTATATACATATTTTGTGTAAGTTAATGAAAGATTTTTTGTGAACCTATATTCGCTGATTTCGGGAAGAAAAAAAAGTTAACAAGTGAAGTTTTGCAAACGCGTGATCCTCGAGTTAATACGCTATAACCTTAAATCCCTTTTAACATCGTGTTCTCTTTATCTGGAAATTATTCGTTCCCTTAAATTTAAAAATGGAGGCTATTCAACAAACTGTAGTGCAACTAACCGTTGCGGTAAATGCTCAGATAGAACAAGTGAAAAAGTTGGAACAAAGGTTGTGTCAACTCGAGCAAAGATCGGTTGATCACACACGTGAGGCACACGAAACAGTTTCTCGTCCTCAAACTGAGCAAGATCTCAATGAGATCAAAAAAACTTCCCGATTCTGTGAGAGATTTGCAGGTTTTCGACGGAAATCCTGTGCAATACGTATCGTGGGTGCATAACGTAGAAACCATCCTCGAAGACTATAATATTGTCCGTAGTAAGCCTATTTTCACGGCAATACTACGTCATATTAGGCAAAAGATAAGAGGACCAGCAGATGCTGCCCTTATCTCATATAATATATTTGACAACGACTGGTCTAGCATAAAAAGGTGTTTATCTCTTCACTATGCGGATAAAAGAGATATCCGTACCTTGGAGCACCAGCTCCACTCAATGTTCCAAAAAAGTAAGAGTGTTGATGAGTTCTACGCTCCCGTAAATCACCAACTTTCTTTATTAATCAACAAAATAAAAGTAGAAGATTATTCACAGGAAACAATTACAGCTTTAAGCGAAAACTATCGCAATAAAGCTCTGGATGTGTTTATTCGTGGTCTAGATGGGGACCTTTTTATAATGCTTAATATACAAAAACCCCAAATCCCTACCGGAGGCGTATGGTTCTTGTCTTGAGCTACAAAATTCCAATTTTAGAAACTTTCAAATTCATAACAACAGCCGTTTTAACACAATTTCATCCCCAATAAGCCAAATATTTGTTCCTAACCCAGATATCAAACGACCAAATTCTACCAATAGGAATCTAGACGTGCGTGAAAGGAATAAAATTTATAGCAACCAACATTTTGCTAATCAACGACCAGCACCTAATAATTCTATGCCACTTAGGCCCACGCAACCTAAACCTCCAATTCCAATGGATATTGACAAGTCCATTCAAACGCGTTAAGTTGACTACGTCAATAAACCATATCAACCTCAACTTTTTAAGCGTTCAAACGAACCAATACAATATCGGAACAAAATTCAGCGTTTAAGCAACCTAAAAATTCCTGAAAATGATTTCCATAGTGATCAAGACTACCAAGATGTTTCAGACCTAAATTTTATGATGGACGCCTCTCTAGCGTTCCATACATAGAATATGTTAAAGCAGATGGCCAAAAATTGAAGTTTCTTATTGACACAGGAGCCAATAAAAATTTTATTTCAGAAAAATTGGAGCGTAACACGAGATCCTTAGAAAACCCCTTCGTTATCCAATCAGCAGCAGGAAAAATTAAAATCACTAAAAAAGTCAGTGGCCCTTTTTTCAAAAGCTTAGGTATAGGTAACATTTTAGATTTTTATATCCTGCCCGGACTGAAATCTTTCGACGGTATCATCGGTGATGAAACCTTGCGAGAGCTGCAAGCCACCATTGATCGGAAGAACGATTTGCTTATAGTAGAGCCCAACATAAAGATCCCTTTAAAACCCAGGTTATCAAGGCAGGTTAATATCATGTTCAACAAAGGCGATCATTTGGACGAAAAACTTAAAAATAAATTGCAGGGCTTAATAAATCAACACATAAGTATATTTGGACCAATCTCCGACAGCGAAATAGTTGAAACAAGTATTAGGACGGAAATAAAAACTTCGACTCCTGACCCTATATACACGAAATCGTATCCTTATCCAGTTAACCTCAGGACAGAGGTTGAGGAACAGATTTCAAAGATGCTCCAAGATGGAATTATTCGACCTTCAAAGAGCCCATATAATTCCCCACTATGGATCGTGCCTAAGAAAGCCAATTCTGAGGGCATAAAACAATATAGGCTCGTCATAGATTTCAAAAGGTTAAATGCTGTAACCATATCCGATATATATCCGATCCCGGATATTACGAATACATTGGCAAGTTTTGGCAAATCAAAGTACTTTACGACAATCGACTTAACATCGGGATTTCACCAAATAAGAATGAGCAGCAAAGATATTCCAAAAACAGCATTTTCTACAGCCAACGGAAAGTATGAGTTCACACGACTCCCGTTCGGACTTAAGAATGCCCCATCAATCTTTCAAAGGATGATTGATGATGTTCTGAAACCCTTCATCGGAAAAATTTGCTTTGTGTATATTGATGATATAATTATTCTCGGTGAAACCGAAGAAGAACATTTGGAAAATATAAACACTGTTTTCACTCAATTAGAAAAAGCGAATCTTAAAGTTAATTTGGAAAAGTCTACATTCTTGAAAAAGAAATTTAATTTTTTGGGGTATAACATATCAGGAGATGGAATTTTACCGGACCCAGAGAAAATCTCTGCAATCACGAAAATTAAGCCCCCTGAAAACTTGAAAGACTTGAAAGCTTTCCTTGGATTAGCGTCCTATTATCGGAAATTTGTAAAAGATTTTGCAAAAATCGCAAAACCATTAACGCAAATGACGAGAGGAGAAAACGTTCAAGTGAGAGCAAATCAGTCTAAGAAGAGGAAGATAAAACTGGGTAAAGATGAATTGCTGGCATTCAATGCCCTCAAGGAACTTTTGACCTCTTCCGAAATTCTGGCGTTTCCAAATTTCAACAATCCCTTCATACTTACGACGGATGCATCAAACCATGCAATTGGTGCCGTCTTATCGCAAGGTGAAATTGGCAGAGACAGGCCTCATCATCATCAATGGCGCACCAGCCCAAATCGAGCCTTGGCCTCCCGAAGACACTGCCTCCATCTGTCTCGGTCCAGCGACCGCGTCCTCCAATTAGCGAATCCCAGCAAGGATTCGCTGTCGTTGTCAACTGCATCCTCCCATCGTTTGCGTGGTTTTCCTGGTGGGCGGCTTCCTGTTGCTCGGCCTTTCATGGAGCGTTTGGGAATTCGCCCGTCATCCATACGCTCCACATGGCCAGCCCACTGAAGTCGTAGCAGTTTCGTCAGAATCGATACCGGTGGCTCGTCATAAAGAGCGTACAACTCATGGTTGTACCGGATTCGCCAGTCCGGTCCGTCCTTCACGGGCCCCAGAATACGTCTCAAAATGCGGCGTTCGAAGACGTCAATCCTTTTTTCTGAGGCTTGAGTCAAAGTCCATGTTTCACATCCGTAAATCAATACAGGACGGATGATCGTTTTATAGACGCGCAGCTTATTTTTTCGGTGCACTTTGTTACTTTTAATCACCGAGAGGACTGAAAAGTATATTTTATTGGCTAGACCAATTCGCCGTTCAATTTAGTCCTTTTCATTCCCGTCTTTGGCGAGGTTGACACCAAGATAAATAAAAGAGTTAACGCTTTCCACACTGTAGTTAGTTATCGTCATGTTTTGTCTATTTGGCGTCTTTTTCCTTGACTGGGTCATATATTTGGTCTTGTTCACATTGACCCTTAGGCCGACTTGCCTAGCCGCTGACTCCAGCTCAGTAAACGCTTCTTTGGCACGAGATAGAGATCGGGCCATGATGTTGATGTCATCGGCGTACGCTACTATTTGAGTAGACGTAAAGAGTAGCGTTCCCGCATTGTCTACTTTAATCTTCCTGATGACATACTCTAGGGCCAAATTGAAGAGAATGGGGGCGAGGCCATCACCCTGTTTAAGACCTGAGCTGGTGTCGAAGCTTTGAGTCAGATCGCCTTGACATCTGACTTTAGATCGTGTGTCGGTCATCGTTAGTCTGGTCATTCGTATAAGTTTGATAGGTATCCCAAAATCAAGCATTATTTTATATAGTATATTTCGATCTATACTATCGTATGCTTGTTGGAAGTCTACGAAGACCTGGTGCACGTCAATATTGTATTCCCAGCACTTTTCCAGCACCTGTTTTACTGAGAATAGTTGATCTATCGTCGACATACCGGATCTGAAACCGCCTTGGTATTCGCCAATTATTGTGGACGTGTACTGTGTCAATCTTTTATTAATAATTTTGGTCAGGATCTTGTAGGACGTACACAGCAGTGAAATGCCTCTGTAGTTGTCACATCTAAGCTTATCTCCTTTCTTATGTATGGGACATATGATGGCCGTCCGCCAATCATCAGGTAATTTTTCATCGACCCATACCTTGGAGATGATCTGGTGGAGGCGGTGCGTTAGTATTGGTCCACCTTTTTGAAGGAGATCTGCTGGTAAATTGTCGATTCCGGGTGCTTTATTTGGTTTTTGCTGTTGTATGGCTGCTTGCACCTCTTCAATAGATGGTATTGACGAAGATGGACTGCATAGGTCAGCATCTTCAGGAATCGTTATTGGCAGGGATGTAGTTACTGATCGTGGATTTAGTAGCTCAGAAAAATATTCAGTCCACCTGTGATTGATGTCGTCTGGGTCGCTTAAAATATTTTCCTGCTTGTCTCTACATAGGCTTGATTGCGGCTTGTAGCCTTGTCTAAGTCGCTTCAATGCTGCATAGGCGTCCCGTGTGTCGTTTCTGCACATATCGTCATTGATCCTTTGGATAGTCTGGTTGTTATAGGTTCTACGCTTGCGTCTGACTATTTTTTTAGCTAACCGTCTTAGCTCGTCATATTTTTGCTTCTTGGCTCTTGTCGGTCTTTCAATGTATTGCAAATAGGCTTCTTTTTTACTTTTGAGAGCATCTTCACATTCTTTGTCGAACCAATCGTTTCTTTTCGACGTCGTTTGTCTTCCTACGGTTTCTTCCGCTATTGATGTCACGCCTTCTTTAAGCTGCGACCACATTTGTTCAAGCGATGTGTCCGTACCTGCCGGCGGTGTATTGACAAGGTAATTCGTCAGTTTCTTTTGATAATTTGCTGCTACTGTTTCGTTTTTCAGACACTCCACCTTGAACTTAGAAGTCCTGCTCTTTTTCTTGGTGGTGCATCTTGTTAAGCGGCAGCGATATTTTGCCTTGACGAGATAGTGGTCTGAGCCGCAGTTAGCACCACGGTATGATCTAACGTCAAGCACACTTGTAGCAGCTCTTTTTTCGATGACGAAGTGATCGATCTGGTTGAAGGTTCGTCCATCGGGTGACATCCAAGTTTGTTTGTGGATGTCGCGGTGTTGAAAGTAGGTAGAGCTTATCACCATGTTTTTGCTGGTCGCAAAATCAACTAGTTGCTGACCATTGTTGTTGGTACTTTCATGGAGACAGAGACAGGCGTTTTATCTACATATCAAGATCCTTGAATAAAACAGAGGAAAACTACGCAACAGGGGAAAAGGAAATGTTAGCTGTCATCTGGGCCCTTGATAAATTGCGAACTTATCTATATGGTGCTAAAAGGTGAAAATTCTCACATATCACCAACCATTGACCTTCGCGTTAAGCAACAAGAATTACAATGCAAAATTAAAACGTTGGAAGGCAAGAATTGAAGAATATAACTACGAATGTTGTCGCTGACGCACAATCTAAGCTTCCACTAGAAGTTAACACTTTAACCGATAGTTCCGCAACAGTACACAGTGCAACGGAGGATAATACTGACCTCATACTCTTTGTCGAATCCCCAATTAATGTTTTTAAGAGGCAAATAATAATATCTGAAGGAAACGATATAATTGCAGAAGAAGAACCTCATCCAACCTACCATAGGTATTATATTCGTTTAAAAGAAATCAACAAGCCAAATTTGATTCAATTATTGAAAGAAAATTTACATCCAAATGTGATAAATGGGATTAAGATTCCGGAAAAATTTATTCAATTGCTCCATCAGGTTTATAAGGAGAATTTTTCAAATTATAAGATTAGAATTACTCAACGTGTTGTCCAGGATATCACTAATGAAGAAAACAAGTTCCAAATAATTCAAAACGAGCATAGAAGAGCTCATAGAAATCCTAAAGAAAATAAGGAACAGATACTGGAAAAATTTTATTTCCCAAAGATGAGTAACCTCATCAAAGCCTATACAAAAACATGCGATACCTGTAATATGTGCAAGTACGATCGTCATCCAAATAAACCTGAGTTACAGGAAACTCCTATTCCAGAATATACGACCGAAATCTTACATATAGACATCATGACGATTCGCGGGGAAAATTTTTAACGCGCATCGACAAATTTAGCAAATTCACGAAATACTTCAGAATCAAGAATAAGTCTGCTGTGTATCTTCGTGGATAAATAACTAAGCTACTGCACTACTTTACAGTGCCCAAAATTTTATTATCTGATAATGAAGGTAGCTTCATAAGTCCCCTTATTTTAAATTACATTGAGTCTTTAGGAATTAAAGTCTATTTAGCGCCACCGCAGAAAAGCGAAGTCAATGGAGCTATTGAGCGTGCGCATTCCACCATATTGGAAATTATTAGATGTCTTCTCAAGGACACACCCGAATATCCTTTGTTAGACATTGTAAATATAGCAGTCGACAGATATAATAACACATTTCATTTCACCACTAAATTAAAGCCTGTAGACATATTCTTTGGAAGAACCCAACGTATAAATTATCAAGATCTTATCGACTTCAGAACAAAATCAAGTAAAGATGTTAAAAATGAAATACTACGCAAACAAAAAGCTCAAAGGTATACACACAACGTAAAACGTACGAAATCAAAGCGCTATAACTCTGGTGACATCGTTTACAAAGTAAACAAGCAAATTAAAACGAAAGATAAACCGCTGTATCAAAAGGAAATAGTCGCTAAGGATAACCGAGTTACTGTTGTTACTAACATTGGAAAAAAGATACATAAATCGCATCTGAAAAACGTCCCTCTTGTTTCAGACTAATCCTGTTCAACGTGGAAGCTATAATGGACATCTACGAATATGATAGTCCAATAATGACAATGCGGCAAGGATACGGAGAAATAATAAATGGAAACTTCAAAATTATTCATACTATTAACCTTAAAAACTATCAGGAAGTCCTAGATAGCGTGAACTCTTCAATATATCGGAACGTTAATAAATCTAGCATCTTACTACCTCTACTCTATCATCAAGTTTCGGAGGTGAACGATCTGTTAACACAACTTCAGCCAATCAGAACAAAGCGATCTATCAATTGGATTGGCAGCGCATGGAAATGGATTGCGGGTAATCCTGATGCAACCGACTGGGACAGCATCCTGAAAAGCCAAAACGACTTGATTAACAACAACAACAAGCAGTTCAAGATCAATAATCACGTTACTAGCATTACGACACAGCTGATAGATAATTATAATAGAATAGTTGCAGATATAAGTTTACATAATAATGATAAGTACGAACAAATGATGTTCAATAAGTTAGGGATTCTTAAAGACGAAATTCGACAAATTGTCCTTGCAAGCCAACTTTGCAAAGCGTGGAATCGTAAATACCGAGTTACTAGACAACAACGAAATAAGCGCGATCCTTTCACAGGCTGCGAATTTCCCCTATGAAAATGAGATCCAGGCAATCGAATACGCCATGCCAATGATGCTCTTGAAAAATTCTTTACTTTTATACGTATTATGCTTACCCAAAACGGAGGATACACACTTCAACCACGTTCTTGTTCGATCAACAATTCAATACAATATTTGTAACTAACTTCAATGGCACAATGCTCCACCAATCAAAGACGCACATCCTTAACGGAACCTACATAATAAATATTCGAAATGATTCGGTAATGATCGACGACATCGAATACACTACAACTGAGATGCAAACTCTTCATCCTTTACCACTTGTTCTACAGGGTAACCTCACCGAAAAGGATTTAAAACTTGATCTAGAATATCTCCATAAGCTTCATTTGGATAACGTCGAAAAATTAGAATTGTTTTCATATAATAACATTATGTCTGTTGCATCCGATGTAACTATAATTTTAATAATAGCTCTCATTGTGCTTTTATTTTTGTTTCTTCGTCGAAAAATTAGAACTCAAAATTTAAATGTATCTTATACTTACCCGGAACCTATAACTTTACCATTTTGATACTTGTTCAATTTTATAATCTGTGGGACACAGATTTTTAAGGCGGAGGGAGTTAACACGATCCCTATCCCAAACAACCCAACATCTATTTTCCTTCCCACGTTCAACCATTCTTCATATTTCACACATTCCACACATTCAGTCGACCCGGTGTCGACTTTCGCGCGTTGAAGTAATTGAAGCGTTCTCACGTAAAAGTCAGCGAATTCGGGTACGTTCTAATTGCGCGTGCAATTGGATGTACGTTTTGTCCAATCAGCAATTTTATAGCATAAGTAAAAGGCAAATGACGCTAAGTCAAATAAACGATTTTAAGAAAAATAAGTTTTTTATTTTGCATAATCGTGAACCGATCTCCATAACTTACATACATACATATACATTATACACAAAACTACCATTTTTACTACCAAATGTTACATCCGTATTACAATCCGAAATTTCTTAAAATACAATACAGAAGACTAAAAATTTTACGTATGCTACAAGAAACAAATAAACACCAAAACTAGAATCTGACCGTATTAGAAGCCATTTTATTCATGTTCGAATCGTAGGAAAAAATATCATTAGCTGAATTACTCCCAGGTTTTCCTGTGCCTATTGAAAAACTCATTTCAGCTGTCAACAATGTAGCCTTGTTTGCACATTTAACGGAGAAAAGTAGTTTCGAGAAGTTTGAGGATTGCCATGTTACGTTCGCCACGCAACGTAGGCGATCCCAAACCCACAAGGGCGAAATATGGGACTTCCCTGTCCTTGAGGACCCCAAACCACCGCGCGGGTAAACGCCATTTTTAAAGAAAATTGATAATATCACGTTCGCCACTTCACGCAATCAGCTCATTAATGAAATGTTTTGTTATAACTGATTTATATTGTTACTTATGAACTGAATTGTTATTAATTAATTACATTGTAGGGAGTAAGTCAATCTAGGTAGAAAATGAATTATATAAATATAGAGATGTAGGTAGGTTAAGGATATTGGAGTAAATAGATGAGTAGGTAGTAAGTTTGTTATGGAGGGTGTTCCGGACAACGGCACAGACACTGCGGATAGGTTGCCTACAATCCCAACAACAACGCTCACCCAATCGCGCAGCGGATCCAAGTCAAGGCTCCGCCCGGTTTACGACACGCCATTGGAGTCCCCTATGCGCCAATGATACCCACAACCATTGGTACTGGCAATTCGCCACGGCTGGCGGCTGCCGCGAGTTTTTCGCCGGACAGGCGGCAATCGGAAATCCCCTCACATCGAGACACAACGTCTGACCCATGACGAAACCAGTTGAAAAGCTTTTGAAAGCTGCTGGAGTCAACTGCCCAGCTGAGTGGTCGTCGACCTACGACACGGAAAACGGGACTCGGCTTGGGTTAAATAGATTGCGGGAGCAGCTGACGAGGCTTTTGGTACGTTGATCGCTGGTGGAAGCGGGTGGATTTGGCTGGAACGTCTTTTTCGGATTTGGATGGAACGTCTTTTTCTTTTCGGTGCGGATCTTCAGTGTGCGGAGCAAGTACGAGGTGTACTAGCGGTGACGACCGGAAAAATTCGGTTTCGAATTGGACGGCAGCTCGAGCGTGAATTGGCGGACGATTGCTTACCTTGGGGATCGTTGCTGGATTGGCTGGAGGAAACTCAGGAGGAGGACGGCGAAATGTTACTTCTATAATTTTGCGTAACGTACTCCACTACACCGTAGCCGATCCCAGCCACGGTTCGGACAATCCCACCCGGCTTCACCCACGAAGAGGGGTATTCATAGTATTACTGTATTTTTAGATAAAAGATGAATTGACTTTATATGATCTGGAAAGGATATATTAAATAACTTATAATTAGATTCATTTACTTTTATATTCAGAAAAATCTGCTACAAATAATAATATAATATTGTAATATTGTTTTCAACTTATTTTCTTCGGGGGATCGCTCCTTCTGTCAATTTGTCCCTTAATGAATAGTTGTTCAGCAAATTTAATGTTTTAATCAAATATTTTTTGTTTGTTGATTTTATCTTCTCTTACTGTGTTAATATTTTATACATGATTAGCATGCTCTGCATTCAGAATTGAAAAGACGTCTCAAAATTGAAATGCATATAATCAACAAAACTCAAAAAATATAATATATTGTATAGTTTCCTCAATTTCGATAGCTGGATTATCCGTTATTTCTTTTTCTTTTTTAAAGCTTTTATGTTAATAAAACAAAGAGTTTCCCAACCTTTCAATATAGAGATAATCTTCTAGGTCTTAGCTAAAAAATTCTGCTTTAGAGTCGCAGTCTCGAATTATTGACTATAAAGCCAGGTAAGGAGAGGCTAAAAAGTAGTTTTGAGAATAGAGTATTAAAAATATTGGTAGATATATAAAATTTTTTTTTATGTAATCGCCCTTTACATGAATGTACTTCTTACATTCGTCATGAAAGGCTTTTAATTCAATGCATTGAGTGAGCAAAAACTAAAAATTAACTTGACCTTTTACGAAAATATCTATCGTGGTAAACATTCTTTCTATAGGTGATAGTTGATAGCCTTCTTTGTGGTCATATTGGCATCTAACTGTGTATCTTAGCAAATTCGAATCCTTCATCAACTTTCCCTATTTCATTATTAGGAAAAAAATTTACTTACCCCGGTGAGATCATTTTTTTTTCGTCGTTGGGAGATGGAAATCTTCAAAAGATACCGAGTTGCTCCTGCTTCTCGGCATGTCGGATTTCTACCGACTAAAACCACCTCCGTTTCCTCCAGAAAATCTTTACTCCATAATTCATTGCTTGCACTGTCCGTGTGCAATTTATTTCCTAAAAGCTTGTTCATTTAAATAGTACTTCCCAGACGATGTATATCGGTATAAGGGATAGTACCAGTATCTCAAAAGTTTTATTCAGAGTTCAATATATCTAATTTTGTTTCACATTTGTAGCAGGAAAAAAATATTAGCGTTCCTAAAAAGGATATATATATATATATATAAAGGAAAAAGGAAAAAAAGAAAAAAGAAATTGAAATTAAATTAAAAATTAAATTAAAAATTAAAATTAAAATTAAAAAAAAAAATTAAAATTAAAAAAAATGATAATAAAAAAAACATTACCGTTCTTAATTATTCAAATTGAATGTTCAATAAATGTTTACGTAGCATGATTTTAAATGTCATTATGTTACGCGCTTCTTTTATTTTTTGAGGTAGCTTATTGTAAAAATTTGATGCGGCGTTAATCGGATCCATCCTCAGGCGCTCTGTCCTAGCAAATTTTATTAAAATTTCATTTGCGTTTCTCATATTGTAGTCGTTTTTTCTTCCATTTATGTCTTGTTTCGTTGTTTTCATTTGTTCAATGTTTTAAATTTTTAAACATGAATTTTCCTTTTTCCATGTGAATCAGTCCGTCTACATTAAGTTCTTGTGCTGTTTTATATACTTCAGATGTAGCGGTCATCCTTTGCAAGTTATATATGGTTTTGTATGCTTTAGTTAGTAGTCGTGACATGCTCATGAGGTTATTTTTGGTAGTTTGGCTCCAAATTATAATCCCGTATGTAATTCTTGAAATTATGTATGCATTTTTAATTTGTATTTTATTTTTAATTGAGAAATAGCTGAAACGATGGAGCAAACCAACGATAGCTGCTATTTTTTTCCTCATATCATTTATATGCGGTGTCCACGCTAGTTTTTCATCAATTGTAAGTCCAAGGTACTTCATATGTTTAACTCTCTGAAGAGTTTTATTTTCTATTTTTATCAGTGGCTCAATATCAGTTTTATTTTTTTGTTTAAAGATAATGTATTTGGTTTTGTTCGTGTTTAATGTCAATTTGTTCCGTATGAGCCATTGGGAATATTTTTCTAAGTCATTGTTTATCTTTTGTTCTAAGTCAGTTTCATTTTTACCTGAGTAAATCAGTATCGTATCATCAGCGTACATCACAACTTTCCCGTTGATTCCTGAAGTCACCAAGTTGTTTGTATATAACAGGAAAAGAATCGGTCCTAGTATAGATCCCTGTGGTACGCCAATAGTAATCTGCGTTATTTCACTGTTAACGTTTCCAATTTCAGTCCTTTGAAGTCTTTCTGCCAGGTACGTACGCATAAGTTCTCTTGGCATACCAACAATTCCCAAGTTCTCAAGTTTACTTATCAGTATATCGTGCACTACCGTATCAAACGCCTTTTTTAGATCGATAAAAACTGCAGCAACGTAACTTCCCTGATCCAGTTGTGTATTGATATGTCTCATCACTTCTACAATCGCGTCTGTTGTTCCTTTACCTTCCTGAAACCCAAACTGGTTTCTATCTATAATCCTATTCTGCATTAAGTATTCTTTAATTCGTAAAGCTAATATTTTTTCTATGATTTCACTCAGTGAGTTTAATAATGTTATTGGTCGAAAATTATTTGGGTCAGTTTCCAGCCCTCCTTTAAATATGGGTATTACCTTGGCATTTTTTAGATAGTTCGGAAATTGTCCACTCTTGAAGCTTATATTTATTAGAGTAACCAGTATATCTGCAATATTCTCTTTGATTATTTTGATATCATCAACGCAGATAACATCAGGACCTGGAGCGGTGTGTTTTTTCAGAGAATCAATAACATCAATTACTTCTTTTCTAGATGTTAGCCTTAAGTGAAAAGAGCAGATGGGTGACACGCTTTGGCATGCTGAGTCGTTTTTAGGGAGTTCTGATACAATTTTCTGTCCTATTGATATGAAATGATTGTTTAAAATATTTGAGATTTTTACTGGATCTTTGAAATTTTCGCCCATGAAATTTATTTCCTTTATATCCTGGTTTTTAGTAGTGTTTGTGTCTGCCTTTCTAAAAACTTTATCTACTAACTTCCAAAAATTTTGCTGATTGTTAGAACCTTCTTCAAGTTTTCTCGAATAGTAATTTTCCTTTGCATTTTTAATCGTATTGTTGCATTCGTTTTTTATAATTTGATAGTTCTTTTGTTTCAATATATTTGTTGGATCTTTTTTTGGTGCTTTAAAAGCTGTTCGCTTTTTTCTGGAAAAGTGGATTACTTTTCCAGTTATCCATGTGTCATTTCTCGTCCTTATAGGTTTAATTTTTGTGGCTAAAAATTTCGCTTGTTAAATTAGCTCAGCTAACTCCTGGAAGTTATTTGGTTTTCTACTTTCAATTTGCTGTTTTGTTATGCTTATGAATTTATCTGTTTGCATGTATGTAATATTCTTTTTTATTGGTTTAATTTTTTTATTAATTTTTGTTGTTATGGTTACTCGTATCAGTCGATGGTCTAGATACGGCCAGTCTTCAAATATATAAGTAGTATTGTTTTTAATTGACTGACTGTTTGTTGTTACATGGTCCAGTAGCGTTCCTGTAGTCAATCTGGTTGGCGTAGCATAATTAAGTATTTCTGTACTGTTGGTTAATAATGTGTCTAAGTAATTTTGATTTTGTGGGCTGTCGTCTAGGAGATTAATATTAGTATCTGCTATTGAAATTAGTGACTTGTGTGTCGAATAAACATAGTCCATATGGTCTATGAACTCAGAGAATTTTTCTGATGATTTATAACATGTGCCTATTTTGAAATTTTTTATGTCTGTTTCTAGTTCTAATATAATTGTTTAAAAATTTATATTTGTGTATATTGTTTTAAAGTTTATACTCTTCCTAATATATATGGCTTTCCCGCCTCCTCGCTTTTCTGTTCTACAGTTATACACAGCGTTAAAACCTTTTATGTTATAATATTCGACTTCATTCTCGTAAAGCTATATTTCACAGAAAACCAACACGTCGACTTCTTTATGTTGTTCAGTATAAATTTCAATATCTTCAATTTTTCGGCGAATGCTTCTAAGGTTGGCATAGAGTACAATTAATTTGTTTGTCATATCCATTTATATTTTGTTGTAGTTTATGTTCCTCCTAGATAGTTTAAGTCGTCTTATATATTCTGGGCATTCCAATGAGTCAGCTCTATGGCATACATTTAATGATTTGGTATTATTTAAGCAATTTAGACATTTATGTATGTTCGATTTACATTCCGCAGTTTTATGATCTCCTGCGCATTTCGCACACGTATCTTTTCCCTCACATTTGTTCGTTTTGTGATTGTATTTTTGGCATTTATAGCATCTTGTGACATTATGATCTTCTGTCACAAAATGTGTTCCGAAATCAATGTTTATATATTTATTATTTATTCTTTTATACATAGGCCCATTGACCTCTAATAAAGCTATCCACTTTCCATTTTTTATCTGTCTAGTGTGCACTATATCCAATTTACACTTTTATTCTACTGAGTGATTTAAGTTGTTTATTTCCTTGTTTAATTCTGCTGTTGTATATTTTTTATGCAAACCTTTTATGATCATCCGTGGAGAGTGTTCCGCTGTTGTTCCAATTTGGTATTTTTGATCCATGTTATTCTTTATTTTGGTAAGCAAGGTTTCTGTGTTTTTTTCCGAGTCTGTTTTTATTAGTATTCCTCCATTTTGCAGTGGTTTTACAAATTTGATGGGTATTTTTATTTCTCCTGGTTTGATATGATCTCTTAACTCCTTTAAAGTATCATCCGTTGTTTGTTCTTCCTTCACCGAAGAATGATACCTTTTTCTCCTTGTTGCTGTTTTCCTTCGTCATCCTTGTTTATTTTTAGTATTGCCGCATATGATTGTTGCTGTGTTTGAACCAAACTATTAGTCTTCTGTATTTTTTCTATTTTTTTGCTTATTTCTTGCAAGGTGTCCTGTTGTTTTTTCATTGCCGATACTATTTCTGTTTCAAAACCTTTCTTGAAATCCTCATCGCATGTATTACAAAACCACTTGCATTTGTTTCCAAGTTTTTTAATAAATTCGTAGTCCTCATCTGTATATTTCAGACATTTGAAATGAAAACAATAACAAAAAAAGCCAAAAAAAATCCCAACTGTGTTTTGAAAAGATGCAAATGGAGTCTTGCTTATCCAGTTGGCTGTTTTTCTTACGAATAATTGCCTTTCCTTTCTCTCTTACCTCAGCATATCGCTTGAAAAAGTAAAGCTGCGAACATTCCTTGTTTTTACTTTACCCTTTAAACACAATGAATATGTAATGAAATGAATGTATTGGCGAACGATATTGCTACGAAATTTCAAGGCAACAAGCTTTCGTCTCGTTGGCATCAATGGACGTTAAGTCCCGGGGACGAGGCAACGAACCCTTGTGTCGTTCAGACTAATTCGGCCTCTACCTAGCAAGGGAAGTGATCGCTGCTGGCAGGCCAGGTCAATTATGCGCGTAATGTCGTGGTTGTGTCGTGTTCTCTAGCATCAGTCCCGAGTCTCATTTCCAGAGATTCAGCCATCGATTCGCCCGATTACATACCGACAAAAAAAATTACCAAACAAAACAAAAGATATTATACATATATACCTCCATACCTACGTTACTTCACAAAAGAATGTTCGCGCGCATACCGAGATAATACCACGTTCAAAACCTACCCGAGAGTTAAAAATTCCCTTACGTTACTTCGATCTACGGGTGAAATTCCGAAACGACTCAAAACCAAAACAAAAAACAAAAGACTACTGCGTGCAAAAGCAATCTCTTGGGTGGCCGTGCTTCTTCCGGTTAGAAAATGAGCTTCAGCAGAGCTCGCCAGGCGCAGATTTTACTGCCTGGGCCCGCCCTACAAGCCTAGCGCTTGCATGTCCGCATGTGTCGTGCGCGCTAGGCCCACCAATACTTACCCCAGCCAGGGTGAACCCTGTTCGTTAAAGCCAGAAGAAGGCAGTAACTCTTCAACTCGACTAACTTTTATTTCGGGCCCTCGCATAGGGTACGACATAACAACTTAGGGTGCAACGAATCGAACTTAGACGAGTTTATCTACATTTCACGTGCAAATTATAAGGTTCAGGCAATTCTGAACTTAATCCGTTTTTTTTTCTTCAGATTAACATTATGATATTGTTGGTTGGTTACGATTAAAAAAAATTCTTCCTCTCGATCGGAATTGTTATTGATTTTTGCCTCAGTTACCCAAACCTTTTAAGAAACAACACACTACCGTTACTGCTAGATCTAATATAAGATAATTAAAGGTAAATCGCGTTGTGGTTGGTTATAAATTTAGTGAGAATGTATATAAATTTAGGGAAACACAATAATTATCATTATTGTTCAAGGTATGTCGTCCGTGTGCTATGCTGGTTGCTTTTCCACTCTAGCCCATAGCTCACGCGCTCTACTGTGAGACGTTGTTCGGCTTATTTGGTTAATCTTGTAACCGTTAATAAGGATCTGGATTATACCGTATCTTGACACTGCGAAACTGTTTTTTTCACGGAACTTCGGTAAATCAACGATTTCGTGCTTGGAAACTTGCCCGCATATGGTTTCAGTCGTCCGAAATGTTGAAGCTCAAGATATTCAAGAAAGAACCATGGATTCCATGGAGACGTAGACTGTGTCCCCTACTTTAAAACGAGACTCACGGGAGCGCAGGTTATAGACCCGCAGCTGAGTTTGTGTGGCTTTAACCAAACGGTCTGTCACATATCAGCGTATTTTTGCCATTCTTTCGTGTTGGAGCAATGCAGATTCAGGCTCTTTTAACATTTGCAGCTTTCGCAGCAAAGCAAAGAAACTCCCATGATCCCAGAGAAGTATGTTGGGCAATACATAAAGCACAACTGATGGCCGACAACTTCCGATCCCAATCGCGCTGACTAGGGTGGACATATGCGCGTATCTCGGCCAACAGAGAGCGATTTGCGCGCTCAGACGCATTGGTCTGGGGGAAATAAATGGCGGTGTAGGTGTGGCCTACTTCGTACTCTTCTAAGAGTTGATTGAAAAGTTGGCTCCTGAACTGAGGGCCATTGTTCGAGACGATAGTTTCGGGAGCTCCAATCAAATGGAACAGGTCCTCTCCTAGATATGACGTGATAAGTTTTGACGACAAAGCCCGGAATGGTTTTAAAAAAGAAAATTTTGAAAAATTGTCCAGGACTGCTAGAACAAAAGTGTGGCCTGCCGAAGATCGAGGGTAGGGTCCAAGGAGATCGATATACAAACGTTGAAAGATGCATTTCGGAACCACTAAAGGACGCATGGAGCTCGGAGAGTTTGGTAGGGCGCTTTGGTGATTTTGCGGACGTAGCACGAACTGACATACTCAGTGACTTGTTTGGTCATGGATGGCCAATAATAGAATTCTTTGAATCGCATGAGTGTTTTTCCAATACCCTCGTGGGCACTTAGCGGATGGTTGTGTGCTCGCTGTATTACGGAGGCAGTCAGTTCGTCTGGAACCCAAAGCTTCTATGCGTCTCTGTCTATAGAAATATCACCAGTGGCATAATGGCACCGTTTGTACACGAATCCCTCCAGGACTGAGCTGTATTGTAAGAGATTTGTTCCGCAAGCTATAAGTATTTTCCGCTCTTGAAATGAGGAGAGGTCGATCTATAAAGTGGTGGTTAAAATCTCCTACGGGGAAAATATGCGCGATATCAAGTCAAGCACCACATTTCGGCTTCTTTTTCGATGTGAAATGGTGAAATTGAAGCCTTGGAGTTACAAAGCCCATCTGGCCAGCCTGCCATGTAGATCCGACATTCAGGCACGATGTAATTGCGCTTTGCAGAGTTTGGCTTGTGTTACATATACATATACGGGACTTATGCTCCGTCTATGGTATTCTGCATCAGCACTGCGCCTACTCCTTGTTCACTCGCGTCACAATGTATAACTGTGCAGAACTGGTGCTCTGCATGAAACGTCTTTCAAGTCTTGGAAGGCCCTGAGGCTTACATCATTCCACAAAAACTTTCGCTTCCGTGATAGAAGGTCCGTGAGTGAGGTAGAGCTGTGAAATTTGGCACAAAGCGTCAGTATCATCCACAAATTCCAAGGAAACGTCGCAACTAATTTATGGAAGTGGGTGGCGGGAACTCCGTTATGGCTTGTGCATACTAGGATCTGTGCAAATCTTGCCGTGACCAATTATGTGGCCCAAATATTTTACCTCTTTCATGAGGAACTTGCTCTTCTCAATATTGATAGTAAGTCCGGCTTTCCGTAAGCACTGCGACTTCCTGGAGCAGCTGGAAGTGCTCACGTAGTGTCTCTGTGATCAATAAGAGGTTATCTAAGTAGACGGTGGTAGCGTATGGAAGACCTTATTCATCAACCGTTGCATCGTTTGGGGTGCATTGCATAAGCATCCTTCAAAGTAACCTGATTCACTTTCCGTGCATCCAGACGCAGTCGTACCTTCCGTGATTTGACTACCAACGTTACGAGACACAATCAACTGCTTTGGGACTCCTCAATAACCCCCGTCGTAAGCATTCTGTCCAGTTCAACACCTGAGAGAAATTTAACTGTTTTATAGACTTGTTGCTTCGCACATCAATCACGTGTGAGATTAAGGTGGTACGCCTCAGTCCTCCTATAGTAATGGACGAAAAGCTGGTGATGACGGAATTGAGAATGTCCTGCTAAACCGGTGTTATAATATGACGATGACTCTCTGATTCCAGTGAGTTCACCGTCATTGGGTTCGAAGTTGTTGGATCAACAAATAAATCAACCGTCAGGTTGAAAAGCCTCTCAAAATCCACTCCCAGATACAGCTCTTGGCTTAGGAAAGGGATAATTACGAATGGTAAAGTTTTCGTTTTACCGCGAAAGGTGATGGTAGATATGGCTTTGACTACTGCGCGATGTTGGGTGCCGTCAGCAATTTTCAGGCTTAAATGAAGCTTCTCTACTCGGTGTCGGTTGTTTTCAAGAAACCTATTCGCAAAACCTGCGGCGATACAGCTAACGCTAACCCCGGCGTCAATCAAGCCACGAGCTTCTTTTTCGCCAAATAAAGTGACACAGGCATGTGGTTGGAGGTCATCTATGAGCCGGTCCATTATAGTGGCCGCAAAGTAACGTATTTTGGTGCGCATGACCTTCTTCCAGAAGCATCTTAGTCAATGGGTGGACCTTTTCGAAGCCGCTGAAAAAAGCTCCTCCACACCAAAAATACGCGGTCTGGCTCGGCGGTATTCAATCAAGCGCACGTGATAAAGCTTATGTTGCGTGGCTGCGGATGAAATGGATCCTCTGAGGGAGGTGAAAAATTATACTGAAGATTATCTCGTGGCAAGATGCGGGTAAGATTAGCGCGGTTACTTGTGGTAAAATTTTCCGTTTTCGGTTCCGAACTACTATAGGAGTTTCAACGTAATTGATTTTCATGGCTAGTAATAACAAGAGGAGACCTCGGATGTTGGTGAGGGCTTTCCGTTCTCCAATTTTTCTCCGTATACAAAACTCGCATTTGGGTTTGAATACGCCAGAATATGGTGCGCTTAGCCTCACATTCGTCGTATAAGTGTCCTGCCTTCCAACAGTTTCAACAATGACGTTGATCCCATAGTTCTGATAGAGGTAGGTTTGAGGAATTCCTATCAACAGGTGCTTGGTGCATAAAAGCAGGGGTTGAAGAGGGTTTGGATGGCACAGGCGTGTAGTGGTCGGTATCTAACTCCGAGACTAGGTGTCGTGGACCACAATTGTTTCGCGCTTGAGGGCGAAAGGTACCTCTCTAGGCATCTTAATTTTCCTGTTTCCGCGCATAGGCGCGCGAAGTAATTGAAAGATGCAGCAGGCTGTTACGGAGGTCCATACGTAAGTTCTAACGCCGTAACTCCATTATCTCAACGTCACCTATGGGAGACGTCAAACGGCCGGAGAATGCTGTTGCAGAACACATCAAATGATCCGTGTACACCTTGGTTCCGACTGCGAATCAACTCTCGGATTTTTAATTCGGACATACTGTCTCCGAAACAATCTTGCAACGCCTAGCACAATGCTTGCGCAACGCAAGTACCTCCAGTACCAGTATGCTGCTTTTTCTACTAGTAAAACGTGCAGAAACTGGCATAGCAAGCTGATGTTTCCTCGGAGGGTGTATCAAGCTAGCGTGCGGACCTGAAACAATTTTTTTTTCACTGGGAGAGATCGCAGTCCGCTGCTAATCTTCAGGTTCCACCCTTGGATAATGGTTAGGGCCCGTTCGGTGCAGCGCGGGGCGAATCGAACTCGCCGGTCGATAGAAACATGTTACACACATCGATAGCATCTATGTGGCGGTGTTTCCACCAACCGCACAGGATCTGGTGGAGTGTGTGCCTGAGCCATACTAGCTACCTCTTGCCTGACCCTGTCTCGTACAAGTTGAGGCCACAATCACTGTAATTATTGAAGGGTCCATGCCGGAGTATTTCCGGCCTCCGGTTGGGCGGACATTATGTCTGCTCGCTCATCGCTCTCCACGTTCACTTCTTTTAGGGGAGACTTTGAAGTAGCTGGGGCGAGCTGCTGCAAGCGGACTGTGTATAAGCGAAATTTTTAATTATCAGTGTGTACCATAAAAATATAACAGGAGCGATCTCCTAGATTCGGAATAGAGTTATTGCAGTCGAAAGAAAAGAAATTTTAATAAAATATCTTCGTTTTTTCTAACTATATGAGAGATTCCTTTCAGGTTTCTCCCTTCCTTAGACCAATGGAAAGGATCCCCGGCTGAGTAGTTAGCGTCCACTGAAGTTCGTTTTCTATCGAGAGTGCACATTTACGTCATTACAAAGAAAAAAAATGTTCCCGTTATCCATAACTGAGCTCCAAGTTGGATTCCAGTTTAATATTTATGGAATAAAGTTTTGATATGTAAAATTCAAATGGCATTTAATTCCAAGACCATGACTTTTCAGCAGTGTAGTGCGCGTACTCAATCTATGCTATATGAAATTGTTGTTTCGATGTGAATCATTGCTAGTATTACAATCATTTGTGAAGCAGCTGGTTTCTTAAGTCTTTTGAAAAATTATAGTTTAAAATTTTCTTCCAAACATTTTAGCAAAATATTTTATTATTTTAATACTTCATAAACACAACAAACATACTTTCACAACGAATTTTTGAGTAATTAATCTTAAAGTTATAGTAGAAATTGTGAATTTATTTATGTTGGCATTTCTTAAAACTAGCTGACAGTCAATTATTCAAATGAAATGTTTCAAAACATGTCTGCCTTGCTCCATTCGTTTTTTCTTCTTCTAAACACAGGCAAGCACCTTTCTGTATCTTTCCAACAAACAAGTTAATAGAAATATCTATAACATCCCTGATTAGATCCGCAGAATCAGAAAGATGCTTCAGTAAACTTATATGCATAAAAACTTGTTTGTTGAGCAAAAAACACGCGCACAATATTTATTTTTGTAAAATATATCTAGCAATATATTTTAGAAGTTTATATATTGAAGTTTATTTATAGTGCCTTTAGTTTGGACATGAAGCTGATTTTAATGGCTGCGATCTCAATCTACCAATATCAAAATCTCATTTATGCTACTTTCTTTCAATGAAAATAGGGAAGAAAACAGCGAGTTAATGTTAGATTTCAGCAAATTGTGTATTTCCAATTTTAATTAATTAATTTAGTTACTTAAGCTACTTATTATTTTTGAATATAAAATATTGCAAAACCAGGTGAAATACTTTCCGCTTCTGTGAAGTGCCGAAGTATTTCCAGCTTTCGGTTTGTCAGGCGTTAAGTTTTATCTTTGTTAGGAATATCATATCCGGTTTTTGCTAACTAAGAATCCGGTAAGTTGGAACCCCTGTTGATTTAAACAATCGAGTTCACATTGATGACAATTATATTGAGCTGATGGGGGCGAGATTCTGCAGTTCAATTTTCCTGCAAATAATGTTAATTTTTATGTTATAAGCTCGCAATAATCGACCAAACTCTTATCTAAGCTATCTTTTACGATATTTACAATCGAGTCCAGCTTATCTATAATGTTGACTACGTCTCGTCTGGTTGTTGATCCGATTAACTGCTGTGGCTTAGTGACACGTAGCATCGCTGCGTTCAGGCTGTACATAGTTTGCTGTTCGCTCGTCTCCAGAATTTTCGACTTCAGGTTCTTATAGGCAAGGCAGCCTTTGGCAGGATGGATAAACTGTCTGCAGTTGGTGCAGAAGATCTGCTCCTTTGAATCTTCTGTCGTCACCCAGCAATGTCCTGGCTCGTGAGTCTTTTCGCTTCTTACATAACGATAGCCCAAATGGGCAAAATTGCAGTTTATAGCTGAACGTTCATATCGCCGGCAACGTTTGCACTACGTCTTCTTGGTCTAGCTGACGTGTGAGGATGTCCACATATAACGAATATATTAAGACGTGTTCAACAAACGAGTTTCTTCCGAAAATATATATAGCACTATGGTGAATTTCGATTCATCAGCACTTATTCTATGCACTTTAAACTGTGCTCATATTTGCTGAAACCAAAGCATGGGTCTGCGCGTCCAAAATGGTGGTAGTTTCACATTCTGAATCGATTCCACTCGCGTT
Source organism: Oxycera nigricornis (assembly GCA_963942545.1). NCBI lineage: Eukaryota > Metazoa > Arthropoda > Insecta > Diptera > Stratiomyidae > Oxycera > Oxycera nigricornis. Next base: position 58,648,864 of record OZ012659.1, on the reverse strand, counting down.
TCGAGGTCGTTGTGTTTCGTCTTGGGCAAACGAGTTTTGCGAAATGTCTCCGGCGTTTTCGGTTTCACCTTCGCGCACGGTTTCGTCAAAGTCTGCTCCGCTAGACATTTTGTTAATTATTTTTCAATCGCGATTACCGGATCACGTTGGGGCCACCAAATGTGCGGATGTCCACATTTAACGAATATATCAAGACGTATTCAAGAAACAAGTTAATTCCGAAAATATATATAACAAGATATAAAAATTGAAAGGTTATCACGCGCGTGTTGTCATCTGTCAGAATGAACGTCGACTGCGACTGTTGCATGTTTGTTAGACATCAACTGCTATGCGATGCAAGCGACTCTTGCGGTGAACATTAAGAACGTCACATGAGATCCTACACTAGCCTCCCCCGATTTGTTGTTTTAGGTTCTCGTTAAGTTTTTGAAGGCCCTCGAAATTAAGGCGAGTCGCTTCTTTTGCTGTGGTTTGTATCACCTGTCGATATTTCGACATCTGCATTGAGGGTGTATGCAGGTTTTAGTCGCTCGGTAGAAACTGTGTTGGTTTTATCACCGAAGCGGATGCGATACAATTGCTCGTTTATTCGTTCAATTGCCTCGAAAGGTCCCACATACGGCTGTTGCAATGACTTTTTAACCGCTTTCTGTCTGATGAAGACGTGCGGGCAACTTCGCAGGTCCTTAAAAATGAATGTTGGGTTTTTGTGTGGTGTTGCACGGGTGTATGCCGTAGTTGCTGCATATCTTACCGGAATTTTGCCACGAAGGTGTGTGCGTCTGCTGTTTCCGACTGATGTTCGAAGAATTCACCCGGCAAAAGCAGTTGCGTTCCGAGAAGCATTTCCGATGCCAAGCATCCCAATTCCTCCTTTATTGCGGTCCTAAATTCTAACAGGACTGTTGGAAGCGTTTCCATCCAGCGAGAAGTTTCGTGTCACATAAGTGCCGCTTTTAATGAGCGATGGGAGCGTTCCACCATACCATTGGATGCTGGATGGTATGCTGTTGTCTTTGCTTTGTTGCTGCCCAAAAATTTTGTCAGTGCGTCGAACAGTGCTGACTCGAACTGTGTTCCACAATTAGTGGTGATAGTGCCTGGAGCACCAAAACACAAAACCCACTGATTATAAATCGCGAATGCTACAGTTTCTGATAGCTTACCCCTAATAAGTATAGCTTCTGGCCATCGTGAAAAACGATCGATGATCCTCCATTTGATGGAGGCAATGTGCCCACTATATCAATTTGGATTTTCTGGAACCGATGATCAATTTTTGGAAATTTGTTGCGTGCTCCCACTACCACACCTCCCTCCCAGCCAATCATCCTCCACGTGCCCCGCCAATTTAGACACCCCATGCAAGATGATTGCCGAGAGAAGGCCCCGTGGCGCATAGTGGCGACCGTAGAGTAACATTTTTTGAAAACCGGCTAGCTCACCGGGTCGTGGGCTAATCAAAAACACAAAACCAATGAAGAACTGGACAAACCGAAAAGCGCACACGCTGAGGAGGGGAGAAACCATGAAAAAAAAATCCCTTCATATTAGATTTCACTTCATTCGTTCTTAAACTATACTTTAACACTGACTAGTACAATTCAGATGCGACAGCATTTAAACTTTCATAAATCTTCAAAACCATTTAAACAAGCAGCATTCGATGGGAAAGCTTTCAGCATAACAGGGACACCTTTGTATCACGCTAAAGGTCCTTCATTTTTCCTCAGTTCCCTGAAGACGTCACGAATGTCGTTTTTTATACGTTCCTTCGGAAGCCGTTTTAAGAACGTCTACAGACTTTTAAAGAAAGTCTACAGACATTCCAATCGTCCAATTCGCTATTCCTGCCATACCACCAGCGACTATAGTTGATAAAATACCCCCTTTTGCGTCGGGGCTGCTCGTTTCTTTTGCGTTCGCTTGGAAATATTCGAAGGTTAGAAAATACATACCACTATACCACAGACTTGATAATCCGACATCGGAATTGTGCGCTTGCGCGAGCGAATCAATGAAATGCCCAACTTCTAATGAATTCTCCACCCGTGAAGCTCCTTGTCAGCTTCGCCACTCGCTTCCTGCTGGCAAACGCGTAAAAACTGGCGCTGAGACTTGCTACGCCTTCGCTGCCACGTATTCCAATTTCTCGCTGTTTTGTTGGACCTTCATTTCGTTTTGGTTGAAGTTGTATCCAAATTAAACTTGCCACAAACTTTTTGCTTCTACCCTCAGGCTCACAATTTATTTTTTCCTCGACAATCGCTAAGTGAAAATCACGCTCATCACCTCTTTTCCACACGATTCCTCGATCACAACTCCCTGACTGCCTTTTTTTCACCTCTACACTCACACCATCAACTTCTCACCTCGTTTCGAGTCGGAACAATATGCCCATATATGGCAATTTGCTAATTCGACCAATCAAATGGGCGACCGCACCCTAAGAGAACCGCTTCTCGTTCGATCACCTCAACTCACCACATGAGAAACGCGATTCTCACCTCTCGAGCGAGACAGTGTGAGTGGTGGATTAGCAAATTGGATTTAAGTACTGCCAATGGCGACAGTGAACGGATGCAATTTAAATTGATTATCGTTTTGGTAGAAAATAAAGAAAAATTTAATACAATGATCCGCAACAAATTGTTGTTTCAGTTCTCTATCTGTTTGCTATTGCTCAGCTATGGAGGCCGTCGTCACAGTACTTGATTTTGTGTTCACTGTATCTGGACGTGATAATGCGTCCGCGATAAAATTTTCTTCGCCCTTGATATGGATTATATCTGTGGAGAACAGACCGATGAACTCTAAATGCCTTACTTGCCAGGGTGATGCCTTATCCGATCGCTGTTGAAAAGCGTATATGAGTGGCTTGTGATCCGTTAAGATGGTGAATTTGCGTCCATCGAACATGTGACGAAAGTACTTAATGCTTTCAATATGAATCCAAGTGGTTTCCATGTACCTTGTTGTAGTTGATCAAGAACCGCTCCTACTGCTGTGTTCGATGCTTCCATGCATAATCGGAAAGGTGCATCGTTATGCGGATAATTAAGCAGGGACGATTCTACTATCAAATTTTTAATTTTCTCGAGACATCTAACATCATCAACTGTCCATCGCACTGGTCTATTGCCGCGTTCCAGTGAATCTGTAAGTAAATTATACAGAGGTGCGACTACCTCTGCTGCATTCCTAATAAAGCACCGATAAAAATTTATGACTCCCAAGTACCTTCGTAATTCCAGTATAGTTGCTGGTTTGCTGTAGTTTTTGATTGCTACGACTTTATCTTGTAACGGCTTAATACCGTCATTGCCAATCTTGTAGCCGAGATAAACTACTCTTGATTCGCCGAAAGTACATTTTGTAGGGTTTGTTTTGAAACCATAACCCATCAAACGGTTGAGAAGTCTTGATATGCTCCTGATGTTCAGTCACGCTGCTGGAGGCATGAGAATGGCGTCCACATAGGCGTAACAAAATGCTAATCCGCAAAGCGCTGTGTCCTGAAACCTTTAAAATGTTTGTGCTGCATTGCAGAGGCCAAATGTCATCCGACAAAATTTAAATAAACCAAAAAGTGTTATTACTGCAATCTTGGGAATATTTTGATCTTGAATTGGGATATGATGGTATCACGCTCAAGGTACCTACAAAGTTGTAAAAAAAATTTTCCCATATAAAGCATGCGTGAAATCGTGCACATTTGGTTTCGGATGACGCTCTGGAACTGTTATAAAATTTAAGCGTCGATAATCTCCGCGTGGTCAATGCAATGGGCTTGCCCACGAACTTTTAGAGGGACTGCAAATTTCCATTTCGATTATGTACTCGAATTTCTTTTTGACTGTTACACATATTTCGAGTGACTTGCGATGTGGACCCTCTGCAATTGGAGGGCCAGTAGTGTTAATATGATGAGTGATTTGAGTGGCTTGAAAGGCGGTAAATTGGGAGAAGTTGTGAGTCCAGGGTACTCGTGAAGTAATTTGTGGAAGATGTTATTTTCCTCAAGAGTCGTTATCTTCGGAAAGTTTTCGTTGCTTGGAGGATCCATAGCGAGTAATTGGGTTTGGCCATCAATTAATCGCCTCTTTTTTGTGTCAATCAAAATGTTGAATTTTAAAAAAACAAAAGTGACGAGTGACGTCTGCCACATGAAAGTACCATGTTAACCTTCGCCGAAGTCCAAAGTCAATATGGAGATAACGTTTTCGATACGTGTTAATCGTCGTGTTGTTGACAGCGAACAGTTTAAAACTGCTAGGAAGTTTCAATTTGTCGCTTAGTTACTATGCGATGTTGTTCGCTTCCGTCCCCGTCCACCACACCTGAGGACGATGACGTGACTACTTTAAAGAGTACTTAGCACAATACTTGCGGCACTGTCGAACTGCGTCTCCAAATTTGTGATGGTAGTAGCAGAGCGCTTCTTTCGCATACTTGTTTTTCGCCGAATGAGTTTGATGACGTAATTTGTAACGATATCTTTGATTCGGCATTGCACGAACTTGCAGCTGCTCCATCGCTCGCTCGATTCTCTCGAGCGTTGCGTTTACGGAATTGCAGTCTTCTCGGCTCGTAGAAGTAACTTCTTTTTCAGCAGTTATTGTGGCAAATGCGGGCCACGTATTGAACTCTGCGAGTATTCGATTCGCCATTTCCGCCAAATCACTGACGCTGACTTGCGCTGACAGTGTTAAAATAGCACGAGCTCGTGCTGGTAAACGACGTAGCCATAGCGTCCGCAACGCATCATCGGTGGACTGGTCTCCGGCCAACGATTTCATCTCCCTGTACAGTTGGGAAGGTTTCCTGTCCCCGAGCTCTATTTCAGTGAGCACATCCGATAACTTTGTCTATTTTGTTTCGCAAGATCAGCTGCCGCTTCAGCTCTTCGTATTTGCCGACTAGGGGTGAATTTTGCACTACGTCCGCGCACGTTTCGAGTGTGGAAATTTCAATTGGCGCGGGCACTATGCTGAATTTCGATTCATCAGCACTTATTCTATGCACTTTAAACTGTGCTACTATTTGTTGAAACCAAAGCATAGCATAAAGAATATATATCACGGACACTCCGAGCTGTCAAAGTCGACTTGAGACAAAAGATGCCTAAATTACCTCTCCTATCAGAAAGAGCGCTCTGGCTTTCGTTTCCAAGCTCGCGCGCGAAAAAGTAGGTTGAAATTTGTATTAAAATTTCTCCAGGCCGGGTTGTGCATGTGTAGAGAGACGAGCTCGCCATTTTATAAAAGTTAACCGCGTACGTGTGCACGCTAAAATCAGCTGACTTAATGCTAGTGTGCGTGAAATCAACGAATGCGGAAAGTACCCGATAAGAATTTGCGACTCGTCGAAGCATTTAGGGCTGCCCGATCAACAAGAACAACGAAAATACGCGGCATTGCAATTTGAAATAGCAATAAATTTTATTGAAAAATTTTGGATGTGGGCATTTGTGGTGTTTTAGTATATCAACTAAATTGAGAACGCGTTAATTTTACACTTTACTGGGTTTTTATAATTCTTTGTAATCTCTCACTCACTGAATTGCAAATTTTCGGTTCCTGACGCGCTTTACCCATCACTCAGAGCTGATAAGCGGAGACGAACGCGAAAACCTTACAAACAGAACGTTACCACGAAGTCTTTCACTATAATTTCACCAAACTATTGATACCTGCACACGTTCACTAGCAATGAGTTTTCACTGATTCTGTGTTGCAGTTCCAAGGAAATGCAACCCCTTCTTCGTTGCTCCATATTCCTAGATGAATAGACCACCGAAGAAGGAACTTTATTTCCTTTTCGTAGTGCTCCGCCACTTTTTCACATTGTTCGAAGTCGTAGCCATAAAACACTTTTCCGATTATAACACGTTGCTTAGTGGCGCACCGATGCACAAATATTGCGAACGCTTTTCCCTCCCGCACTGCCACTATGATTTGTTTTGATTTTCATTCAAAAAATCTAAAATCTAATTACACGCGATATTCCAATCGCGAATTGTCAAATACACATTGACATTTCTCGCTGTCAGTCACGATTCAACGAATTAACGAAATAAGCTTCTGTGTGCATCTCTGTCTTTCGTGCACAAACCATTCACATGCAATTTACTTACTCTGTTACTCATGTAGGGTACACGGATATGCATTTACCTATTCTTAGGCACAGGCTGGCCACTTGGGTTGTATAACAGATATGTGGCAAATTGGTTGGAGTGTCCGTACTATGTATTATTTATGCAATGGCATGGGTCTGCGCGTCCAAAATGGCGGTAGTCGCACATTCTGAATCGATTCCACTTGCGTTTCGTGGTCGTTGTGTTTCACGTCTTGGGCAAACGAGTTTTGCGAAATGTCTCCGGCATTTTCGGTTTCACCTTCGCGCACGGTTTCGTCAAAGTCTGCTCCGCTAGACATTTTGTTAATCATTTTTCAATCGCGGTTAACGGATCACGTTGGGGCCACCAAATGTGCGGATGTCCACATTTAACGACTATATCAAGACGTATTCAAGAAACAAGTTGATTCCGAAAATATATATAACAATGTATAACGATTGAAAGTTTATCACGCGCGTGTTGTCTGCTGTCAGAATGAACGTCGACTGGGACTATTGCATGCTTATTAGACATCAACTTCTATACGATGCAAGCGACTCTTGCGGTGAACATTAAGAACGTCACATGAGATCCTGCAGAAGCTTTCAGCTGAAGCTGTTGATTCACATGTTTTATGTGATGCAATTCACTGATTTTCACTTCGCTGCTAATTTGTACGAAAGATGAGCAGGATCCTGTTTTCACTGAGACCTTCTCGTTGTGAATCGATTCACGTTTTGGAGGTCACATGATATGTACTGGTCTTCTATTCAGCCAGTACATGTATTGGCTGATCGTATTCACTGAGGCGTTCAAGTGGAACCTTAAGTGCTTTTCCCCTTATTGATGAGAACGTATAATAAGGAGTGTAAACTTTGTCTTGCACTTCCTTAGCTTTTTAAAATCTTCAATATTAGATTGAAGTCATTTATTCCACACTTGCTTATCCATAGTTTCACAATATCACTTGTCGAATGTTCAAAACTGTCCATAGTCGGAATTCTGTTTTTTATGAGCACTTACTATATTGGTGTTTTCTCGATTATATATTGGGTCCAGGGTAAGGTGACCAGACGTCCCGCTTCTGGAGGGACAGTTCGAAGTTTTCACAATTTGTCCCGCGTCCCGCGAAGTTTTCCAAAAGTCCCGACTTTTATGAAAGTCATTGTTTTGCCTTCTAAGAAACCTTCAATTTATTTTGCGTTCTAAGAATCTTACGGCCTACGACGACCAAAATATTGCTTTCGCTACACAGTTACATTGTATTTGTCTCTCAGATGATAAACTTCGTGTTCGTGCTAGCAAGCTAATTAAACAAATAAATATTACAGATCTCCTACTTACCATAGAAGATTAAAGTAAGTAATTTATTTATATATTTCATAAATACATAAATTTTCTTAAACTTGGCTTAAAATACTCGTAGTCTTCATATTTCATATTGATGACAAAGAGTATATCACCGACCTTAACCTTCATACGGTCCTTGGGTAAATTTTGACCCATTTTCGCATAAAAATATAATTTTCTCTTGAAATAAGCGTTCGACAAGTTTGATATTCTACGGCTTTTAATAAATCGTTAAAATGTACTTATTATTGAAATAATTTTGTGAAAAAAGTTTGTATTATTCTTCATATAAAGTTTTTTACTCTAACGGTCTTCGGGTCAGAATTGACCCCAAGTAATAACAAGCGCACAGAAAATCTTTTATCGAAAAGTTATATGTCTCGGACTATTTTCCCCTTTATTTTAATAAACTGTTAAAAACAACAACGATAACTTCCTTTGAAGTGGATATTTTATTTTTATACAAACATATGTTTCGATATCTACTTGCTACCTTCATCAGTGTTGTATCGTTACTAAATTTCAAAGTCTGTGATGCCTATATATACCTAACATAAGTGGATACAATTGAGGGATATAATTAAACCTAAGTTTAAATATTGATGAAAGGCAGTTGCCTGTATCGGTGTTTAATCTGTTCGCCACTGGTTCCTTGTTGATAAAAAGGCTTTCGTAAGGGTCCAATTTTGATGGCTTGGAGACTTCCTAGACCACTTCTATATGCTCCTTCGATATCTCGTGGTGGCTCTCAATGATGTGTTTCGCGATCGCTGACTTCAATGCTGTTGATTGTTTTCAGCCCTCTCGCACCAGTTCGGCCTCCCTTAGATGTTCCTAGAGTCGTACCCCCACTAGTCGCTTCGTTTGTCCTATGTACGTCTTAGAGCAATCAGGGCAGGTCACCTTATAAATACCGCTTTTCTCCCATAAACTTTTTGGATCTTTAGGGCTACCTAGGACCGTTTTCAGCTGTGCATATCTACTAGAGCCCACGCTTTCTATATTCCTTCTTTTTAATATTCGTTGAATATTTTTGAACACTGGGGTGTAGGTGACTGCCGCTCTGTGCCGCTAGTGTTCGGTTGTATTGTTAGTTTTGTAAAGTTTTTGAATCGATCTTTCTTTTGTTTCTTGTTTACTATTTGCTGGATATCGTTTCCGGTGTAGCCGTTCAGTTCTGCTGTAGTTTTTATGTACGCAAGTTCCTTATTGAATCTATCGTTGCTTAAAGGGACGGTCAGCAATCTATGTACCATGGAATGGTAAGCAGCCATTTTTTGCTGCATAACGTGCCTTGATGACACCGGTATCGTTCGTTGTGTTGCTGTTGGCTTTCTTTGGATATCGTATTCTAGTCTATTGCTCTCCCTAATGATCAGTATGTCTAGGAATGGGGTTCGGCTGTATGTTTCCATTTCCATACTGAATTGTATGTTCCTATTTATTTTGTTGATCGCTCCTAAGATGTTTTCTAGGTCCTTCGTCTTCACTACCGCAATAATGTCGTCGACATATCTATGCTATATTCTGGGCACAATTCCTTTTTCTTCTATTTCATTTTCAATGGAAGTCATGAATATTTCGGCTAGTAGTGGGGAGAGTGGATTACCCATCGCTGTGCCTCTTGTTGTTTTGTAAAATTTCCCTCGAAATGTGAAGTAATTTTCACTCATACAAAGAGTTGCAAGCTTGATTTTTTTTTCACATTTCTCCTTATTGCCGCTGATGAATCGTTTTTGAGTTACCACTTTTCGAATTCGTACAATGCTTCTTTTACGGGTATACTCGGGAATAGCGCTTTTACATCGAACGAGACTAGGGATTTATCTTTATCGATGGTTCCGCAATCTTCAAACTTAGCTATCAATTCTTGGGAGTTCCTCACCGATCGTGGACCGTAGGCGTTACCTATTCTTTTGCACTCCTTAACAAGCCATTTCGCAATTTTGTAAGTCGGGGAACTTATGTCCGGTATTATTTCCCTCATTTCACTACCTGGCTTGTTGATTTTTGGTTGACCTCTGATTCTAGGGAGGACTGGGTTTGGTACTCTTAAAAGACCTGGATATTTGATAATTTCTTTGTACTCTTTCAGTGCCTTTTCCACTCTTTTAATAGAGTCAGGTAACGGATCGTTCCTTAATTGGAAAAATCGTCCACTCTCCAGCTTTTCTATTATTGCTGCGTCGTATTGTTCTTTTCCCATAATTACCACATTATTTCCCTTATCAGCTCTGAGGTAATATACTGGTTTTTCCTTTAGTCCATCGATCACTGATTCTACCCGACTGTTGACACCTATTTTTAACGAATGATGTAGCGTTTCCCGTACTTCGTTGCGGATGTTTTCTTTTTCGTTAGAAGGTAAATGTGTAATAGCCCTTTCAATGTCTACAATCTCATCCTCGATTGGCAATTTTTGAGGTATCGCATAATTCAACCCTTTGTTAAGCATCTCTAGGTCTTCCTCGCTAAACTCTACATCAGATTGATTTATCACAAAGTTGGGGATTACTTTGGCCTCCGGTGGTTGCACATTATTTCGTATCAGGGCATCCTTCAGCTGTTTGAGTTTTTTCATGTGGATCGTTATTTTCCGTGCTGCTTCACATTCGTAGGCTCTTCCCATTTTGTTCATCAACACTTCGATACCATCCCGCTGTGATGCGATTTCGTTAGCTATTTTAAAGTGGAGACTGTAGGCTCGCATGTTTAATATCGCTAATTTTGAGTACAGGGTTTTTATAGTCGATGAAATGAGTTGTCTCTCTAGTATAGATTTCATTTCTCTGCTTCGCTTCAACGACAAATTCAATGAGATCATATGTGATTTCGGGGTTATCCCTAATTTCATACAGGTTTTTAGAAATTTTATATCGAGACTGGTGGATGCTATAGACTTTTTCATTCTAAGGAAAGTATTGTAATCCGATTTGGGAATGGTATCCATGTTTAATCAAAAAGTTATATGTCTCGGACTATTTTCCACTTTATTTTAATAAACTGTTAAAAACAACAACGATAACTTTCTTTGAAGTGGATATTTTATTTTTATACAAACATATGTTTCGATAGCTACATGCTACCTTCATCAGTGTTGCATCGTTACTAAATTTCAAAGTCTGTGATGCCTATATAAAATATCCACTTCAAAGGAAGTTATCGTTGTTGTTTTTAACAGTTTATCTTTTATCGTCCCAACTGTTTATGGTACATATCGTATAACTTTTTGAATAATATGTTATTTTGTTCTACCCACGCTATTCTCAGTATTGCAGTTAACATCAGTTCAACAACGCGTTTTGCTCTACCCACACTATTCTCAGTATTGTGGTAAACATCAGTTCAACGACGCGTTTTGTTCTACCCACACTATTCTCAGTATTGTGAAAAACATCAGTTCAACGACGCGTTTTGTTCTACCCACACTATTCTCAGAATTGCCGTAAACATCAGTTCAACAACGCCTCCCGTAGATTACAGTTGCAAAAAAACATTCTACATCTCAAAAAATTAGTGACAGTGAAATATTAGCGAAATTATTAGAAGATGTGTCAGATAGTAATGAATCCTGTTCTGAACTAGAGGATAACATCGAAGAAGCTGAATCATCTGATAGCTCGAGCAGCGATAGTGAATTAGAACTTGTTCAGACCATGAGGTCAACGGATGGACTAATAAAATATTCCAAAGAACCCGTGGCACAATCTTGTGGAAGAGCTTCCAGAGAAAACATCATCAACTTGATGCCAGGTTTGACAAGTTACTCTTGCTCAAGGATAACTTCAGAAGAAGAATCTAGTTTTCAATTATTTTTTCCTCCTTCTTTGACACACCTTATTTTTAAATATACTAATTTGAAGGGTAGGCGTGTTTTTGCTGATGATTGGAATGACATTAAAGAAATTGACCTATTCGCTTACATTGGGCTTCTACATCTAGCAGGTGTATTTCGTTCAAATAATGAAAGTACTGAAAGCTTATGGGATAGTGAGAAAGGAAAACCTCTTTTTGCAGCAGTTAGGGGAAGCAGGGGAAATGGCGCTCACAGGGTAATGCCGCTCACACTTATAACTTCAGAGCCACGGTACCTAGAAATACGGCACGTGGGATGAACTGTGGAGGCTGTGATGCTAGAGCAGGCAGCGACATGATTTGCCAGTTAGTCCACAGCAAGAGAACGCGAAGTGCGTGTGTTTGTTTGCGGTCGTTCTGATATAATTTTTGGCTTATTATTTGTATCGGTAGGTCTGAAACTTTCATACTTTTTTATTGTTACTATTATTAATTCAGTTAGCTAACTATCGTATTCGTATTCGTGATGAATTTTTATCAGTTGATGTCAAATCGTAACCTAAAAACAAAATCGTCGTTTGGGGTTATGCCGCCCACAGTAAGCGCCATTACCCCTCAGTTATGTTATGTGTTTGTTTTCAGATATGCCCAGAAATCGTCCAAGAATCACCGCTAAAGCGGTTTGGAGCGAAGACCTAGTTAACGCTAAGACTGCTATTGAAAGAAGGATGTCAAAAAGGAAAGCAGCAAAAACACATAGCATTCTGTTTACCACATTAAGAGACATACTTAAAAATGAAAATATGAGTAGTCCGCGACTAGGACGTTAACCAATTTTTAATCAGCAGCAAGAACGAGAAATAGCTCAACAAGTGAAGCTTCTAGGGTCGTTATATTACCGGCTGACTGTAGCAGATCTACGCGAATGTGTTTACAAGTACGCTGAGCTTAATAATATAAAAAACAATTTTGATACAAGCAGCAAAACGGCAGGAATGGACTGGGTGCAGGGTTTCATGAGACGCAACCCTTCTTTAACTGTTCGCAAAGCTGAAACAACAAGCTTGAATAGGGTTTCTGCATTTAATAAAAAAGAAATAACTCGCTTCTACAATATGCTTGATGATGTCATGGAGAAGCATAAGTTCAGACCCAATAACATCTATAATGCTGGCGAGACAGGTGTTACAACCATTACAGACCCAGGTAAAGTGCTTGCAGAGAAAGGCCAACGAAGAGTGAGAGTGACAAGTGGCGAACGAGGCAGGAACATAACAGTTATGTGTGCAATGAGTGCGGCTGGAAAATTCATACCACCAATGTTCATCTTTCCCAGACAGAGAATGACACCATTATTGAAAAAGGATGGACCATTTGGTGCTCTCTACGCCAACTCAAAGAATGGCTGGAAAAACGAAGATATATTTTTCGAGTGGCTTAAACCAGTGGCGGCTCGTGGCACAATAAGTACGTGAGGCGAAAAATAAGGTAAGATGATTTTCGATACAAACCGAAAATCATAAAAAAACAAGCTTGCGGCTGGCTTAAGGTACCATTCAAAATGATACTGTAACGGAGGTTATTATTATATTTTGATACGATTTGATTTTTAAAGTTATCTGAAAACGATATGTTTGTTTAGAGTTATATCCATAGTTATAATTTTTTTTTCGTCGTTGGGAGGTGGAAATCTTTAAAAGATACCGATTCGCTCCTGCTTATCAGCATGTCGGATTTTACCGACTTAAACCATCTCCGTCTTCTCCAACCAGTCATCCATCACTCTTGGGTTGCACGGTTCATGTGCAATATATTCCCTAAGTGGTTTTTCATTTTCTTCGTACACTTCCCAGACGATTTATATCGGTATAAGGGATAGTTTGTTACGAATGCATCATATCCTAAATTTTTGGCTAAGATTTGAACAAGGTGTTAATTTTTCTTAAAACTAGTAACATTATGGAAGTGTTATAAATGTTGATGCAATTCACAATAACTTCCTTTCAACTTTCAAATTCATAACATGCATTAAAAATTTTATACATACATTTTTTCAACGTTGAGATGCGAAAATCTTTGCAATTATGGTCAACGTTCGACATCAAGCAAAAAAATGAGAAATAAACTGACAACATCTGTATCCTTTTCGATCATTATCGATTAAAAAAATAATTCAAACAATTTTATGAAGGATTATGTAAGTTTTTTTTACTTAAACGTATACTACTTCTTATATATTAAATTAATTCGCCTATCTTTTAAGGCAGCAAACTTTTCAATTATTAAATCATAAAATTGGCTATTCATTTAAATTTTGTTCTACTAAAAGTTCTTTTTCAATTGATATAATTGACAAAGCGGAAAGCCGCTGTTGAGATATGGTATTTCGCAAATGAGTTTTAACTCGCTTTAAGCATGACAAACCTCTTTCAGCCTGCACAGTTGTGACTGGGATAGTTAAAATCAATGTTACGAGTCTATGTACTTCGGAAAATATTGATACCAGCCCTAAATCGTTTAAAAGATTAAGCATTTCAGACAAACTAATTTCATGAAATTGTGCATCTAGATAAATGAGACTTGACTCGTTTTTAAGACGATCCATGTCAAACATCTTTGGGAAGGTTTTTTGTAGCTATCTCATTAAATTAGTAGGAAATTGTTTTGAAAACTCTCTATACTTGGAGGTATTAAATAGTGATATAAACTCTAGTTTGTGAACGTCATCAAACCTTACTTTAATTTGGAACATAATGCAATCCAAAATTTCATCAAATAATACTTTCCACTTCTCGAAAAAATCGGATGGACTCATCTTGCAGCTATGTCTATTTTGGGGCAATCCAGTTAAAGTTTCCGCTTTTTGAAAAATACACTTCACTGTTGATTCTATTTGTAGCTCTTTCAATCTATCTAATACTATTTTTAATTGTAAAACACAAAAATCAATTTTAAGATTACTAAGTTGAAGAACTTGAAAAAAGATATCAGTTATTGAAAAAATTTCTTTGAATGCAAAATAAATGTCAAGAAGGCAAATGTACAATTTTCGATCTAGAATACCATCTTGTGTCGCAAGATTGAGGAATTCTTTTCTTTAGTATTCTGTCCAAAATAGATGTACGTTTGTATGATTCATGAAAAAAAGCTGGTAAACCTTTTAAAGTTGCAAAAAACACTCTACTTTCTTTAATATAGTTCGAGCTTTGTTGCAAAATCAAATTCAAATTTCATTTTTCCTAATAATAAGAATCATGGCCAACAATACAAACGTTCTTTGAAGGTACTTCCACAAATCCATTTGTGAGTTTCATACCAATTTAATTTAAAAGAGCGTTTATATTGACGACCATCTTTTTTATCACTACTTAAAATACTTATCTTATGTGTGGGCCTATTTGTGAGGATGATTTCGTGTTTTTCATTGGCAGAACGCCTTGGAAAAGGCAATTCTATCAATGATAACACGATATCATGCAATGGATTCATGCTCTAAACTTTAGAGTCTAAATTTTAATCCCACACACGTACATCGATTTTGGCGTTTTTCTTTACACCTACTATATTTTCTTTCCAAATAACAATCAGTGCTGTCAGTGTTGAATTTTGGAAATCGATCAACAACTTTTCATTTCCAGCAAGCATAAAAGTTGCAAACTGAGAGCACTGTTTCGAGCAGAGGCGAACATTTCGCCGCCTCAGTTCTAGCCATAGAAACGAATGGTTCGTAGGGCAGCCGTTTCTAAAAATAATCCCATTAAAGCTGCGAAACTGAGGCTCCGATGGTTTCGCCTCATGATCAATTTTGTGTATCGGCAAGAAGTAGCGAATGATACATATGGAAAGTTAGAACACTAGCGTGTATGTTACGCTGCTATATAAGTACATGTGGGTGTGCAAATTTATTATTTAAATATTGAAATATTTATTGTATTAGCAAAAATATAAGGTGAGGCGCCGCCTAAGTTGCCTCATCTGACGAGCCGCCACTGGCTTAAACATTTTGTAGCATATGTCAAACCTACACAGGAATCTCCGGTGCTTTTAAATACTCGATAACCATAGCAGTCACATTTCGCTTTCAACTATTGCAAAGAAAATCATATTGACATGCTTTCGATTCCACCACACAGCTCTCACAGAAATCAACTTTACGTATACAGGTAAAGAAATAGGTCTGCCTGCAAAGAACCAAGCCATGCGTGTAGTCCTTGGTTTGACATACTGTCTCAAAGGACATAATCTTACTGTGGATAATTTCTTTACTTCATATCAACTTGGACAAAAACTGTTAGAAAAACAAATAACTGTAGTAGGGACTATGCGTAAAAATAAGCCGGAATTACCTCAAGAAATAGTAGCGACTAAGGGAAGACCTTTGTATTCATCATATTTTGCTTTTACCAAAGATACTACACTTGTGTCTTACATCCGCAAGAAAAATAAATCTTGGAATCTCTTTAGTACTTTGCATCACAGCTCAGAAGTGATCGCCGTGATAAAAAGCCTCTGGCTATTTTAGACTACAATAAATATAAAGGCGGCGTAGATACACTGGATAAAGCTGTCTCCTGTTTTACTTGCAAAAGAAAGACAAAACGATAGCCTCAAGTAGTATTTAGTAACATGGTAGACATATCAGCACACAATGCATTTGTGCTATTCACGGCTGCCAATGATAACTGGAAGAAAGGGTGCCTTTCAAGACGCCGATACTATTTGGAAACCCTGGGTATGCAATTGGTTACACCGTATATAAAAAACAGGAAAACATTACCGAGAGCACCTTTTTCAACAGTAATTGCAAAAAAGATTTGTGAATCTAGTGAAAATATACAGACTCCATCAACTTCGACTCAAAAACAGAAATGTAGCACTAGTTCAGCTAAGAAAGCTCCCAAAAGAAGCAGTTGTCAATTTGTGATAAAACTGACAATAAAACACCTTTGATATGTCTGGATTGTAAAAAATTTGTGTGTCAAAAACATTCTTATACACTTGTTGTATGTACCGGTTGTAATAAGAGTTAACTTTGCTTCATTTACTTTGCTCTTTCCTGCGAGTTTTTTTTAAATGAAAATGTATCTAAAAACGATATAAAGTCCGCCTATTATAGATGCATAAAACTCTGTTATAACTGTTATACATAAAGAAATAAGAATTCTATATAATATAAACATTGTGTAAAATAAATACATTTAAAAGCTATTCTTTGTTTTTGATTGATTTTTCAGTATAATTCGACTACTGGGTCAAATCTGACCCAAAGCACGGAAACGTCAGTAAAATTGAAGACCTGATAATTCTTAAAAGAAATTTAAGAAAGAAATATACGAATAAAATTTTGCAAATATTTTAAGTCAATCAAACAAATTTCGTTATAAACAACAATAAAATATGTTCATGTAAATTATGTTTTGTGCAAATTAAATTGGCAAATTTTGCCGATGTGAAACGAATATTTGTACTGTATGTGTTTATAAAATTTTAGTAATTTTTTTAATTCTCATAGACATATAATACTGTAGTCTACTAAAGAACAGTTCGATAATCACAAATTAATTTAAAATTTGAATTTATCTTTAAGAATTAAAACATACAGTTATACGGTTGACGATTTAAAAAATCGAATTGTTACTTGCGTGTCTTTATGTATATAAGAACTTATAATTTGATTTAATTTTTTAGATTTTTAACAAAATGAGTATGTAAATTGAACGATAATTTAAGAAGTTAATTTCCTTTTATTAAAAAATCTGAAAACGATTACATAGTAAAATGTGAGACACGTAATGGTGAATTAAGTATTTTGCATGGCGGGAAGAATGATATTTCAAAGCATTTGGAGACACAGAAAAATAAAAGATGTTTAAACACTGCTGCATCATCTTCCAAAATGCTGGATTTTTTTCAAAAAACAAGTTATGGAGATGAAGAAAAGAATTTAGCATTAGCAGAAGGACTTATGTCTTATCATGCTGTTAATCACAATCATTCCTTCAGATCTATGGATTTTACATCACAAGTTGTCAGAAAGGTTTTTAATAAAAAATTTACCTGTGCTAGAACAAAGGCCGAGGCAATTGTATGTAATTTGCTTTCCCCATATGCATTTTCAGAACTAAACAAAAATTCTCAAAAAATTAGTTTTGTATCCATATATTCTGACTCATCTAATCATAAAGAAATAAAATTATTTCCAACCATTATAAGATATTTTGATTCAGAAGCTGGAATAAAAATTAGAACTTTAAATTTTATTTCTTTGCCCGGTGAAACTTCTGAAATAATTTTCAGTTCCATTATTGATATTTTGGGGAAAAATAATTTAAAACAAAAAATTATTGCATATTGTGCAGACAACACGAATAAAATTTTCGGAGAAAAAGCGAGGAGAGGTACAAATAATATTTTTCATAAATTAACGAAAGATCTGAATCAAAATATGAATGAAGTTAATAATTTAAAATGTCAATGTCAAGAGAGGTTAGAAAATAATTTTCTGCCGTTAACTATCCGCAGCTCGAAGAGCAAGGTGCAATAAATCGTCAAGATATCATGAGCCATGTCAAAAAGTTTTATAGTAACTGCAAAGATTATTTGGAAGACTGGACGGTACAATATTATGATCATTTTCGTTGGGTTACATTAAAACCAGAACTTAATTGGAACGATGTGCAAAAATCATTTGATTATATTTCTCAAAAATTCCCAAATAGTAATATTTCCGAAAATGATCTTTTTAAGGAAGCGTCATTAGTAAAAAAATATATTGATAAGGAAAGTTCAAATATTGGGCATCAGAAAAAATCACAGTAGAAAACAAATTGTTAGAAATATTTCATCATTGGGAAACAAACGATGTTCCATACAATAATGTATCGAAAATTGTGGAATATGCACTATCTTTACCTTGAACTAACGCTGCGACTGAACGCGTTTTTCTACAGTAAATCAAGTGTGGACATCAGAAAAATCAAAATTCAATGTTGAAATTTTGAAAGCTATTTTGCGTCAAATATAATTTGACAAATTCTTGTGAAGATTTTTACAATATTTTAAAAAATGACAACAATCTGCTGAAACAAATTCACTCAAATAAAAAATATGTCAAGGAAAAATATATTAATTTTTTTTTACATTTATAAATTGTATTTATGTTAAAAATAAAAAAATATTACGATATTATTTTTATTCTGTATGAATTTTTTTGTTGTTACCCCCCTCCTTCAGAGTTGTCCCGCTTTAACCATCTAAAAATCTTAAAAATCCTTAGTCTAAGGGGCACTTTGTTTTTTCCATTCAATCTCACTTTTTATAGCGTTATTTTTTCGTGTTACTTCAATATCACCATCGTTCGCGTCCATCAATACATTATCATCACAGGAGTCTATAATTTCAATCACTCTTTCAATTTTTGCTGCATCTGATTGTTCGCGCTTAATTGACATAAAGTTTCAAATTGATATCAGTAGTTTTTTGAAATTAAAAAAATTGCGCTTTTGCACTTTAACAGTAGAGTGACTCCTTTTACAAATTTGCTTACGTGTTGTTCGGATTGGACTAGTGATGGGTAAACCGTAGTTTGTATGACTAACTCATTTACTTTTTTGAGTTGGGACAATGTACCAACTCAAATGAGGTGTTACGTTATTGGGACGAAAATACTGTGACAATTTTTAACATCCTAACACCTGCTTAGACATATGTATTTATGTGAGTTGTAAATATTTTTCCTTCATACGGCAGTTAGACAAGAATCATGAAGTTATTCGTATTGCATTCTATAGCATACACGTTACAATGTTGAATTGACATTGCTTTAGATAAGATTATTTTATTCAGGCTTCGGGGTTAAAAAGGCATACATGTGATTGCTTTTAGGATGATTCGATTTATTGAACAAAAATATAAAAATCCATACAACTTATATTGTCTCGTAGAAATGAATTTCGAAACTTTAAAATAAAAAATAATGTAAATAGAGAAATAGTAACTTCTTTAGCTTTTCAAACAATCAATAACCAAAAATATATTCACATATTGAAATTCAAAAACATTAATTTAGAAAACTTTTTTGCCTGTCAACCTATTCCTTCTCTCACATATCAGCTGGCCAGATTTCGAAAAGATGCGCTCGGATGGAACAGATGTTGCGGGAATACACATCCGTCGCTTCACTAAGTTGAAGAGTAAAGGAAAAGAATCTTTATTGTCATGCCACCACTTCAAAGGGTTTTGGCTTCTTTGAACAAGCGGCTGCTCGCAATACTTTTTGAGCTCGATCATACCAGCCATAGAGGGGGTACTGTTTTGCACAATATCGCTCTTTCCTATCGAAATGATCCCATATTCGTCGCATTCTTTTTGGGGCTGGTGATTGCTCTGTAGGTAATTCCACTTCGATTGGATTAATTATAAACAAATGAGAAGAAATTTTCGCTATTTCCTCTTTGATATTTTCGGAAGCTTTTGAGAATGAATATTCTTCACTAAATCCGTGCTTCTTAAAACGAGGTCCAGCAAAGTACTTTCCATAAAATCTAACAATTAAATAGATATAAGCTTCTAATTAGAAAGTATACATTTGTATTAAAACCCAACGGATCACAAATTCAAATGTATGTATTAAATATCTACCAGAGATACTCATTTTTTACCGCAATTTACAAAAATATTGAACTCACCTCTAGAACTTCAATACAATAACAATATTCACAAGTGAACCGCTAAGCAAACATTTGAAGAATGAATGCGCTATCATATCGGTCGCGCAATGAGTCAGCTCTTAGAATCATCAAATCGCCTTGCATTTGGTATTTGTGGGCACGCTTAACCTCATATATTCATGATATCTGCGCCGGCGGCATTGTGTTATCACCTCTTTTAGGACTCGTGCCATGTCGTTCATTCATACGTCCAAATTTCATTTTTTGGTGGTTGCGTACGTTGGACTGAGGTGGTACAAGCTTTTATTTTGAGGTGATGGGACAATTTCTGAATTTGAATGGGACATTTGAGGTGCCTCATACATGAGTTACCCAACACTAGATTGGACTGTGATCATGAATCAATTAGGCCTTGTATTGTTACGGCGAGACTAGACCACAGTGAGCTCCACTGATATGTTATATAGGTTGATAGGTTTTTGAATATCTTCGACGATTTCGTTCGGTGAAAAGAGAAAAGGAATGCCCTCCTATTCTTACATGAGGTTCATGCTAAAACAAGACTTTAGGTAATTATAAAATCATGCCCTTGAATGGAAAGTAATTGACACGGTAACGAGTTAATGGTGTTGCGGATCAATCCTCATATTTTTATAGTTCATTTTTTTTTCATTTCTTCCAAATTTGGAACATATTCAAATTTCCCTCATTACACGGCCAAGTGATCAGCATTGGCAGTACTAAAGCCCAATTAAGCAATCCACCACACGCGCTATCTCTCTTGAGAGGTGAGTTCAAGTGATTGAGCGCGAATCGGTTCGCTTTGCCTGCTATCGCCTCTGATTGGCCGAAAACATTTTGGGTATATTACCATATATGGTAATAAACGAAGCAAAAATGCTTCGTCGTGTGATCGCGGTGAATTGGAGGTCGGTGAGTAGAGGATGGGATGTGACACGAGTAAGTCGTCGCGAGAGATGTAATTGAATGACACGCCATTTTCCGGGGAGTTTTTTTTTAAAGTATCAACGAGTCCGGCGAGACTAAAATATTGGATCGGGAAGTGTGCGCAATTAATTCTAGCGAGCATTTTCGGTGATTGAGGATACGCGTGTCGAGTAGCAGACTCCGAATCGTAGTCTTGTGCGCGTAGTCGCTGGAATTTGGGAGTTATTGGCCGGGAGGCTAGAAACAAGTGGCCCCGTCGCTGCGAACAGGATTGGAACATTGGACCGCGCGGAGTCCACAGACGTTCCATAAATTTGTGGAGCCCGAACCCGGAATGCGAATGGAATTGGTGCGTCCGGGTTTGATTTCGTTGCACGAAGAAGGCGAAGAAGACTTCAAGGTGCCAAGGCTGAGGAGGCGAGTCGCGAACACTCACCGATCGCCTGCGTTCTACGTTATGCGGTGGGAGTCGGGATCGGAAGGACTTGGCTTCCGTTCGATGCAGGCTTAAATGCAAGTCCTCCGCCAGGTCAGATCTGCAGTGATCTTGGCGGACCAGTGTCCTTGGACGGAGCAGAGCGAAAACGATCTACCACGCCGCTTTGGGCGAAGTGATCTTTAGCGAAGGCGTTGATCGCAGCGCCTGGCAAGGCTCGTGTGGTGCAACGGCAAAAGCGCCTGGAGTGGAGTTGTTGATTTGCCGGGGAGTAAGTATGTTGTGATTGTAGCGTGAGCACGTGTATCGAAGGCGTACGGAACACGGAGGAACGCCTTGCGAAACGGCCCAGACAAAAGGCGACAACGCAAGGGAGCAATCCTCGAAAGTCCGATTCGATGACAGTGATGTCATTGAGAAAACATTTCAGTAGATATGGCCTAACTTGGCTTACGAGTATGAGAGCCCAGCACATTGATCTCGATGTTTCGACCTCACTACCTGAGGGTTTGCAATGTTAATTTCACTCTTCGGAAAAAAAAATCAATTAAAATTTGAGTGTTTCCTGTGAAAGTTCTTTGTAATACATACCTGTATAAAATATCTTTTGTAAGTAACTAAAATCAGTTAGAAAAACACATTTAAGAAATTCATTTGTTCTACATACAAAAAAAAAAAATATACAGTGAACATAATATGAAGTGAGTGTTTTCATAGTTCTCCCCTCCTGTGCGTGTGCCTGTGCGTGATTGAGTTTGTCCGGTAGTTGACGTGTCCGTATGATGTTTTTCTTGGTGATTTTGATTAGCCCACGACCCGGTGAGCTAGCCGGTTTTAAAAAAAAAGTTTTATCTATGGTCGCCACTATGCGATCACTGTTGGTGGGTGCTCCGCACGGATGCCTCCTCTCAGCGGTCATCTTCCATGTTGCGTCCGAAGTGGCGGGGCACATGGAGGATGATTGGCTGGGAGGGAGGTGAATGAATGCGGGGCACGCAACACATGGCGCCCAAACGTTTCGGCCTTTTGACTTTCTAAATTCTAAATTCTAACCTCTAAATTCAAGTTTCAAAGTGTTATCGAAATTCGGAAAAGTGTCGGGTAATTCGCGTAGTTTGTTTGAATCGGGATTGTGATTATCTCAATCACACCCAGTAATCGCTTCCACGTTTGAAACCGTCGCCATCCCAGTTTCGACACACTTCTATTAAATAAATCAAATAAATTCACTTTTACTTGTAGTCGTCGGATAATTTGTTCGAATCGTGAATCATCTCGTTTTACGTACTTCACATTTTGTTGTGACACACAATTTAAGTGTCTAATTAAATTTTGTATCTGATCACGTATTGTCTGTTGGTGGGGAGACCAAATATATCTTTATAAAACAAAAATACCAATAATAATCACTTCATGTTATTCCGATTCGTATGTGAATCGACACAATAATATCTATTGTAAAAACTTTTGTAAAAACTTTTGTAAACATTTTTGTAAACATTTTGTAAAACACTTTCGTACAATTTCTGTAAAAATTATGTACAATAATTTAAGTCAAAAATTTATGTAAATTCATGTAAACTATTGTAAACTATTGTAAACCACTCACACTCACACTCCTACAATCGGTTTCGGTAGTACGCGTTTAGTATCTTCGGGAGGCTAGAAACAAGTGGCCCCGTCGCTGCGAACAGGATTGGAACATTGGACCGCGCGGAGTCCACAGACGTTCCATAAATTTGTGGAGCCCGAACCCGGAATGCGAATGGAATTGGTGCGTCCGGGTTTGATTTCGTTGCACGAAGAAGGCGAAGAAGACTTCAAGGTGCCAAGGCTGAGGAGGCGAGTCGCGAACACTCACCGATCGCCTGCGTTCTACGTTATGCGGTGGGAGTCGGGATCGGAAGGACTTGGCTTCCGTTCGATGCAGGCTTAAATGCAAGTCCTCCGCCAGGTCAGATCTGCAGTGATCTTGGCGGACCAGTGTCCTTGGACGGAGCAGAGCGAAAACGATCTACCACGCCGCTTTGGGCGAAGTGATCTTTAGCGAAGGCGTTGATCGCAGCGCCTGGCAAGGCTCGTGTGGTGCAACGGCAAAAGCGCCTGGAGTGGAGTTGTTGATTTGCCGGGGAGTAAGTATGTTGTGATTGTAGCGTGAGCACGTGTATCGAAGGCGTACGGAACACGGAGGAACGCCTTGCGAAACGGCCCAGACAAAAGGCGACAACGCAAGGGAGCAATCCTCGAAAGTCCGATTCGATGACAGTGATGTCATTGAGAAAACATTTCAGTAGATATGGCCTAACTTGGCTTACGAGTATGAGAGCCCAGCACATTGATCTCGATGTTTCGACCTCACTACCTGAGGGTTTGCAATGTTAATTTCACTCTTCGGAAAAAAAAATCAATTAAAATTTGAGTGTTTCCTGTGAAAGTTCTTTGTAATACATACCTGTATAAAATATCTTTTGTAAGTAACTAAAATCAGTTAGAAAAACACATTTAAGAAATTCATTTGTTCTACATACAAAAAAAAAAAATATACAGTGAACATAATATGAAGTGAGTGTTTTCATAGTTCTCCCCTCCTGTGCGTGTGCCTGTGCGTGATTGAGTTTGTCCGGTAGTTGACGTGTCCGTATGATGTTTTTCTTGGTGATTTTGATTAGCCCACGACCCGGTGAGCTAGCCGGTTTTAAAAAAAAAGTTTTATCTATGGTCGCCACTATGCGATCACTGTTGGTGGGTGCTCCGCACGGATGCCTCCTCTCAGCGGTCATCTTCCATGTTGCGTCCGAAGTGGCGGGGCACATGGAGGATGATTGGCTGGGAGGGAGGTGAATGAATGCGGGGCACGCAACACATGGCGCCCAAACGTTTCGGCCTTTTGACTTTCTAAATTCTAAATTCTAACCTCTAAATTCAAGTTTCAAAGTGTTATCGAAATTCGGAAAAGTGTCGGGTAATTCGCGTAGTTTGTTTGAATCGGGATTGTGATCATCTCAATCACACCCAGTAATCGCTTCCACGTTTGAAACCGTCGCCATCCCAGTTTCGACACACTTCTATTAAATAAATCAAATAAATTCACTTTTACTTGTAGTCGTCGGATAATTTGTTCGAATCGTGAATCATCTCGTTTTACGTACTTCACATTTTGTTGTGACACACAATTTAAGTGTCTAATTAAATTTTGTATCTGATCACGTATTGTCTGTTGGTGGGGAGACCAAATATATCTTTATAAAACAAAAATACCAATAATAATCACTTCATGTTATTCCGATTCGTATGTGAATCGACACAATAATATCTATTGTAAAAACTTTTGTAAAAACTTTTGTAAACATTTTTGTAAACATTTTGTAAAACACTTTCGTACAATTTCTGTAAAAATTATGTACAATAATTTAAGTCAAAAATTTATGTAAATTCATGTAAACTATTGTAAACTATTGTAAACCACTCACACTCACACTCCTACAATCGGTTTCGGTAGTACGCGTTTAGTATCTTCGCCGCGTTTAATAGTTGAACGTATCGCCCATTGGCGTATAATTGATATATTTAGCGTAGTTTTGTGGCGTTTCGCTTTAAGCGAGTAATTTGGACCGCTTTTTTGAGTTAGCCAGAGTATCGTTAAGTTGTAATACAGTATAGTGTACTTTAGTATCGTATAATATCGTATCTTATCCTATCGTTTCGTGTAATATTCTATTCGGTAAAATAACTAAATCTTTTTATATAATCCGCGCAACCATTTAGTCGCTCTATCACTTAACATTACACCTACTATCTAATATCTTCAGTTATATATATCATTTTATCTTGCAACATGGATATTCCTCAGGCATTTTGGCCCAAAGTAGTATCTTCTCCGGTTACGTCTCGGGAAATCAGACCATCCCTCGAGTTAGGGAGTGAGTCCAATCCTTTTTCCATTAATCATCCGCTACAAGTGTCTGAAGTGGGAGGCAGTTCCCCACCTAATCAATCCGTGATGATAAACATTCCCCCCGAACAATGTCAGGCGCCCATCATTTTCAACAGTCCGAAACACATTGTGACTGGAAAACCTATCCACACTGCGGATTTATATATGTTAAATCAAGGTGAACCCTTTCGGTATGTAAGCCCGACACAACCTGTAGGTGAGGTGAAAACTCCACCCCCTATGTATCTAGACGTTCCTTATACTCATAGTTTTCCTCCACCTGTAAGGGAAACCTTAAACACTTCTGTCCGTCATAATGTACCCATATTTAAATGGGGCATCACGTTTGATGGAACCAACTCTAGTCTCAACGCCGAGACTTTTATATTCCAAGTCGAGACTCTTGCTCGCACCTATCAGGTTTCATTCGCAGAACTCATCGCGAGTTTCCATTTATTAGTTCGTGGACCAGCAGCGGTCTGGTATTGGAAATATCTCCAACTACATCCCCAGTCCTTTGATTGGGACGGCTTTAAGGCCGCTTTTCTGAGTCGATATGGCTCTCTTACCTCCGATGTGGACATCCGACGACGTATTGACGCGCGGATTCAAAAACCTTCTGAAACCTTCATTGAGTTCTTTGATGCAGTTGAAGGACTGACCCTTCAACTTAGGCATCCATTACCGGACACTGACCTACAAGTCATCCTATATCGCAACATGTCCACCCGTCTGAGCGATCATTTAGCTGGTCGCACCTTTAACAACACTCGCGAACTAGTCCAATGTTGTATTTCCGTCGAGAGTGTATGGAACATCAACACTCCTGTAAAACGGACTATTCCTTTCGTGCGGCGTTCTGTGCACGAAATTCATCGTACGTTTGGGTCGCAAAACGTAGATCCTATCAACTCTCGTCGTTCTTCTGGTAATCCATTCAGACAGGCAGACGTATCTCCTACCGTTCGCTCTTCCGAAACTTTTTCTAACTCCGTTATCTGTTGGAACTGTAAGCGTAGTGGGCATTCCTTGGGAAATTGTCCAATTTCGGTAAATCGACTTTTCTGTTTTGGATGTGGCCACGATGGTGTCCTGAAAAGTAACTGTGCTAAATGCAATCCTTCGGGAAACGGGCGAAGGAGTGTGTCGTTCGCGGGGAATCGATCCACTCCAGTCATCGCCAACACCATGCCTCTGAATCGGTCCGACCGAATAAAAACACGTATCCCAGTCCGACCCGAAGCAAATACGCGTCTGTAAATCATGTACCTTCCCGATCTAACATCTCTATGAGAGATGTCACCATCCAAATGGACCCCGATATCAATTTAAAACCTGTTGTAATACCTGTTGAGTCCATACATAGCGATCTTGGTTCCGTGACGTCACCTCATATAGTTCATCCTTCTATTAAATCTAAATGTCGCCTACTGTCCAATAGTCGCCTACGTCGTTGTAAACGTACGGCATTATATTTTTATAAACTTCGTCAAATGCGTAAGGCAGTACTACACTCCATATATTCCGATGATCCTTCAGCGGATTCCCGACCTTTTCGTGAAATAGCCATTAATGGGCATAAACTCTCTGGGTTACTCGATAGTGGAGCTAGCGTTAGCGTTTTGGGTCACGGGGCTTTAGACCTTATATCTAAATTACAACTTTATCTGCATTCTTCCAAACTCCACATTAGTACTGCTTCTGGACAACATGTCTCTGCGTTAGGTTATGTAGACACTTCAGTCTCCTTCGGAAACTTAATCAAACCCATTCGATTTTTAGTAGTCCCTTCTCTAGGACATTCTGTGTATCTGGGCATCGATTTTTGGAACGCATTTAATATCGTACCTTTTCAGTTACCTTCTCTACAAGTACTTAATACTGTTTCTAGCTCTGAAGGTGATGTGTATCATCATCTACCTACAGCGCAGCAAATGCAGCTTCAATCTGTTATCCAGACCTTTCCGTCCTTTAACGAGCGGGGCTTGGGAAAAACTTCTCTTTTGAATCATACTATCGATACGGGTTCTGCTAAACCCGTTAAACAACGTCACTATTCAGTGTATCCTATTATTCAATCTCAGCTGTATGCCGAATTAGATCGTATGCTTTCTCTTGGCGTTATAGAGGAAAGTCAGAGCTCATGGAGTTCTCCCGTCACTTTGGTCCGCAAACCCGGTAAAAATCGGCTATGTCTGGACGCTCGTAGGGTTAACGAGGTCACTATCAAGGATGCATATCCACTTCCGCTAATTGAGGGTCTCTTATCTCGTCTACAATCTACTAAATTCATAACCAGTCTAGATCTCAAGGACGCCTTCTGGCAAATTCCTTTATCTATGGAGTCGCGCGAAAAGACCGCTTTTACAGTCCCTGGTCGCCCTCTTTATCATTTCACTGTTATGCCTTTTGGTCTCTGCAACGCCCCACAAACTATGTGTCGCCTCATGCATAAAGTCATTCCGCACGAGTATCATGACAAAATTTTCGTCTATTTAGACGACCTACTCATTACTAGTGCCACCTTTGAGGAACATTTAGATCTATTAAGTAAAGTAGCTCAATTTCTCACTTCCGCCGGCCTTACTATTAACGTCGACAAAAGTAAATTCCTTCAACGCGAGATCAAATATCTCGGATATATAGTCAGTGACGGTATCCTAAAAACCGATGCGGATAAAATTTCTAGTATTGTGGACTACCCCACTCCTAAGTCCGCTAAGGACGTACGGCGTTTTATGGGAATGGCGGGTTGGTATCGTCGTTTCATCCTTCGCTTCGCCAGTATCACTGCGCCTCTAACTGATTTACTTCAGAGTAAGCGTTCGTTTAAGTGGAACGACTCCGCCGAAAACGCTTTCTCGCAAATAAAACAAGCCCTAATTTCGGCTCCAGTTTTAATTAATCCAGACTTTAGTAAACCCTTCTTTATACAGTGTGACGCCAGTACTACCGGTATCGGTAGCGTGTTATTTCAAAAGGACGAGGATGGTAAAGAGCATCCTATTGCTTTTATGTCCAGTAAATTAAATTCGGCCCAACGTAACTATACTATCACGGAACTCGAATGCCTGGCGGCTGTTCAAAGTGTAAAAAAATTTCGCGCCTATATCGAGGGGTTTTCTTTTACTATCATTACCGATCTTGCCAGCCTCAAGTGGCTGATGCGGCAAACTGACCTTTCCGGCAGACTGGCTCGTTGGAGTCTCAAACTACAAGGATTTGACTTTCAAATCCAACACTGTAAAGGATCCGTAAACGTCGTCCCAGACGCGTTGTCGCGCGTACATGAAGGTATTGTAGCCGGCAATATCTCTATTCTCTCGGACCAAACTTTAACTTCAATTCTTCCGGAACATGCTTCTCTGCATCCTTTAATTCCTGAGTCAACCTTTAGTGACTCCTCATATCTAGAGCGTATCGATTTTATACAGCAAAACCCCGATAAATTTTCTAATATTTAGGTACAAAACGGGAAAATCTATATTAATACCGGTGTCATGTCGGATGACCAAGTAAATATCCCTCAAACTAAACTATGGGTGCCCGACAGTGTACAACAACTGCTTATATCTCACAGTCATAGCTCCCCTGTATCCGCACATGGTGGTGTCCATAAAACCGCCGAAATATTGCGTCGGTATTTCTATTGGCCACGTCTCAAACTCGAAGTCCGTAAATTTATTAGTCAATGTTCTGTCTGCAAACAGACAAAGTCTAATAACCAAACTCTACGTCCTCCTCTCGGACAAATGCGTATTTATGAGCGTCCACTGCAACGCCTGTTCATTGACTTTCTGGGTCCCTATCCCCGTTCTAAGTTCGGAAATACGCAACTTTTCGTGGTGCTGGACCACTATTCCAAATTTCTATGGCTTAAGGCCATGCCTAAGGCAACTGCCGAGTCCGTTGTGAACTTTCTGTCCGAAAATATTTTCCATACTTTTGGCGTTCCTGAATTTATTCATTCCGATAACGGAGTGCAATTTGTGTCTAAAGTTTTCACGCAACTCTTGTCAGACTACAATATCACCCAAGTTCTAAATCCTCGATATTCTCCGCAGTCCAACGCTTCTGAGCGTGCCAATCAATCCATTCTATCCGCTATTCGCTCTTATATTGGTGACGACCATCGTAATTGGGACCGTTCTCTGGTGGAGACATGCGCTGCATTTAGGAACGTCGTGCATGAATCCACTGGTTGTTCACCGCACTTCCTAATGTTCGGCTTCCAGGCTATTAGACATGGCTCGGACTACACTCTCCTACGTAAATTATCTTCGTTAGCTGATGGTCAACTAAGTGTCACGGAGCGCAACGACAAAATGCGCGATATTCAAATCAAGGTCCAATCTAAACTTCAAGAATCCTACTTGAAGGGTAAACGCAGATACGATTTGCGTAGTAAGCCCCGAATGTTTCAGCCCGGTCAAGCTGTACATGTTCGTAATCATGTCTTGAGTAAGGCTGTTGATCGGTTTTCCGCCAAACTTGCCCCGAAGTTTGTGCCTGGAATCATTGTTCGACCTGTGGGACAGGTTGCCTACGAAGTTCGGGATACGTCCGGTAAAACTATTGGTGTATGTCATGCACAGGACATTAAGAGTTAACTTCGATCTGTATATTTTGTTGATAGCTATCTGTATATATATCATACATATGTTGTATCATAAAATAAAATAACTATTTATTATCCGAATACTTTTATTTTACTTCACAGCTTAATATTTGTGGCCGCCGCGCGCACGGATTCTATGGTAGTGATCTTTCTATCGCGATTCCGGTCAGGGTTGAGCAATATGGCAGCGCCATCTAGTTTTTCTACAACGCATAAATAAATTCTACAACAACTCGGCCACACTACAATTAATGACGTCCTCGTCATGCGCGTGCCTCCACAAAACCAAGCTTCATATAAATTCATTTCACAATCCATTACAAAACTCAAATCAGGAAAAGCTTATGGTTACAAAATTCAAATTTGATAAGTTAAATTATTATTATATAAATTCGATCAGGGAAGTAATTTGACATACTTTAGAAAAATTTAGTACTGAGAGATCGGTTTAAGTTTGTCGATAGAAAAGACCCCCTCGAAGCAACGGCTAGACTGTTGCTCTCCTTCCACATCGGCTATGACATATCGGTCATTTTGCAAAACCTTTTTAACTTGATATGGACCCTTAAATCTAGGCCTTAACTTTCTACTATCACCAGTTGACGGCGCCTCTGCCCTCACCAGCACCAATTGCCCGATTGATAGAGACGGTGGTTTTGCCCGACTTTTGTCAAATTGGCGTTTCATCTTATCACGATTATCTTCCAACAATCTCTCCACATCTCGAGTGAGCGGTGGATTTTCAACCTGGTTGTTCACTGTTTGGATCTCTCTAGTAAGCGGACTATCATGAAACCCCATTCCTTCATATCGAAACACTAGACTAGAAGGTGTCTCTTTTGTTACACGCTGTACAGAGTTATTAAGAGCCCATTGGACTTCTCCAATTTTCTTATCCCAGTCTAAACAATCTAATCCCTTCGATATAGAGCTAAGGGCGGATACTATACTTCGATTTAGTCGTTCAACTTGGCCATTGGCCCTAGGCGTACGACTCGCTACTTTGATGTGGTTTATCTCCAGTTTAAGACAATATTCCTCGAACTTCTTAGCAGTAAACGCAGTTCCGCGGTCAGTAATTATTCTACTAGGTTTCCCATAATTTGCTATGAATTCATTCAGACAGAGTACCGCCTCCTCTGTATCAACGTTATAAACGGATTTTAAAAATACATATTTGGTGAATCCGTCTATTAACACGAAAACATACTTATTGTTTGCTTTAGTTTTAACAAACGGCCCCAAATGATCTGCGTGTACGGTGTGAAAGGGTGTGTTCCCTTTGTCAAGAGGATGTAAGAATCCGGGCTGCTTTCCAGTTGGGACTTTATAGTAGAGACAATTTATGCACCGATTTATATACTTGGCTACCTCTTCTTGCATTTTAGGGAAATAGTAGCAGTGTTTGAGCTTGTGTACAGTCTTACTAATCCCTAGGTGACATAAATTCTTATGGGCTTCAGCGATAAGTTCATATCTGAGCTCGGTCGGAACGTATAGTCTCCATCTGTTTTTAGTAGTCTTGTACACTCGTCCATTATGCATAGTAAATTTTTCGTGGGTTTGTGCATCCCCAGCTTCAAGTTTATTTCTAACTTGCAATATTTCTGCACTCTGACGTTGCATTGCAGCAACCCAATCAGTTGTGATTGTGATTCCGAAAATGTGTAAACTAGCTACACCAGTATCTTCCTCATTACATACAGGGTTTCTACTTAAACTATCTGCAACTCTATTAAGTGAACCTTTCCAATATTCAATGTGGTAATTGAATTCTGATAATTTCATAAACCAACGTGCTATTCTTGGACTCATTTCCCTTTTTGAATCCAAAAGTCGAAGACTATTACAGTCAGTCTTTATTACGAAATTTATCCCTATCAAATATACTCTGAATTTTTCTAGAGCACTCACAATTGCTAAAGCCTCCAATTCAATGGATGAATATTTAGACTCTTCCTTAGAAGTTTTTCTACTATAGTAAGCTATCGGATGGTATTTCTTATCATTTTGCTCTTGAAGTAGTACAGCTCCTACACCCAATGCACTGGCATCAGTGTGTACTTCTGTTTTGGCGTGTGGATTATAGATTCGAAGGATTGGAAAACTAGTTAATAATGTTTTTATAGTATCGAAAGCGTTTTGATGTTGTGAATTCCATTCAAATTTAACATTTTTCGCCAACAAATCCGTTAGAGGTCTCATTACAATTGAAAAATTTTTGATGAACCTACGGTAGTAACTAGATAGGCCAATAAAGCTACGGACTTTATGAACGTCTTTGGGTATCGGAAAATTACGTAGAGCTTCAATTTTTCTAGCACCCGGTTCGATGGTATTCAAGGAGATTTGAAATCCGAGATATTCTATTTTTTTACACAAAAAATAACATTTGTCGAGACGAATAGTAAGACCCGAGGATTCTATCACCTTAAATACTTTCTCTAATTTAACTAAGCCGTCTTCTATTGAATGGCTTGTGATGATTATGTCATCAAGGTAGGCCATGGCAGTGCCATAAGGAATTTTATTTAAAACTGTGTTGATAAGTCTTTGAAACACTGCTGGGGCATTGCATAGCCCAAACGGCATTCTTTTAAACTGAAAGTGCCCATCAGGCGTTACGAAAGCAGTTTTATCGCGTGAATTTTCGCTTATTTCAACTTGATAGTATCCACTAAAGAGATCCAAACTAGTAAAGTAGCGTTTCCCATAAAGCTGATCGATTTGATCATCTATACGGGGCAAGGGAAATTTTTCTTTAACACTCACTTTGTTGAGACCCCGATAGTCGACACACATTCTTAATTCTCCAGTTTTTTTCTTGACTAGAATGATCGGGCTGGCGTAAGGTGAGACGCTGTCTTCTACTATATTTGCGCCTTTAAGTTCGGCAATCATTTTCTTTACTTCGGTACGTTCCGCATATGATAGCCGATATGGTCTGTAGCACACAGGTATATCCGTTGAAACATCGATCTGCATCTTCATATCGGAACTACAACCGACCTGAAATATATTTTTAGAAATCAATTTTTTATAGATGTTTATGATGTTTAATAAATTGCTTAAATCACTTCCCGTTACATCGGTTTGAATATCTTCAACAAGAACATCTTCCGTATTAACTTCCCGCTTTATCGTATTGTGGTCGTCTCCGCATTGATATTTCCCTCCTCTGGTAAGAAGCTGACCTTCTTGTACGATGACATCTTTATCCGATATGTTGAGAACTGGAACACAGGTTCTTCCGGTGTCATCGGTTGATACTAAACATCGCGGAATGATATAGCCCGCATCACTACTATCGCGTATGCCTCCCTCGACGTACCAACTGCTGTTTGCTACATCAGTCGAAACTGCAATATGTCCGAGGTAGTTGGCAGGGATAATGTCGTTGTCACATGCTACTAAATGCACCTTATCACGATTCTCTGTTGACATGTCCATCACCGTAGTGGAACTGTTTCGTGCGTCCGACACTCGTAATTCGTTAGCGTTACTGACGATGGTGACGTGCGATTGTTCTGTAAACGGATGTCCAACTAACAAAGGGATACTTTGGACGGAATCTGGTACCACATGAATTTTTACAAGCGCCGCTACTCCATCGATTTCGACTGTTGTTGTTAAGAGTCCGATTGGCTTCACGATGCCGTTTCCGTAGCCTACTAAATTTTGTAGGTTATCGTCTTCGTAAAACGTCAATCCCAGCTGCCTAGCGGTCGCTTCTCTTATTGTCACACAACTACTTCCAAGATCGATGTAACACTGGACATTTTTGTTTTTATTTAATGTTGCGGTTTTTACATATTTCTCATGACTGTTTCTCTGTACGTGTAGCACTTGCTGGTGGCCAGGTTTTGTGTATGTGTTTGACTTCTGGACGTTACGGGAAAGTTTACCACAGTCTCGTGCGTAATGTCCAGGTTGGCTACATTTAAAACATGTTGGCGCTCTCTTTGTTGAATCAGCGCCGACGAATTTATTAGTTTGAGTTGGAAGTCTTTCTTTGCTATCTTCGGATATGTATTTTGCTGCAGCGACAAGATCGGGTAGCAGCTCAGACGGTTTTCTGTACCGCGAGAGTGGTCCCAAATGATCTCTGTAACGATGATTGTTAATTCCCTTCACGATCCACTGGATTGTTTCACTTTCGTCCATTTGTGCTTTGATGCAACGTGATAGCTTTTCGAAGTAGTATTCCGTTATGTTCTGCCCTAGTCTTTTCGTGTAGTTTTGGGCCTCAATGCGTAAATCCAATTGACTTTTTTGTGTTGGAAAAGTTTCCAACAGCAATGCCTTCCATTTCGTCCACGTTCTCTCTTCAGATGATATGGCATTCCGCCACAATTTAGCGACTCCTTCAAGACTTCCAAGCACGTGGTGCACAAGTGTAGTTTCATCCCAATCGTACAGCGTTCCAAACTCCTCCATGCGCTGTATGAACGTAGTAATATTTCGGTTGTCTCCACTTACCGGGTTAAATGTCGGCAAGATCTTATCGAAGTTAAGGTATCTGTACTGTACAGTGGATACCGATCCACACGTGTCGTCGTTTCCTCCTCGTTCAGTCATTACTGCAACTTGAAATACACTCAGTACCGCCGAAACTCGATTGCATCCGCGTTAACTTAAACTTTCTCGACCGAAATATTTTATTATCCCACTTCTGAGATGTTGTATCATAAAATAAAATAACTATTTATTATCCGAATACTTTTATTTTACTTCACAGCTTAATATTTGTGGCCGCCGCGCGCACGGATTCTATGGTAGTGATCTTTCTATCGCGATTCCGGTCAGGGTTGAGCAATATGGCAGCGCCATCTAGTTTTTCTACAACGCATAAATAAATTCTACAACACATATATTAGTATGTCATCGTTTTTGTATAAAAATAAGTCTAGATATTATTAGGTGAGGTTGTAGATATCGGTAGTATTTAGTACAGGACGTGGTCCCTTATAAAATTAGTAGTCCAGTGAGTATTCCTAATGGCCTCGTCGTGTGACGAAACGGTTGCATTAGTGTGGACGGGTATTGTATTAGTATATATATCTGCATCGCATATAGTTAGGTTGTACTTTATTTGGTATCTCTTCATATATCAGTGGGTTTGGAGTCATAAAATGCTAGAGAATTGACGACCTCTGGGGTCCCTAAACTAGTCCGCGTTGAGCGTTGACGTCTGTATATAATGTAAATATTTTGGTATATCTAGTATCATATTATTAATAATTGCTCACAGGAAGTGAGACCATTTCTAACCCTAGCTCTTTATCTTTCAAATATTACCCATTTTACCTATCGGAATCTAGTGTTCCTCATCTTTTCAGGTCCGGTATACAACCGTTTCAGTTGCTAGGCAACTTTCTTAGGGGTGGGGGGGTTCATATTGAACTCAAAATGTATGTATTTGTCTTCGTCTTTAATTTCTGGTTTGTTTCTTTGGCTGATTCGAGACTGGGCTTGAAGTCTGTCAGGTTAGACCTGAGGTTCTCTATGGGGTTTCAATACAGAGGGCAACGGTCGATCCTTTGTAGTTAGTACAGCTCAACCCCAGTGTAAAACTCGGAAGGTACACCACTTCGTTTTTCAGTGTCGTGTATTGTCCCGGATATCTTGTCGTAACATTATCTCTGATCTGTAATAGCGATTTCATTACTCATCTTTTCAACACGCCCGTGTTTCATTTTGGTTGATAACTCAGTAAACCGCCGTCGATAGGTTCCGTTCCTGTTTTGAGCTAGTTCGACTACTTAGTTAGTTTTGAAGGCTTATTTCGGGTAAAACTGTCGATTGAGTAGGGTTACCTTAACGTAATACCGTATCGCGGAACTTGCGTGAACATGTATGATGATTTCGACGTTACTACGTTTTGACTACATCTTCTGAGCTTCACGTAAGACTTCCCATTTGTTAAAACCCTCTTGGTTCGATTGAGCGAGCATGATGATTTCGACGTTTAGACGTTTTGACTACATTTGCCTAGCCTCATACCAACCATGAGATCTTTCATTAATTAGAGTTCATACATAGCCCGGCTTTATTGTGGAGAGACTCTTCTCAGGGCGGGGTCGTCCCCACGTTCTGTTGCGGATCAATCCTCATATTTTTATAGTTCATTTTTTTTTCATTTCTTCCAAATTTGGAACATATTCAAATTTCCCTCATTACACGGCCAAGTGATCAGCATTGGCAGTACTAAAGCCCAATTAAGCAATCCACCACACGCGCTATCTCTCTTGAGAGGTGAGTTCAAGTGATTGAGCGCGAATCGGTTCGCTTTGCCTGCTATCGCCTCTGATTGGCCGAAAACATTTTGGGTATATTACCATATATGGTAATAAACGAAGCAAAAATGCTTCGTCGTGTGATCGCGGTGAATTGGAGGTCGGTGAGTAGAGGATGGGATGTGACACGAGTAAGTCGTCGCGAGAGATGTAATTGAATGACACGCCATTTTCCGGGGAGTTTTTTTTTAACGTATCAACGAGTCCGGCGAGACTAAAATATTGGATCGGGAAGTGTGCGCAATTAATTCTAGCGAGCATTTTCGGTGATTGAGGATACGCGTGTCGAGTAGCAGACTCCGAATCGTAGTCTTGTGCGCGTAGTCGCTGGAATTTGGGAGTTATTGGCCGGGAGGCTAGAAACAAGTGGCCCCGTCGCTGCGAACAGGATTGGAACATTGGACCGCGCGGAGTCCACAGACGTTCCATAAATTTGTGGAGCCCGAACCCGGAATGCGAATGGAATTGGTGCGTCCGGGTTTGATTTCGTTGCACGAAGAAGGCGAAGAAGACTTCAAGGTGCCAAGGCTGAGGAGGCGAGTCGCGAACACTCACCGATCGCCTGCGTTCTACGTTATGCGGTGGGAGTCGGGATCGGAAGGACTTGGCTTCCGTTCGATGCAGGCTTAAATGCAAGTCCTCCGCCAGGTCAGATCTGCAGTGATCTTGGCGGACCAGTGTCCTTGGACGGAGCAGAGCGAAAACGATCTACCACGCCGCTTTGGGCGAAGTGATCTTTAGCGAAGGCGTTGATCGCAGCGCCTGGCAAGGCTCGTGTGGTGCAACGGCAAAAGCGCCTGGAGTGGAGTTGTTGATTTGCCGGGGAGTAAGTATGTTGTGATTGTAGCGTGAGCACGTGTATCGAAGGCGTACGGAACACGGAGGAACGCCTTGCGAAACGGCCCAGACAAAAGGCGACAACGCAAGGGAGCAATCCTCGAAAGTCCGATTCGATGACAGTGATGTCATTGAGAAAACATTTCAGTAGATATGGCCTAACTTGGCTTACGAGTATGAGAGCCCAGCACATTGATCTCGATGTTTCGACCTCACTACCTGAGGGTTTGCAATGTTAATTTCACTCTTCGGAAAAAAAAATCAATTAAAATTTGAGTGTTTCCTGTGAAAGTTCTTTGTAATACATACCTGTATAAAATATCTTTTGTAAGTAACTAAAATCAGTTAGAAAAACACATTTAAGAAATTCATTTGTTCTACATACAAAAAAAAAAAATATACAGTGAACATAATATGAAGTGAGTGTTTTCATAGTTCTCCCCTCCTGTGCGTGTGCCTGTGCGTGATTGAGTTTGTCCGGTAGTTGACGTGTCCGTATGATGTTTTTCTTGGTGATTTTGATTAGCCCACGACCCGGTGAGCTAGCCGGTTTTAAAAAAAAAAAGTTTTATCTATGGTCGCCACTATGCGATCACTGTTGGTGGGTGCTCCGCACGGATGCCTCCTCTCAGCGGTCATCTTCCATGTTGCGTCCGAAGTGGCGGGGCACATGGAGGACGATTGGCTGGGAGGGAGGTGAATGAATGCGGGGCACGCAACAATGGATGCCCTTTTATTATCAATGCGACAGTCAGTCAAACTACTAATGAATATAGGTGGCATTAATTTTAGCTTAAAAGCTGCCGGGATTATAATTGGTTCCTGTGGAGGCAAGTTAGAATAATTCGGAGTTAGAATTTCGAATCTATTTGCTAAAATTGGGATATTGGGGGACTTTTTCCCTTTACAAATCAGCCTTCTAGTTGTTAGGCGAAACTTATTGATGTTGTCGTTTATGGCGCTGTCGATGCTGCTGTTCTCACGGTTTGTGATGCTGCTGAGCTCGCCGTTGATCTGGCTTTGCGTAACGATTTGGCCGGTGACGACTTTCGTGCCTTCTGGATAGCTTCAAGTTCTGCGGCTATTATATTTCTCATGGATCCAGACTATACAGCATTGCTTCGTTTTCGATAAAGGGAGCTGTCAATTGCATTGATTTTGATTTCAGCCGCATTGGCCAGAAAGTTTCTCTTGTTGCTTCGCTTTACACGTGAGGGAAGTAAACCGATGAGTGACGATTATATGAAGTGGCCGCGTTTGAGCGAACTATCAAGTGGGGTTGCACTATTTAAAAGTTCTTGTCAAAATGGCCTATTTTTCAAAAAAAGTTCAAAATGACAGATTCACTTTTTTATAATTATGATTTTCGGATTTACAAAATCAATGAACAATGCAAAATACACGTCTTGCGCTGACCAACTGTCTTATCAAATTAAAGAGAATCATGAAATTCGAATTATACTCCTTATATTTATTACGGTATAACTGATATTCGCTAGAGTTTATCTGGAATTTGATGCCCACCCGAGCATTCGTCTATGCGTGTTTCTAAAAATAAGCGTAAATAACGTAAGACAACGAGCTCCAAGAATTGTTGCAAATTCTTAACATCAATTTTTATTTACTTCACAATTTTGTTGCTAGTTCTGACGGGAGCTAATAGTTTTAATGTAAATCAAACTTGTTTAAGCGATCCAGACATAATTTTTACGACGCATTTAATTACCGTGCTGTATAATTTGCATTACCTGACTAGATTGGTGCTAAACCGATATGCATGTAGAAGAAAGCAATTAACACGATGTAAAAACTTCATATTACCAATTATTTTAACTCATAATTAATCGAACCTCACCTGCTGAATTCAACGAATCTCTTTGTTTGAAGATTTCCTACATTTTTTCTCTTCACGTTAAACATAAATGAAGGTTCCACTTGCCATGACTTTTCATTTTTGGTTAGAAATAAATGAACTGTTATTGTGTGCTCATACCTTTTAATTGAATCTTGTAACTACCAAAATATGTACACTTGAATACGACATGCGCCCTTCCTCATTCAAATAAATTTTATTGCACATTCTTGAAGTATTTTATTTCGCTAATTGTTCTATTTGAAACTTTATTTGGAACTTTTTGCTGCCCTTATAAAAGGGTTCAGCATCCGAATAGCATGACATGCTTAACCATTCCCTCAGAATGATGTATACGAAAAAATTAAAAAGTAAAACATTTACTTTTTCATTGTCATCTTCATGTACTATATGGTAATGAATGTACGGAAAAAAGTTGTTACATTGTTCAAAATAATTGTTTCGTGGTTCTCAAGCAGCTATCTGTAGCACATATAATCTCGAAATAACATTAAAGGCAGTAAAAAAATGTAATGGAAATGCGATACAATTTATCAGCCCCAATGTTGACAAATTATTTGCTTACCTCCGCACATAATATTACATCGTGCAGTTGGATACTTATAAAGATTTTCTTTGCTTGGTAAATTAATTATTTCAATTTTTAAGTAGCACTGAAATTTAGAAGAAGAAAAATATTTTAATATTAAGTGATACAAGAAAAGTTCAATTAAGGTTTGAAAACTTTTAAAAAATTTATGTCTTACTATTTCCTCGCATCAAACAGATTTTGTTCACATGTTTCCCAAAGAGTTTACTATCTAGCACATACCCAATACACTATCTACGTTTTTTTTTATCATAACACAATTTTCTCTACAATACACTCACGCACAACACCAAAACCTTGTAAGACTTTTTGATATTTCAATGACTGCCAGTTGTGCTCCACTCGCCTGATTGGAGCCGATCAGTTTCATATAGCTTATGCCAGGAGTATTTAAAAAACGAAGCAATATTTAATAGAAAGTTCAAGAAATCTAGTACTAGAAACATTAAATAATAAAAACTACATTATCTACGAGCTAGACATTTATACTTATTCCTTGACACAATTTCGCAGCAACGTCAAAGCCTATTCTGACCTTCTGTGTTTCTAGTTGATATCCGAGTTCTCTATGAGATCATTGTGAATTTTTCAAACACCTTATAAATGAAAAAAGGTTTAAGGGGAAATAATCCAAAAAACTAAATCGATTTGCAATCAATTGAAATTTTTGAGAATTCCAACCCGAAGCTATGCATTGTTACCATATAATGAATGTATTTGAGAAGTTCTGAACTATTAGAAAACAACGGTTAAATTACAAAATATAAGTATGTTATAAAACGCAAAGCCTTACAGATTAACCATTAGAGGTGCGGATCATGTATTCCTAAATATCGCAGTTTCGCAACCACTAGACAGCATCATCTGCAAACCCATTTTTAACCTAAATATTTCAATAATGCATAATTCTTACCGTGATACCACCATTTTGTTTTTTTTGGGTCTTTGCTACATGTTTTCACATAAAGCGTATTATCCGGTGGGCGTTTCTTCTCTCGACAGCTACTAAGCATCGATGAGATGCTAAGGCATACAGATTGAACAGATAATGCGGGCGACCAGTCTTCAGTAAGTATGGACAGACAGATGTGACCATTTGAATAAACGTGTGGATGAACTGGGATGTTGGACCCGGTGAAAGTAACCTGTAAAAAAAATTAATAGGTTTTCCAACTCTTATATTATTTCAAATATTGAATTTCAAGACGTATACTTCTGGGGAATCGAATGGGTATTTGTTATTAAATTTGAATAGCAACTGAAAATGTTCTCCTTCGTATAATGTACCTTCGACACCATCGATATTTATTTTCCACCTGAATATACAAAGAATTAATTCTTATTTTTTTTCTTATATCCATTTGGAAGTTTTACTCTTGAAGATTTTGACCAATACCGTCAATATCGACT
Organism: Oxycera nigricornis; assembly: GCA_963942545.1. Taxonomy (NCBI): domain Eukaryota; kingdom Metazoa; phylum Arthropoda; class Insecta; order Diptera; family Stratiomyidae; genus Oxycera; species Oxycera nigricornis. The sequence goes on along the minus strand of OZ012659.1, from coordinate 58,607,988 downwards.
TTCACACCGGACGGGGGATCTTTTATTAATGCCAGGAGTTCTTTATGCAACCTTCTCTGAAAGTAAAATGAAGTAAGAATTTATGTTTGTCAAAATAATGGTTATTAGACAATAAAACAAACATTTCTCAAAAATAATACTCTTTTTCAATATACAGTCAAGTTATAACAATGAATATAGTTATGAAAAATGACAAATTTTCAAAACCTCTTTAAAACATACGATCTTGAAGCTAGTGAAGACAAGAAGTATAAAGTAGAAGTGCGATTCCAAAAATAGGGACAGGTAATAAAAAATAGAAGGGATGATGAAAATCTCACTGTTTTTGAAATGCCTAACTATACTAAAATTATTAAATATCGCAAAAACATTCGAAAATATATGGTTTAAACATAAAAAAAAATAAACTTAAATAACGGGTATATCACTTCTGTATGGTCATCGTACTAAAATGTTTCATTTGCTAACAGATGAGGAAACTAGAGTAGTTGTAGTATTGAGCTAATTTAAGCTTTAGGACATTTTGCTCATGCCAAGGCTTGTCAAGATTATTTATAGGATATGAAAATGTTAGACAGAATGGACCCAAAGGCCAATCCGAGGAAAAGCTACTCAGATATTTTTTTCCATTCAAAAGTTTGGAAAAGGCAGACCATATTCGTTTCCCTGATTGTGACTAAGGATGGCAGCGTGATATATTTGTATCAAATTAGATACATTTTTAGAAACTATTTTATTTGGGATACATTTATGCACTATTTTTGAAATGGATACTACTTTTTTACTACTTTTTCTGGTTTCATATTTTATATCAAAACTTATTTAAAGAATGCTATTTTTGGCATACTTTTTCACTCTGAAAAGAATATACGCATCCTCATCATCACAATATTGTGTAGCTTTAAATTCGTGCAATTGCAAGTAATCATTTTATTGCAAATTGCTTAAAAACCGGCAAAGTGCTAAACGTATGCCATAGAACCGATTTCACTGAATGCCCAGAATACATAAGGCGACTTACATTATCAAGGAAAAATATAAATTATAACAATAGTACACTTAACATACTATATGCAAATCTTCGAAGCTTTCGTCAGAAAATAGAAGATATTGAAATTTACGTGAAGGATCACAAGGAAGTTGATATCATGCTATTCTGCGAAATATGGCTATTCGATTCAGAGATTGATAACTACTAAATTAATGGATACAAAGCTGTTTTCTGCTGCAGAAATGATAATAGAGGCGGTGGAACAGCAATTTATGTTAAAAATGGTCTGCAATATAAAGTAAAATATAAAAACATAAATTTTTCGACAATAATAAGTATCGGTATTAGGGATAATACATTTAACAATTAAAATACATACAATGACCAAAGTAAAACCAAGATTGAGATATATAACTTACCTCAAAAAAGATAAATTCATTGAGACAACTAACCAGTTACTTAAAAAGAAAACCCCAGAAAGTTTCCAGGAATTGGCCGGGATAATACAGAAAGCTAAAGATTCTGCCACGTTTACTAAATCTATCAGGAAAAGGAATGTAACGTGGATTACTGAAAAAGTTATTACTGCCTCAAAGAAAAAACATAAAGCATATAAACTGCTAATTAAGGATCCTTACAGTCCCACAAAACAACAACAATACAAAATAGTAAAAAACGAATGTAATAAAATAATAAAAGAAGCAAAGTATCACTATTATACCATAAAGCTTGAGCAAAGTTCAAAAAACCATAGCCAGTCCTGGAATTTAGATTCCCGGAATACTTAAAAATATCTGCAGTTATACCGATTTTTAAAAGGGGTGATGAAACTAACCCAAACAATTACACACCAATCTCACTCTCGAATTCCTTAAGTAAAATCCTCGAAAAAAATTTAGATTCTCGAATCAAAGAATTCTTATTGCAAAACGAAATCTTGGATAGAAACCAGTACGGATTCCAGGCGGGCAAAGGTACAACAGATGCCATTCCTGATGTAATTGGATTTGTAAATGAATACTTGGATAAGGGCCAGCAGCAGTTTTCGTGGACCTAAAGAAAGCCTTCGACAAAGTTACACATGAAACTTTAATCAACAGACTCGGTGTATATGGAATTGTTAGAAAGATAGATTTCAAAATACACTAATTGGAGGTGTCAAAAGCAAAACTGCTGAATTTAGCATAGGTGTTCCGCAGGGCTCGATCCTAGGACTAATGCTATTTCTACTTTATATCAACTCCATACAAAAAAGCAGACCTTGTTGCGAAAGTGGTTATGTACGCAGATGACACTGTGCTCGTATACTCAGATAAAACTAATCTCGAAATTGAACAAAAAGTTAGTACTGACCTGGACAAGTATTGGTATTGGCTTCTACACAAAGTAGATTGGCAATAAACGCGGGGAAAACAAAATATATTATTTTCAAACAAAAGAACAAAACTGACATACAACCACACGTAAAAATCAATGACACAAGCCTCCAGAGAGTAGAACAAATAAAATATTTAGGACTTCTAATAGACGAGAAACTAACATGGACTCCAGACATAAATGATCTAAGGAAAAAACTGGCTGTCTACATTGGTCTTCTACGTCGCTTCTACTTCTTTCCAAAGAAAAAAAATCCAAATTATGTATGCACATCTCCTTTCCAAAATTTCCTACGGCATCTTGAATTGGAGCCAAACTTCTAAAGGTAGCCTCATGATCATCGCCAGATTAGTAACCAAGGCGTATAAGATCATTTACAATCTCCATATGTCAACTCCAACGAGCGAAGTTTACAAAACAGCCCAAGAATTGAATTTGCAAGGCATGATTTCCATGGAAAAAGCTAAATTCATACCTAAGAATTTACACCGTAATGAGTACACCGCTGGGAAATTAGTTAAAATTGAGGAGAAAGCCAGTTACAGAATGAGAAACATGAATAATATAGCTATAGCTTTTGCCAGAACTGATCAGCTAAAAGAAAACCCCTTCAACAAAGCAGCTAATTTTTACAATGCACTACCGGACAAAATTAAAAACATAGCGAACCCAACTTCCTTTAAAACGACACTAAAAAAAATCTCCTTCAGGACCAACTTTCGAAGTAAGTTACAAGTACAATCAGCTCCACTAAACTCAAAACCAAACATGTAATCAACAGGAAATAATTCATAAACATATAGTCTGAACTATGAATCTAACTAAAAGAACACTAAAATTTACAGATTTTGTGCTATCCCTTATACAGATTCTTATCGTCTGGGAAGTACTATGTACTAAAATTTTAAATACGGAGAATTACTAAATTTTGATGGAGAGAGTGATTGAAGGAAACGGAGTGGTATATAATCTATCTTTTTAAGCATTGATTGCTACAAGTGTAAAACAGATCGCAAAAGAAATTTATGTTGATGTTGTTTTCAACATTTTTTAAATAAATTAATAAACGACTGCAGCGTAATTTAGCGCTTTGATTTTTATCACAACCACGTCGTGAAAGTAAGTAAAATTAGGTAATATTATTCGTATCCATACCTTATTTATTTTCTATGAATGGTTTATTTTCATTTATGAAAATACTATTAGTTTTCAATTACTAGCGACTCTATGCAGCATCTGATTTTTTAAAGCATGGATTGTCAGATGTGAGAATTTTTATTAAATTAAGGGATCATTCTAGTCTTTAACCACATATCTATTACATGTAAAGTTATCGTTGGTATTCTTAAAATATTAATATTTTACAGTTTTATATTTTTTACGACCAAAAAATTACCGAAAAAATAAGTGATTTTGGTACGCTTTTGTTTGAAACTTCGCCATTTTCATGTTTTGCAAAAATAATTATTTTAAAGATTTGTGCGAATTTTTCCCATCCCAACAAAAAGCGAATTACCGAACGATACTGCTCTTTTTCCATCTTATCGAAAATCACGAAACACGTCTCGCTCGAATGGCTGCCAAATCCAAATCAACCTATCAATCAGTCTGAAATTTGTTTTGGCGTCGTTTGATAGATGACAGCACACGATGATAACACCAACTTTTCTCAGTAACGTCCTCTGTCTTCAAACACGGGTACTTATTGAACCGCCCTCGTACAATGTAAATACAATGATACCAACATACTCTACTATATATATATTAACATCATCCTCACGTCCGCGAACTTGGAAACGGGAACAGGATTATTTTTTTTTACCAGTAAGAATGCACTTAGGTCTTTCATAATTTGCCTAGAAAATCTTTATAATATAATAAATCAGCATACAAATTTTCATCAAAATCGAGTCAGCAGATTTTGCATAATAATTTTGCAAGCTAAATTTATTTAAAAAAATCCATTTTTTTTTTAAATTCAGAAACTAAAGCACAAAGAAGTTCGAAATTTTTTACATATAAATTCGCTCCGCTACAAGCCGAGAAAATACAATTGTTTTCACCTTTTAATTTCGTTGCAAATGCCCGGCAACTTTGACCGGTGGTATATCAATAACTAAGGCACATAACTCAACAATTTTTTCCAAAAGAAGCGTCTTTCAGAGTACTTTCTAACGCATGTTTTGGAATTAATTTAAGTTAACAGTTACCGAGATCCTCAATTTGTTTATTAGCAAAAATAATGTTTATAATTTTAAAAAAATACTGAGACCGCCCTAATAATCCGATTTTAATTTTATAAAATGCATTTGAAAAATGAAGTGCACTTTTATATGTAAAAATATTAAACTTCTATGTGCTTTAGTTTCTGATTTGCAAGATTTCAAAAAAATTGAATTTTTTTGAATAAATTTAGATTGCAAAATTATGCAAAGTCTAAGACTTGATTTTGATGAAAATTTGTATGCTGATTATAAAGATTTTCTGGGCGAACTACGAAAGACTTAAGTGCATTCTAAGTGGTAAAAAAAGATTAAATAATTCTGTTCCCGTTTCCGGGTTCGCGGACAGATCAGTCCCGGCGTAGAAACGGGTGGCGCCCTTTTTAAAAAAATATTCCCACACCCCTCTTCGCGGGTTTAACCCGGGTGGGATTGCCCAAACCTTGGCCAGGATCGGCTGCGGTGTAGTAGCGGACGTTGCACTAATTACAGGTGTAACATCTTGTTTGCCTTTATTTTTTAATTATTGCTATTTTGCGGCAAGGGTATAATGTTTTAAAATTTTTAACCAATCATATGTTATCTTATAAAAAATTTAATCACGCAAATTCTATTTTTGTACAATTTTGATCTAAAATGAACCGTCACAAAGATAAGAGTAAGAAAACTAGGAAAAAATCAAGTTTTTGTTTATAATTTTTAAACATTTTGATTTTTTTGTGAATGCTCCCGACTGAGGGAAGATAAATCAATTATTATTATACTAGTCATTCCACAACTTTTTGTGCAAAAACCAGTATGCCCCTTTCATCGCCTGTCGCGTGTTTAATATGATGCGTAGTATACATATTAAAGGTTACAAAAGTTTAACCTTTTTGGTTTTCGTATATGTGGGTTCTGCATCTTAATACTTATTATTGTATTGTGAAAATGTGTATTCAAAAATAAAGATATGTTAATGTAGATATAAGAATTGCGTGATTTTCACAATGTCTTATCAAGTATTTTGAACAACGAACATCATTGTTGTGTACATGATTTATGATAGATAATATTTGTACAATGTTTTAAACATTTTTGAATACTTTCAAATTACCGTTGTGAAATAGTTTACCGTTTATATCAATTATTGTATTAACACCTTTTGCTTGAACCACTTTAAATGGTCCTATGTAAGGCATATCGAGTTTTCTCTTTTAAGAAATAAATCATTTTTCTTTAGGAATTTGATAATGCGAATTGATCAGTACGTTTCTGTTTAACTAAGTCAATTATTTGTTCAGCTTTAGCTATTGCATGTTGCAATTGAGTTTATAGTTCGTTGGCATTATTATCTAGGTCGTACATCATGATGATGTACATTAGGCAAGTATGGTAATTTGCCGAATATTAGCTCATACGGTATATGATTACTGTCTATGAGTGAAGTTGATCCATTTATCCCAGCCAAGATTTTAGTTGAATGCTAGAAAACATCCATTCAATACTCTCTGGTTACGTTCTACTGTGTCTAGTGTTTAATGATGAACTCTGCACTTTGGTCGAATTTTAGTATTTTAAAATGTCCATACTTTAATATCAAATCATTAACTAACGTATATGCGACCGTTTTCATGATCTTTCCTTCTAATGGTATTGTCACGAAGAACTTGCTAAGCTTGCACTGCAAAGTCAAAATATATCTGTAGTTATTCGAAGTTCTTAATGGACCTTGTTTTTGTATTCTCAAACGAGAATCGGTGCTATGCACTTATTGTTTGAACTTAGAAACGCAGTATTTGCAACCGACAAGTCTATATTATCATAAATATGACTTCAAGTCATGACCGCGTTTTACATATTAAATTTTTGTTTTTTACATGACATATTCATATTAGGCAAAGCCAACTATTCTCAAAATAGTAACTACGTGCCAAGTCAAGTTAAGTAGAAAATCATAAACATACCGCGCGCCTTGACGATTCTTAGTAGTCAAATTTAAATCATTTTACATAAAGATCACGTTGACTAATGCAAAAAATAAATTCCAAAACAATTATCAAATGCGTCGCGTATTTTGCGCTAAGATAAACAACAATGGAAATTAAATAGACGAATGAAAATGAATGAAAGCTTTGTAACGATACAGAAATTGCTTAATCTTCAGCATGTTTTCATCAAATATCGAGAGGCAAAATACATAATTTGGTAGCCGCTCTCTTGAAAACTCCTGCATTTGTTTTGACAACAGCCGTTCTAACGATTCCATCACTTCCTGGGCAGACTTCTTGAACTCTTCCTGGAGCCCATTTTAGCGGAGGTAACCCATAATCTCGACAAACGACTAATTGTCCAATTTTAAGCTGTGGCCCTTGATTAGATTGCCATTTGGTGCGTCTTTGCAGCTGTGTCAAATATTCGGAAGACCAACGTCTCCAGAAATGTTGTCGAATTTGCTCCAAGTGTTGCCATCTTGACAATCTGTTTATTTTGAGATGCGTAATATCAGGCTCAGGATACGAATTCACTGATTGTCCAATCAGGAAATGACCAGCAGAGAGATAATTGAGATCATTTGGATCCGATGATATTGCCGTTAAAGGCCTTGAATTAAGGATTGATTCAATTTGAGTAACAAGCGTTGATGCTTCTTCGAACGTCAAGGCAGCGTCTGACGCCACTTTATAAAAATGTCTTTTGAATGACTTGACCGTCGCTTCCCATAATCCGCCGAAATGCGGAGCTCGAGGTGGCATAAAATGCCATTGTATACGGTCAATCGCTGTGCTATCGATGATTTTGCTTTGATGCTCCGATTGATTTAAAAGATTTCTCAAATCTTCCAACTCGCGATCGGCTCCAACAAAATTTGTGCCGTTATCAGAAAATACGTTAGTCGGTTTTCCTCGGCGACTTATGAAGCGTTTAAAAGCGTTCAGAAACGCATCCGTAGTCAAATCCGAAACAACTTCCAAATGAACAGCTTTTATGGCCATGCAAACGAAAACTGCAACGTATGCTTTAATGCGTTTGCTGTTCCGTCGTTTGCCATCCCGTATTATTATGGGTCCACAAAAATCTACTCCGGTGTTGTTAAAAGGTCTCGAAGAAACTACTCGATGCTCTGGAAGATCCCCCATAAGTTGCTCCGATACACGAGGTTTTGATTTGAAGCAAATGATGCACTTGCGGAGCAGCCGTTTGACGATACTGCGCGCCTTGATCGGCCAATACGATTGTCGTAACGCAGCTAATGTCCCATCAACTCCCGTATGTAAATTTTTTCGGTGTTCATGCTCAACGATGAGTTCTGTGAGTCTTGAACAATGAGATAACAGCACTGGGTGTTTTGCATCTTGCTGAAGGTCTGAATGCTTGAGTCTGCCACCAACCCGCAATAAACCATTTTTGTCTATAAATGGATTTAAGTCTCTTAAAATGCTCTTTTTTAAGATTTCATGGCCCTTTTGTAAGGCACTCAATTCTTCGGTAAATTTTAATTGCTGCTCCTTACGTATGAGACACTTTCTTGCATGTTCCAGTTCATTAGCAGTTAAAGAACCGGAGAATTTAAATCTACATTCCTTTCTGAACCTTTGAGCTACTCGAAGACACGTAGCAGTAACTCGAATGAGCTTAGTGAGTGTTGAGAATTTATCAAAAGGATCGATATCGTCTCGTATCTGGAATACCACCGTTGGTGACTGAGTCGATTGACTCAGCTGCTTCTCGTCAATTTCCGGTATTTCCGGGGAATATTTAATCACGTGCTCTTCTAGCCATCGAGGACCGTTCCACCACAGGCGACAAATCTTCAATTCTTTCGGGTTCAAGCCCCGAGACACAAAATCAGCAGGGTTGTCATTTGTTCTCACGTGATTCCAATCGTCTATCGCTGTTAATTCCTGAATTTCGCCGACTCGATGAGCAACGAAGACAGGTAATTTTTTATTTGATGCCTTTATCCAATGAAGAATTATGGACGAATCTGTCCAATAACAAGTTTTTGCTATTGTCAATTCCAATGCGCCTTTTACTTTGGTCATCAATTGAGCCAGCAGCTGAGCTCCACATAGTTCTAACTTCGGAATTGATATCGTTTTTAATGGTGCAACCCGCGATTTTGAGCACAATAATTGCACCTGAATGATTTCGCGAGAACCAATGCTCCGTATATAAACGCAAGCCACATATGCGCGTTCACTAGCGACGCAAAACCCATGAAGCTCTAAAACTTCATTCATGTCATTGCCGATGATTGTTCGTGGTATATGGAAATCGTGCATCGTTTGAATTTTCATTAAATAATCCGACCACTCAGTGTGGATGTCTGACGGCAGAGATTCATCCCAATCGATTTGAAGTTTCCATAGCTTCTGAATGATTACTTTTGCGATGAGTATCACAGGCCCGAGGAGACCCAATGGATCAAATATTTGAGCTATACTGGATAAAATCGATCTTTTCGTATGTGAGCTCGGATTCGATGACTTGATATTGATTGTGTATTGAAATACATCTTTTGACGGATTCCATTTTACGCCGAGAGTCTTTGAAGTCCCATCTTTATCCAATTCCAGAACAGTATTCGAGACAGACAATCCGAGCAGGTTTTTGAGCAACTCTTGATTATTTGAAGCCCATTGTCGAAGAACTAAGCCTCCTTTTGCAAGTAGTTCCGTCGCTTGATCACGAATTACCAAGGCATCTTTGATGGAATTCGCTCCTGTTATTAAATCATCGACATAGAAATCTCTGCGGGCTACCATAGCTCCAATCGGAAAATCTTTTTCCTCCAAATCAGCCAATTGATGGATGACCTTGGTTGCCAAAAATGAAGCTGGTGCCGTGCCATAAGTCAACGTTATTAGCTCAAATGTTTTGATATCATCGGATGGTTGATCGCGCCAAAGAATGCGCTGAAGAGGAATTTGGGATTCATCTACGAGCACCTGACGGTACATTTTGGCAATGTCAGCCGTCAGAGCGTATTTGAAGCTTCGAAATCGTAGTAATATTGAGAATAAGTCTTGCTGGATAACAGGACCAACCATCAAAGCATCGTTTAGTGAAATGCCACTGGATATTTTGCTTGATGCATCGAACACTACTCTTAATTTTGTTGTTGCACTTGTATCCTTGATTACGCAATGATGAGGAAGATAGAAATGAGGTCTTATGTCCAATGTTGGGTCATTGTTACTAAGCTCTCTCATATGTTTCAATTCCACATACTCATGAATAAAGTTGCTGTATTCAACTTTGAGTTGAGGTTTTCGCTCCAGCTTGCGCTCCAAGATTTTAAATCGTTGTAGCGCTGTGTCCCTCGAATCTCCTATTTTTTGGAGTAATTCGTTTCGGGTTGGGAGAGTTACAATGAATCGTCCCTCTGAATTGCGTTTATAAGTCTGCGCAAATTGTCCCTCGCAAAGACGTTCTTCTGGTGTTCGAGTGACTTGCCTAGTATTATGTTCGATTTGCCAGAATCGTGAGAGACTTGCGCTGAGGTGATCGTTGATCGCTAAATGACACGATGTTTGTATTTTTGGGCGATCTCGTGACATCAGTTTTCCGGATACAATCCAACCGAATACTGTTTTTTGCCATGTCGGTTGATCTTCTCCGAGTTTAATTTTGCCAATGCAAAGTAATTCTAAAAATATCTCTGCTCCAATCAAAATATCCACAGTTGACGGATGATTGAATTCAGGATCTACCAACGTGATACCATCTGGGATTTGCAATTCGTCAGGATCTAATTGATTCGCTGGGAGACACTGAGTTATTTTCTCAATTACAAGACAATCTAATTTCGCTTGGTAATTGTTGATCCTTGATTTGATCATTATTTTTGTAAACTTGCGAGTTTGCGTTGACATCCCTGCCAAACCCGAAATCGGAATGTCAGTGATGATTTCTTTTAATCCAAGTTTTTTGACACAATCAGCAGACACGAAACAAGATTCTGATGCTGAGTCCAGTAGTGCTCGACACGGCGTTGGTTTACCTCTCACATTCATAATATAGATGATTGCTGTGGATAGAAGTACTCGTTTGTCTTGGTTAAATACAGCAAGATTTACGCTCGATATCGCTGTTTCTTGATTGCTGGTACCATTGATGCTCGCTGGAATAGTGTTAAGTTGACCTTTTGGTATTTGTTCTAAATGAAGTAACGTATTATGACGTTTGCCGCATTTTCGACATGATCCTCCCTTGCATTGTCTTGCTGGATGTGATGCAGCTTTCAAACAATTCAGGCACAATCTACGCATCCTTATTTCTTTTATTCGTTGTTCTATCCCAAGTTGCATGAACTTGTTGCACTTGTATAGTGAATGGTCTTCTTCACCGCAATACGGGCACATTATATTTACCGTAGCTACATGAACGGTTGTACACCGGCTGTGTTCGGATTTATTATGACCGGTAATGTTCGAGACAGCCTTTTGTGATCGCGATGATGCTTCCAATGCTCGACAACGTTGAGCGAGAAAATCTGTCAATTGATCGAAAGTTGGAATTTCACCCCTTTTTATTGTGGTTTCCCATTCTCTACTCGTAGTTTGATCTAACCGACTAGTGACCAAATAAATCATCAGATCGCTCCAATTATCAGTGGGTCGTTTAAGAGCTTTCAGAGCCCGCACATGCTTTAGAACTGTGTCTAATAAATGTCGCAAAGCTACGTGATTTTCTTTGTATATCACAGGCTGCTCGAATAAAGCTCGGATATGCTTTTGAATTATGAAATTGTCATCATCGTATCTGTCGACCAACATTTTCCAAGCTTCAACATAATTTGCGTCAGACGTTTCGAGTGAGCTAACCACATCATGTGCTTCACCCTTTAGCACTGATAACAGATATTGCATTTTTTGAGTATTTGGCAGCGAAGAATTATGATGAATCATGCTGGTAAAAATATTTCGAAATGGAATCCATTCCTCGTATTTTCCCGAAAAGGTTTGCATTGCGACGCGCGGCAATTTTAGATGATCATTTGACGCCGTGCTTGCATGTGAGAAGGGCGTTCCTTCTCTTCGATCTTGAACTGGTCGCAATTCATCATTTTTTGTTTGGATCAATGTCTCAAAACGCACTGTCACTTCAAAATATTTTGTTTCGAAGGAGTTCCTTTCTTTTCTGTGATTTTCTTGGAAATCCTCAGAATTTTCCAATTCCTCGATTTCAATTTGAACTTCATCAAATTTGTCCCAAAGTTCTGTGAATTTGGCTAATCGTTGCCGCAACTCAACAATTGCTACTTGAGTTATGATGAATTCGTTCAAATATGTTTGATATCTCGTACACGATGACTTAATTGTTCCACGCTTTGATATCAGCGTTTTAAGCCGTGCTGCCTGTTCAGTCATTTCTAATATTGTTTAGTTTTATTTTTACGGATCACTGCTAATGTTCACGTTTTCGTTATTACCCGGCGTCTCAACTGTAAGACACTAGCGAGAAAATAGCTTTACGCGATTTGTTAACTTATTTTTCGCGGATAATCCGGCTCGACGGACCAATGTTTTTGTATTCTCAAACGAGAATCGGTGCTATGCACTTATTGTTTGAACTTAGAAACGCAGTATTTGCAACCGACAAGTCTATATTATCATAAATATGACTTCAAGTCATGACCGTGTTTTACATACTGAATTTTTGTTTTTTACATGACATATTCATATTAGGCAAAGCCAACTATTCTCAAAATAGTAACTACGTGCCAAATCAAGTTAAGTAGAAAATCATAAACAGACCTACTCCGTAGATAATTATTGTATCGAAACTTGCCTGAGCGTTGGTTTTCAACATTTTCTCGTTAGTGTTTTGGTTTGGTTTATCTATTTTCCATTGAATACAATTTTTGGCATATTTTTTCATCATGTTATTTATATTTTTCAGCAGTATTTTTGTTTGTTTTAATCGTGTTTTCTTGATTCCTAGACGAGCTTCGTGTGGCGAGTCATGATATTCTTGTATAGTCATGCTGTACCGCGGCATTCATTATATTTTTCGGGGACTTATAGGTATATCAGTGTGTATATCTATTATCTTTATTTATATTGTCTGTCCTATGTTTTCCTGACATCCCCCCGCCCACACTTTTTGACTGGAATCATAATTTTTAATATCTAATAGTCTATTTTTATGTTCATCCGCTTTGTGATTTATTTTGCGTTGTTTAAACATAATGTCGAAATGATAATTAGAGAGGCCTTACTAATTCGAGTGAGTTTTGAAAACCGGTTTTTGTGCGTGAACAATGGTACTAAAGGTTTATGCCCAGTGACCACTATATATTTTCTGTCATAAATAGCAAGTATGGGCGAAAGAAAGTAATTCACTAGTAAATTGCAAGCAATTTATTTTCAATTATTGGCTTATTAATAAATGCTTCGCATTTAGATTAAGTGGGATAGCCACTGTGCCGGCCGAAAAATTAGTGATTTTTAATTTTTTTTTTGACCGAGTAAGTAGAGGAATTTTTGGATCGAATTACCTTTTATGAATTTCAGGTTGCGTAATGCCACACAAACCTTCCAGCGTTTTATCGACGAGGTACTTTATGAGCTAGACTTCGCGTATGCGTACATCGATGATATTTTGGTAGCATCGTGAGAAGAGGAACTTTTTGCTCGGTTACAGCACTACGGCATCGTCATCAACCTTCTGAAGTGTCCATTCGGCGTGCAAGAAGTACCCTTCCTCAGATACCGTGTCTATAAGGAACGCATCACGTCGTCGCCGATAAAAGACTTCCCGCAACCGAAAACGACGAAGCAGCTGAGGCAGTTTTAAGGTATGATAAATTTCTACCGCATTTGCATACCCAAAACAGCACACACGCAAAGCCCACTCAATGACTTGCTCAAAGGTAAAGTAAAAGCCAATGCGCCACTTCACTGGACGCTCGATGCCTTCGGGACCTTCCAGGAGACCAAAAAGGGTTTAGCCCAGGTAGCTCTAGTCGCACATTCACGCGTGGGCGCACGCATCTGCCTGTCGTAAGATGCGTCGGATCTCTCAACCGGTGCATCACTGAATCAAATCACAAGTGACACATGGAAACCACTAGGATTCTTCCCTAAGAAACTTAGCTCCGCAGAACGCAAGTACAGCGTGTTCGGTCGCGAACTTTTAGCAATTTATCGCACCGTCAAGTATTTCAAGCTTATGCTGCGGGCTGCGAATGTACGTAACTGATGCCGAAAAATATCCAGTGTAAATTTTCATCTCGCTTCAATGAGATTGAAATTCTATTCCACTAGGAAAGTTGATGGATATGTTATTTGCGTAAGTAAATTTTATATGAAAAGTAAAGAAATTCATGCATGATGAATGAACAAATACCAATGCTGACTTTGATGTACTTATATGATTAAACAACTTCATAATAACGATGTGGGTATCAACGGGTATGTTAGGTGTTTCGGGAAATTATGGTATAGATTGAGAACACCGCACGGTAAATAGAAATGAATGCTGCAGAAACGTGACAAACAAATTCAATACCAATAATTAAAAAAAAGCGAAGTTTAAATAACAGTTTTATTATATTTGCGTTTTTTTAATTCGATTTTATCTGATAATTACTTATTAAGAATTCATATTTTGAATTACATCTTACACGTTAAAAAACAATTGCATAACTAAAACTGTTAACTCAGTACAGGTAGCAAGGTCTATCAGAGACTGAATTAATTGTGGCCCCACTTGCAATCCGCACTGCTGTTATTTGTTATTTGCAGGCAATGCTTCTACTGCATGGTAACACCAATGCGTAAATATCTCGTTTTATTCCCATTACCAGAAGCGGCAGCCTTAATTTTCATTCAATTTGTGCGACGATTCGGCATCGCTTCGTCATTGTTAGAACGATGTAGGATGAGAGGATGCGCATGATGGTACCAGTAGTCTATATATCTTGTAGTAATGCCCGATTCGACCGTGGCAGTCACTTGCGAAGTGTCAACGTCTCACACACGTCCTTACGTCACACCATCCTTCCGCAAGGCCGTTTATAGTAGTACATCAACTCGCTCACCCAGAAGCGAAAGTTACCGCGAAACTGGTCGCATAACGTAAGTGATATTCCGTTATAGTCTTTATTAAACTAATCATTATATCTGGATCTGTGTTATCTATTTATATTATTATATATACAGTGGATTTCATTTATTACGACCTTGGTTGTAGCGACCATTTATCTATAGCGACGTTAAATCTAAGTCCCTTGAATTTCAAGCATACTTTAGTACAAAATTCATGTGGCTATAGCGACTTTGGATGTAACGCCGAGTTCGGGTGTAGCGACAGTTTTTAATGAATCATTTGTAACAAATTCCTAAAAATCCCATGCAGATATTGCGTCCGGAGTAAGCCGCCAAAGACATATATAGATATCAGCTAAGTAGGTAGGTAAGCGTGTACGTTTCGGAGTTAAATTTATGGGTCAGTTTTACAGTGATCTTCTGAATAGCAACAGGGTAAAGTAAACTGTTGAATAAGTATGGCTGCTAGGAGCACATTTACTATTAAAGAAAAGGCGGAAATCATATAAAAATTGAAAAACGATGAAAACAATGCTGATTTGTGCAAAGAATACAAAGTTTCCCATTCAACAATATCTACGATGTGGAAAAACCGTGAGAAAATATTAGAATGCCTTGAATCCAAATCCTTAAAAATTAAGAAAAACCGCAAGCCGACGCATCAAGATATCGAAAATGCCCTTCTAAAGTGGTTCAAAGTCTAAAGAAGCCAAAACGTACCTTTGAGCGGTCGTCTGCTGCAAGAAAAGGCTCATCATTTTGCCAGAATATTTGGAAAAATGGATTTTGAGTGTTCGGAAAGCTGGATATACTGATTTCGTCAACGACACGATATTGTAGTAGGCAAAGTTTGTGGAGAAGCCGCTAGTGTATCGCAAAGTTACTGTGACAACTGGCTAAAAACAGTTTTCCCAAAATTGACTGAAGATTACACTGATAGCCAAATATGGAATGCTGACGAGACAGGTTTGTTTTTCAAGTTAACTCCTGAAAAAACGTGGAAAATTATCAAAAGATAGAATCACCGTGCTTGTTGCATCAAGTATGGCAGGGGAAAAAGAAAATTATTGGACATAGGCAAGACAAAAAAACCCAGGTGTTTCAAAAATGTTAAATCTTTGCCAGTTGATCACGAAGCAAACAAAAAGGCTTGGATGACTTCAGACATTTTCGAATAGTTCTAAGCAAATGGGACTACCAGTTAAGAAGTAACAAAAATATCATTTTATTTATTGACAATTGCCCAGCTCATCCTAAAATTGAGAATTTGACCAACATAATACTGGCATTTTTACCACCAAACACTACATCAGTGATTCAACCGATAGATCAAGGGATAATTAAAACCCTCAAAAGTCATTACAGGAAGATTTTAGAACAGAAAATGATAAACGGCATTGAAAAAACGGCAGGCCCATTTTCCGTTGATCTTTTAGATGCCATTGAAATTGTAACTACGGCATGGGCTCGGGTGACTCCGGATACGATCAAAAAGTGTTTTCGACACGCTGGGTTCCGTAAATCTTCGACTATCACAACAATTGACGACGACTCCGATGATGAATTGGACATACCATTGGCAGATCTGGCTACAGCATCGTCAAGCGGAACAAATGCTGTGGGCTGGGCAACATATGTTAATATTGACAGTCAACTTATCACTGCTAGCAATTTGTCCGATAGTGACATTGTTGAAACTGTTGTTCCATCACCTAAGACGCAAGATGAGGAAAATGTGGAGGAAGAAGATTGCAAGGAAGGTGAGATTCCTACAAATGAGGATGTGTCATGTGTTGTCACAAAGCTTAAAAGATATTGTTTATTTGGTGATGGAAAGGATGTTATAAATATTGAAGAAGTAATGAAAATACAATACTCCCTACAGCGTACACTAGCACAAAAAATTAATTGAAGCAAACTAACATTACACAATTTTTTAAATGTACCAGTGAATAACTATGTGTGCAAATGGTTTCAATAATAAAGAAATATAATCTATACACATGTACGTGTCTTTATCTCTACCTTTGCCTGTAAAGACTTCCGGATATAACAACGAAATTAGAGTGGTCCCTTCATCGCCGTTATATGCGAAATCCACTATACAGGCGGGCCTCGATTTACGTCTCCCCGATTTAAGTCGTTTCGATTTACGTTGTCTTACTTTTTAATTCCCAGCTTCGACTTAGGTCGACTAAATTTCAATTTATGTCGGTTAAATTACTATTTTTCGTCACATTTTTCTGAAATAATGTTATTTTGTACTTACTGTTATTGTTTATGTTGGATTTAATATAAATGTTGTTTTTCGTTAATAAAAAAATCTTGTGCGAGACACGTTGTTTATTTCCATGGGCTACATTTCAGTTAGATTCGATATACGTTGTTTTGGTTTACGTCGTCATTTTCCCGGTCCCGACAACGACGTAAACCGAGACTCGCC